>CM071567.1:288240440-288417291 GCA_036426205.1 Ascaphus truei
AGGTCCAAAAAGGCAGCACATTTATTCGATGAGAATACCGAAGTAATTTGTGATGAACCTTCTGATCTCACCCATTACTTTGTGAAACTAGAAAAATTGTTAGTGATGAACATTAGGTTATGGTGGGATATTACGTCTTTAAACAACTATATAAGATGTAATAGGATACCAAGAGGCTTGAGAATTAAAAAGACACCCACATTTGGCTTTATCAACAGGCAATTTGAACATGAGTGGACAAAGGCCCTTGACCAATGTTCATTAACATTAATGGAGCTGATAATTCAGCAAAAGACCAAAGAGAAGGAAGTGTTAATGTCTGATATCAATATACTTAGGACCAATTTGAAACCGTTTGCTAAGATGGAACAATTTGTTAAAAATGACAAAACTCTGTTATCCAACATAGAGGGTATTGAAGATTCAATAAGCGACAAAAAACATGAGAAGTTTGAAAGGGACCGTTTGGACTACATCAAAGGACAGGTGTATTGTTGGCAGAAACCCCAATTTAAGGACAATCAAGGGGCCAATACATCTAGGGGTTCTAAACCATTTTCAAAGGGGTGGGCGAAGAATACACCGAATAAATCTATTTTGAAGAGCAGACCCGTGGAGGCCTCTAGCATGGACTCAGATGCTTCTGACTATGAGGCAAGAGCACACTCTGTCTCCTTTGAAAGCTCCACAGAGGCTATAAGAGACAATCATGGGAGATCAAGAAGCGATAGCAGATCTTCTATCACATCTGCTGCCACTAGATCAAAACCTTCAAATCAGTCTTCTTCCTCCTCTTCTTCTTTTTTACCGGCAGGAACAAGGCAGCAAAAGGAACCAGACGCTCAAGGAGGAAACGGAGAAGCGAGAGGAAGGACAAAAAGGAAGAAGTACATGTAGACCAGGTTATTGGTAATAATAACATCATCAATCTTTCAGGTGTAGAGCTTTCCTTTGAACAATTATCTCTGTTGAATAAGGGTCTGGGGTTTGCCCCGGTCCAGGACTTCCAGCTGTTTCAAACTGTTATCGATCTTCAGAGATTTACACGTAAATTAACTTTAAAGAAATTCTTTTCTACCAGGAGTAAATTTGTTGTTTCTGACTCTACAGAACTTGGGAGTCAGATACCAATGTGCACAGATGACGATGAGTCCAAGGAGATGGTTAATATGTCTAACTTTAATTTTCAGGAAACATGTGTGTTGTCTGACATGGAAGGATTGTTGGAACAACAAGGGGAAAACTTGAATAATTTTTCTCAGTCCTTCTTCGGTAATCATAATTCAGGCCTAAAAAGGAAATCAATATTTTGCCCAAATTACAACCGGGGACCCTTTATTACCACTTTCGAGGGCCTAGTAGAAAGGGACTTGAGGCTATTAGCCCAAGGTTTCTCACAATCCTCCATACAGGCAAAAAATTTAACATACACTGAATATCAGCAATTAGAACAACTTAAATCTAGAACAGATATCATGTTTCGTAATGCAGATAAGGGCGGGGCTTTGGTAGTTCTGTCCACTGCACAATATAGACAGGAGGCTCTAAGGCAGTTGAGTGATGTTACACATTATAAACCCCTTAGAGGGGATCCTACTGTGAAGTTTTCTCTACAATTAAAAGACCTTATTGATTTTGGAAATTTTTTATATGTTATTGATAAAAAGGAAGTAGATTATTTGAGCTGTCCACATCCCGTGATTCCGGTATTCCACCATCTTCCAAAGATCCATAAGTCACTGGTCGACCCTCCGGGACGCCCTATAGTGGCTAGTATTGGATCTTTGGGAGATGGGTTATCGCGGTATGTGGACAGCTATCTTAAACCATTGGTATTTCAATTACCATCATACATAAAAGATTCAGCAGATGTCATGATCGATCTAGGGGACGTGGTCTGGAAATCACATTATAGATGGGTCACATTAGATGTGGTTTCTTTATATTCAATTATACAGCACCAACATGGGTTATCAGCGGTTAATCACTTTTTAGATATGTCACAATTATCCACTTCACTTTGCACTTTTCTTTTAGAATCTATCACTTTTTTACTCACTCATAATTATTTTTTATTCGATTCACGATTTTATTTACAATTATTAGGCACTGCAATGGGCACGAGTTTTGCACCATCATACGCAAATTTATTTATGGGTTTTTGGGAGTCACAGTTTATATATCACAGCACCAACACTTATCGTTCTAATATCATATTCTTTAAACGATACATCGACGATCTCTTAATGATATGGGACGGAGATGAATCGTCGTTGAATTCTTTTGTTAACACATTAAATAATAATGATTTAAATATCAGATTCATCCATGAACAGAATATTAATTGTATCAGTTTCCTAGATCTCCTCCTCTACATCGATCATGACATGACAATTCAATCACAAATATTCCGCAAACCAAATTCCAGGAATACATTGCTCTCTGCCAAGAGCTGTCACCCACGGTCACTGGTTAAAAGCATTCCCAAAGCGCAATTTCTGAGATTGCGCAGATTGTGCACAAATGATGAGAGTTTTATTGTACAATCGAAGGAACTAACAAATAGATTTCTGGAAACAGGATATACTCAGATAGATATCCAAGAAGCGTTTGAGTCAGCTGAGTCCATGGATAGACCAGTACTCTCAAGAAAGCAAAAAAGACCAAAAAGTAAACCACCTTTAGCATATGGTGAGGAATGTCCGTTGTTTATTTCCACATATAGTCGCCAAGCACGGAATATACGTGACATAATTATGAAACATTGGGCTACTTTATTATTAGATAAAGATCTAACAAAATTTGTAAAAAATGGTCCTAAATTTACATATCGGAAAGCGCAGACATTGGCGTCACATCTTTCACCCAGCTTATTCAAAACGAAATCAGAATTTACAAACATAAGGGGGATACCCAAAGGTTTTTTCCAATGTGGAAACTGTTCAATGTGTAGGTATGCATGTAAAACCAAGACCGTAAAGTATGATGATAACAAAAAGAGCCATGTTATAAAAACATTTTTAAATTGCAATACCACCTTCACTATCTACTTGTTACAGTGCGGGTGCTCCATGCGGTATGTTGGCCGCACAAAAAGAACTTTAAAAACACGCATCGCGGAACATGTCCGCCTAATAAAAAAGAATGATGTTACACATCCAGTGCCCCGACATTTCTCTAAGTGCAGTGGGGGTGGTATTGAGAATTTTTCATTCATGGCCCTTGAACATGTTCCTCCACATACGAGGGGAGGAGACAGGGAGGGTACGCTTAATCGGCGTGAAATGTACTGGATATACACCTTGCGCACTCTCCACCCACTTGGCATTAACCAGGAGTGGGAACTTTAACACTTCCTGGCTGCCTGAGTGAGGGGGGAGTGTGTGGGGGTATTACTCCAGTATACTTATAACTATGGAATATTGCTATGTGTGAACAAGTCCTGTCTAGGAAGTCTTGTTTGGCTTTTTGTGTATATACTGTGTCTGCCACATCGCATTTTAATTTATATTGTTATCTGTTCTGAATATGGTATGCTTTGTGTATAGGGATTATTGCTATTTGTTTATAAATCCATCAGGAGACGGTTGATCCACATCGTCCGATTCTAATGTGATAGATTATGCAATTCGTGTTGTTCTATTAATTATATATTATGTGATTATGTACTATGTGAGCATTACAATGTCTTTGTTTTTAATCCCAAGTTTTTTACTGGTAATAGGTGTTTATGTATGTCTATTATGTATTATATATGTGGGTAATATGTATCTGGTCCCTTTAATAGGATGACGTCCAACTCTGACCTTGTGTTGAGATGTGGGAGGCACTTGCCAATTAGGGAGGTGCCTAGTGTACACGTCATTTCCTATATAAGATCCGGTACTGTGTGGGGATCTTCACTCTTTGAAAAAGTCTTTCTATAGACGAAACGCGTCAGAGTGGTGCTATGTATGCTCACTGTGGAGCTTAATAAAGTTTTTTGAATTTTCCAAGCGTTGGTTGTGTGGAGTGCTGTGACCGCGGTTACCAGATCCTCCCTCTGACCTATGCTGTGCTCTCTCTCCATTCCTGTGTTTCCTGCTCCTGTGCTATCTTGGATTTCCCTGGCTTTGACCCCTGCTTGTCCTTGACTACTCTGCTCTCTGGTATCCCTGTTAACCCTGCTACGCACACTACCTTGTTTACCTCTGGCTTCCTAGGACCTGGCTTACCCACTGACGACTCTACCCTCTGGACTCCTGAACATTGGCAAACGGACACGTCTACTCTTACGGATATTCCCAAGCGTTGCAAGTATACTCTAACAACTCTTCCAACAGGCCCAGCAATGCTATACCACACTCCGGGCTTGCTCCCACTGCTGTGGGTGTGTGGTATCATACAGTTCCCACCTCAGTACTGGGGTCTAGCTTGGTCTGCGGGCATACAGGCATGACACAAGGCAAAGACGTCCAACAGGGGTGTTTTAATCTTTGACGAGGGCAACATGAAATCCAGAGGAAACACTTCAGGCACCACACGGGGCCCTGCGGGCATAGGACCTGCTTGTATAGTGAGAGGGCTTGGATCAATACAGATCTTATCCAGTACCGCAGGAGGCTGGGTGAGCGGAAAAACTGACTTAGACACAAAAGTTTTGGGGTTAGAACTGGGTACTTCAAACACAGAAGGAGAATCAGGAAAACACAAACTTGACTTCGGAGGAGAAGTCCCAGATTCAATGGCTTCACGCAATACAATAGAGGAATTAGTGCAGAAAATATCCGTTTTAGACACAGAGTCCTTTGAATCTGTAGAAGAAACAGGTACTACAGAAGGTTTCAAGAGAGATAACCCTAAGTTTGTAGTAGCAGCCATGCAGTCTGTAGCGGATACCTCAAATACTGTGGGAGAGTCAGTGAGAGACAGTATTGTCTGAGGAGTGGGAATCCCGGATTCAGAGGCTGCATGAGGCCCTTTGGGGAAAATAGGGAGGGAGGGGTGGTGCTCTGCTGTGGGAATCTTAGAATCATCCATGGTTATAACAGGGCCTGCAGAACAGTCAGTAAGGGATATGTTTATTACAGAAATGAATGCCTGAGAGACAGCAGCGGTTACCCCAAGCACCACACAGGGGAAAGAAAAAGGTATACTGATGCAGCGGCCGTTATTCAAACACATCACGGCGCCGATTTTGAGTTCTCTGCTGTTCCCCACGCAGCATGAACGTGGCCAATCGCCCCAGGCACCCGCGCTTATCGCGGATGTTTTGTTTGAATTTCATGGATTCTGTTTCTTCGTTTGCAATAAAATGGATGAATTGTAATGTGTACTGCACCGACACACTTTATTCGAGCAAATACCCAGTATGTACCTGGCAGATACCTGGAATGCGCCGCTCCTCACCTCTGACAAGCCCCGTTGCGTTTGCCTTCCCAGCCTGGGTTCATGCCTGGCTGACGGGCGGCTGTTCTGTTAAATGATAATGATTAGGATTTAATAGGCTGCAATGCTTCGCGTGTCTACCAGATGGCATAAATTCATGAATTGTAATGCAGTATATATATATATACTGTGCAGTATTGCAGCCAGTGGGAATAAAATGCTTCAATCCCTGCCTGGAAAATAACCCAATATACTCGGGCAGAAAACAGTCACAAACCTCAATACACCCGGGTATACCCGAATTCGTGGGACTAGCCGAGCTCAAATAAAGTGTGTCGCCAGTGTACAATACTGTGCTATTGTGTCAATTTCATGTTTTTTAAAGCCAGAACAATAAAAAAAAAAAATCTGCACTCGCCGCGCTCGCATCTTAGTGCGGGAAGGCTGGAATTCATCCCGCGATTTCAAATCGGCATTGCGATGTACATGACGCGTGAAATGTTCGAATAAGGTACGCTGCATCAGTACAGGTCACTGAAGTGAGTATTTGAGAAACAGCACGGACTAAACTAGGCACTTTAATTGAATCAGAGAAAGTTGCGCTTATCTCTGAAGTAAATAACTGAGGAACAGCAAGAACCATACTAGGTATTTCGATTGAGTCAGAGGGCACTGCAAGGGCCAGACTAGATGCTTCAATTGAATCAGAGAAAGTTGCGCTTGTCACTAAAGGGAATATTTGTGGAACAGCAAGGGCTAGATTAGGTACTTCAATAGAATCAGAGAAGGTTACGCTTGCCTCTGAAGTGGGTGTCTGAGAATCCATAGTGGGGGCATCAAGCTCCATGGGAGACTCTGTGGCAAGGGTCTTGGAATCAATAAACGAAACTGCAAGTATTACAGACATAACAGGGAAGACACCTTGTAAAATTGGAGTTTTAGCAAAGGTGATAGGCATCTAACAGACTACAGGGGAGTCGGAGGGCAAGAAGGCTTTACATCAGGAGTTATACTGTAGTAGTGGCACAGGTTAACACAGGAAGTGCTGGAGAATCCTTATAAGCAGTAAGGGGTGAATCAGAGCTTACTAAGGCTAAGGCCCCGGTAACTCCGCTGCAACGCGCGCCCGCGAGATTGGAGGCACGTGCAGCCGTTTCCATGGTCTGCAGCTCACTGCAGGAAGAGAGACCGGGAGGGGCGTGGCGGGGGAGTGATGGGGGTGCGGCCATGACGTCACCCAGCAGGTTCACCCTCATTGGCTGAACCGCCGGGGGGCGGGCCGTATCGTTCGTTGCGAGTCCTGCTCTCAATTCTATTGAGAGGAGGAGCAACTCTCGCCCCAGCACTGCAACCCCCCCTCGCAGCGGGCCCGGCGCCATTGAGGGGAGGGCTCTCGTCCGTGATGCGTCCGCCGCAGCGGACGCTGTAGTAGGCAGCGGGGTCAAGGCCTCAGGGATCAGAGGCAGATAAGCTGATCTCCAAAGTGATTGCCTGAGGGGCAGTAAAAGTGGAGCTAATCGCTGTTAAAGGTTCCAAGGAGACAGACAGAGTCAAGGGTAGGAATTTCAAATGTCTGAGACACAGGAGGAATAGCATTACTGATAGGCGTATCACATACTACTGAAGGGCCAGAGACAGGGTCACCTGCTTTTACATCAGGAGTTTTAGCAATAGCACAGATTAACACTGGGTGTGCTGGAGAATTCTTAAATGCAGTGAGAGGGAACTGAGGGTTTACAGGGGAAGTAGTGAAAGGGAACTCTGACTTGGAAACCGATCTTTCACTGCAGGAAGGGAAGACTCTGACATCATTAAGGGAACAGAGGCAGGTACGTTGACCTCTGAAGTGGTAGCTAGGGAAGCAGCAAAAAGGGGACAAGCCGCTGTGGATGGCTGCAAGGAAGGAGATTTAGGGGGTCATGCAGTAAGCGGCAAAAAGGCACTTCTCGCCCGTTTCACACCAAAAATGCATACCCCTATTCAGGAAGGGGCGAAAACTTGGTGAAAAGCAAAAAAACCGCCAAGGTATTTGGTGGGTTTTTTTCCGCCATCGGCGCGGCGAAAATGCACTTTGCGCCGCAACTAGCCATTTTTTCAACCACGCTCAATTCTAGTAGTGGCGAGTAGCATTGCGCCCCTCTAGAATGGCGTTTTTCACGGCAACCCGGCTAGCCCCAATAAGTAGGCAAGTTGCTGGTGTGAGGCTGCGGAGGTGCGGCGGAATTGCACTTAGAAAAAATCAGGCCTTTTTCCTGCCTAGGATTAATGCCGGGGGTCTCCAGAGCTGATACCATTAATACCAGCACCGGAGCCCCCAAGCATGCATCAGAGGCAGGAAAAATGCATTTAAAGCCCACCATTACCTTAGCGGCTAACCGCTAAGGCAATGAAGGGGTTAACCAGCCATGCCAGGTTTATTGTGGGTAGCGGGAGTGGGTGAAGGGGTTTTTTGGCCTTTGGTGGTTGTTTAGGGCTTGCGGGGGGGTTGCGGGTGCACTTAACCCCTTCATGACCTTAGCGGTTAATACCGCTACGGTCATGAAGGGGTTAATCCCTCCCGCTATCCACCCGCAAGCCCTAAACAACCACCGTTGGGCTAATACCCCCTTCACCCACACCCCGCTACCCACAATAAAGAAAATACACACACTACAGCCTATCACTAAATAAATAAATATATAAATAAATAAATATATATATATATATATGAAAAAAAAAAAAAGAAAAAACAGGCGCACACCTAGTGCATTAACATAATAAAAATTGTATTTCAAGGAACATAAAATCTGACAAATGCCCACTCACAAGGATAAAGCAATAAAATAGCGTGTATGAGATTGGCTCTCATTTGCCGTTGACTCGCTCCTCTCTGTGTAGCTCCAAGTCCTGGCGTCGTCACGTGACTTCCCTCGTGTAGCCTGTGAGCCGGTGAACCGGAAGCGGAAGCTCACATGCAGTCTTCGGCTGGGAAGGGACCCTCTGGACGGCAAAGGTCCTCCAGATCCTCTATGGTTGTGCTGTATCGGAGCCGTCTGATACACACCGAGGGAAGAGTCTCTGGCAGCAGCAGGCCTCGATGCTCGTGGGCAAATGGCGGTCTCAAGCTAGCCAAGCTTGAGAGGTCTCCCTGTGCGCCCTATGTATTTTAGCCCACATGGGCATTGCAGTAAGTAAACACAATAATCCGTCTTACAGTTAATAAATGTTTCTATATCGTAGACCACTCCTGTTTTGTTTGATTTAAATGATTTGCCCTTAACACTATTTTTGCATCCAATACATTTGGAGCATGTATAGTATCCTTTAAGGTTACTTAGCCATGTAACATGGCGGTCTCGAAGACCATCAAAGGGACAACTTGGTGATAGCCGGGACTTTAGGTTTTTTGCCCTTCTATAAACTATCTGAGGTTTTTCTGGGACAATCTCTTTGAGAACAGGGTCCCTCTGTAGTATGCCCCAATGTTTAGTAAGAACCTTTGTTATAGTGGGGGCCAGACCACTGTACTGGGTTACATAAGAACCTTTGTTATAGTGGGGGCCAGACCACTGTACTGGGTTACAGAAAATGGAAATGGGTCACTTTTCTTCATAACAGTTGTGGTCTTAGATGATAAACTAAGGACTTTCATCTTGGATGGAATCAGGTTCATCCTAACCCACAATTATTTTTGTTATGAAGGTGATTTTTTCCTCCAGACATGCGGCACCGCGATGGGCACCAGGTTTGCCCCAAGTATGCGAACTATTCATGTCCATATGGAGGAGGGATAACATATGGACCTCCACACCATTTGGGCAAACTGCTGGTGCTATGTGAAAAGATACAATCGATGATGTGCTGTGTGTCTGGAGGGGGCCTATGGATGAGCTTGAGGCATTCAAGCAAATATTTGAATATTAATGAACTGACCTGCGATTCCATTTATCAAAGCAATACCATCATTAACTTCCTTGACCTCTCTCTGTATATAGAGGATGATACTATCCAGACAAAAACATATAATAAGGAGTAGATGCAAATACCTATTTATTGGCATCAAGCCATCACACCCAAACTGGCTCCGGAACATCCCCAAGGACAGCAACTAAGGGTTAAGCGAAACTGCTCAAATGAAAAAGTTACCAACAGCAGGTAAATGCTGGGATAAGTTCCTGGAGAGGGAATACAATGCGTGATGGTACTCTGCCAATTCTGAAGTTATAAACTAGATAGAAAAAATATTCTATGTAAAGAATCCACCTCAACTGTTATGAAAAAGTGACCCATTTCCATTTTTTGTAACCCAGTACATTGGTCTGGCCCCCACTATAACAAAGGTTCTTACTAAACATTGGGGCATACTACAGAGGGACCCTGTTCTCAAAGAGATTGTCCCAGAAAAACCTCAGATAGTTTATAGAAGGGCAAAAAACCTAAAGTTCCTGAGGAAGTGACGTAGCGTCCGAACGCGTAGAGAGGAGGAGCCTATTAGACAGTGCACGTTGTAGCTGTCCACCCTGCGTTGCATCTCGTGGTGTGGTGAGAACTTCGGGCGTGCGCCGCTTACGTCATCGGTTGGCGCACGACGTCTGAACAACCCCCATCGAGTGGACACAGGCTGCGAACGGATTCTAGTGGCATGTTTGCCCTCGCAAAATGTGAGTGTACACATCGCTGGTTTTTAACATTGTTAAATAAAATTTGCGGATGTACACTAGGCTTCTTTCATTTTCTCCACCACGGTTGTTGCGGTGTATGCTGCTACTGGGACGATGCAGACCGGTTGAGAGAGCCACCTTAGGAACCACGAGGGGCCCGTGGAGATCAAGGTGGAGGAAGAGAGCTCAAGAACCGAAAACACAATCTTTCCTCCCCCGAATTAACAAGAAAAATATCCTGTAAGTAGGGATTTTTCTCTTCAGGTTGGGGCAATTGAGTCTGTATACTGCGCAATGGTGTGTTTTCTTTATCTGTTATTGCAGACAACATAAGGGAACACGCCTAGAGGAAAATCTACCTCACATTGTTGATGAATCATTCTACTACCAGGACTGACTTTTCAAACAGGACTGTCTTTCGATATGGTACTGTAATTATCATCACCACACTTTGCGCCGGGGACATTTTTTGTATTTGTAACTGCGTGTAATGTGATGCCGGGGCCGAGCAGGGGGGTTGTGTGAGGCACTGAGTAGAGCAGTCTGGTATAGTGTACAGTATGTCTGCCATAGCCATCAATGCTTGTACACATGCGCACTAGAGCGTGACTTGACACATGCACTCTACCGGAATTTATAGCATATTTTTTTTATTTCCAGAAAATAAACTTTTAAATCGAGCGTCAAAAGATAAGGATGAATTTTAATGTAACTCTAATATCCCTTTTTAAAAACATTGCCTTTTT
Organism: Ascaphus truei; assembly: GCA_036426205.1. NCBI lineage: Eukaryota > Metazoa > Chordata > Amphibia > Anura > Ascaphidae > Ascaphus > Ascaphus truei. The sequence continues at coordinate 288,251,194 of CM071567.1, forward strand.
TACTTTTACAGTATACAGTCAGTATTACCAGCATCCCGCTTTTAAAAATTTGCCACACTACAGTATTATTTTGGACAACACACTATGTGATTATCATTATGTGATTCATAACCTGTAATAAAATTTCACACTAAGATGTTTATTGACTTTAATGACTTTATTTCACTTCATGGTTAATGGAAAACATTAAGTGATGCATTTTTTAATCAATATACTGTAAAGATTTAAAAAATAACTACAATTGCAAACAGTTCAAACAATTGTTTTCGAATCCTTCACGATCATCCGTGCAGTACTGTAAGACAGACCAATTGAGTTGCATCTCACCTCTCCCCCACCCCCACAAAGCAAAGGCATTGGACTAGCTATCAACACCACCCCAGGGCTACAGTGTGAGAAATTACCTGTAACAGAGAAAGTCTAAGATGGTTTCATGATTTGCCTGCTGGTATAGAAATTTACATTTCCTAGTTCTTCACGCATGCCATTGTGAACAAGTGTACAATAGAAATCTTTCACTACCAATTGGACTTACAGTACTGTAGAAATCCAATGGGAAACAAAAACAAATAAAGTAACTTTTTTTGAGAAGTAGAGAATAATTGTGAGCTCTAAACAAAACCTTATGAGATGCATTTTTTAAAATATGGAATCAATTATGACATTTTAAAATCACTACCTTTTTATTTCTCTATGAGGTGGCATACAGAACTGTCAGATTTTTTTTTTCCGGGGGGGTGGGAATTCTATTTAATACCATCAACTTTTGGTAGGGTTGGTCATCTTTCACCAAGATGAAACATTTTAGTTGCACCTTCTCCCACTTCACCTCCCACAAAGCCAAGCAAAAGGCATTCAACTAGTTATCAACACCTCCCCTGGCCGATCAAGGACATTCAAACGGAAAGACACATTATGTATACCTCAGGTCTTGGCTGTGCAATTACTTTTCTCGCTTTAACACGCATGTGCATGACTGATAAGAAGATCTGCATTGTAATTTGGCTAGAATGACTTCACAGCCAATGTAAATTTCAAGTAAAGTAAAAAACAAAAATGCCTTCTCCTTTTTTATCTCCATTTTTTCTCGAGAAGGGATTAATAAATGAGAGATTTGAAGAAACACTTTATGTAATGTTTTTCTTTTAATGAGTCATCAATTTCAACGTTGTTCAAATCACTACATTGTTATGTTAGCAATGAGGTGGTTTTTACTGAATAATTGGAATTTGCATGTGTAATTTATTTGGGCAAGGAACACTGAATTTTTTTTTAAAAAAATATTAATTTTGTCTGGTGGGGCGGGGGGGAAATCGACTCAATACCTTCAACTTTGGTTAGGCTTAATCTGTTTATCATACTGTTGAGGGAAATATCATACACACAAACATGGTCTCTAGGGACTGCTAACTTTTCTTAACATTTAAAATGATTTCTTTCAAGTCTAATCCTGCACAGTCATCCCAGAATTAATCAAAGATTAAACAATTTACAGTATGTAGTTGCACATTCCCCCACACCACCCTAACCCAAAGCATTCAACTCGTTATCAACAATTCTGCCGGGGATAGGACATTCACATAGAAAGACACAATGTTTCAAGCATTGGTTCTGGGCTGAGAAACTGCTTACTGTGAATGTGAATTTCAAGACAAAAAAAAAATGAAGGCATATTTTTTTTATTTTTTTTTCTTGAGCAGGGCTTAATAAAGGATTGATTCTGAGGACAACTTTATGTTATGCATTTTTCTCATATTTTATCAATTTTTACAGTTAAAAATCACTATATTTTTATTTCTCTTTGATGTTGCATTTTGCATTATAATTAGACCTTGCACGTGTTATTAAGTCAGGGAAGAAACACCCCCAAAAATATTAATACATTTTTTTTAAGGGGGGGGTAATCTATTCAATACCTACATTTTTATTTCTCTATGAGGTGGCATATTTTTTTGGGGGGGGGAAGGGAGGAGGGAATACTATTCAATACCTTCAACTTCGGGTAGGCTTGGCCAGCTTACAGTTTCATACTGTTTATGGAAATATTACACACAGAAATGGTACAGTATCAAGGGAGTCATAACTTTTATTGTATTTTACATCAGTTCGAATGATTTCTTTCAACTTTAATCCCGCTGGCTCATCACAGCATTAGACCAAGACAGACACATACAGTTTTAAATTCCCTGGGGTTCAGCTGAGCCACCACATAAGGTGAAAATGACCGTGCAGTTCTTTTGTCATTGAGAGATGTGGGGATTAGGATAAATTATTGACTGTTATTTAGCAACACAGCACAATAAGCTTGGACATTCCCTCCCCCTTTCCAGCAGTGCTGCATCTGTGAAAGAAAAAAAATGGCTGCCGGATTAGTGAATTGAAGGCATTGACATGTTAACACTACTGAAAGACACACAAACGAATAAACTCTAACTTGCCGTACATGTAAACTATAATATTTTTTTTAAATAATTGTTTTTACTCGTATTTTTAATTCAAATACTATACATACAGTTCTGTATATAATTAAGTATATTTAAAGGGGAGAGGAAGTGCAGAGATTATATGGTTAATGTTTAATTACCTTTTATAGAAGGCTAACATTTAATCAGGTTATTGTCAGTATCATACTTACCTGTACTATACTTACTGTACCTGTACTTACCTTACAGCATAGTACCGTACCTTACTACATGCTGGTGGCACTCCCATTACGCTCTAAAACACTGCTAATAGGTCTGTGTAGTTGTTGCATCTTTGTACAGTCAGTATATCTTTCCAGAAACTCACTATTCCTTGTATTAATTCCTCCTTTTCTGGATGGTTTAACAACCTTTCTGAAATAATCCTTCAGCGCATGCCACACCAATTCTATGGTTCAAATCTGGTGATCTGGAATGGGAGGGGAAAAAATGAGGAATTAGTTGAACAGATAAAAAAAGTTTAAAACAATGAGAAAAAGTTTATGTACACTGGAGCACTTACTCCGGTGGCATCTTAACCCAGTTGATACCACTGGCAAGAATATAGTTATTAGAGGCGGTATGTTTAGGGTCATTGTCCTGGAAATACCGGTGACCACCAGATGTGAAATCATGCCTAATGTATTCAACAATACGGGTGACTATTTGCTCTTGGAAAAATACTTTCTCCATGATTCCTGGAACAAGAGATGTTTAAACTGAACATTAGGGTACAGAGTACACTGCGGTTTTACTGTACAGTGAATTAGGCTACAGTATGTGACTTTGTGCATTAATTTACCCTCAAATATGATTATGCATCCTGGTCCCCACACAGCATCTTCACTGGGTTCTTGGGACGCGGCTTCAGAGATAGGCGTCCTTTTTTGTGGAATGCAAAAGTGACAAATATCTCAAGATTTACAGTTGTCTCATCAGAAAAGATGACATCCTGAAAAGTCTCACCAGTTTCGATCCATACCCGTGCTTGGTCCACTCTTTTTACCTTTTTGGCATCCCTTATCATTGGATACACTCTGTAATGACAAGGAAGAATTTTACAGGAACAGTAAAACCACTTTTACCTACAGTACAGTAGTGTATCGTACAACACTTTGCCTGTACTGTATTAACTACTGCACAGTAATTACAGTATCAACCCTTTTCTGTCACTCTGTTCTGTCACTTTGCATACTACATTATTGCATTATCCTATACAGTACTTTATTACAGTAACAAACTTACTTGACATGTCCATATATCCATCCCAATTGGTGACTCATCACCCTGATGCTGGTCTCAGATGCTGTGATATTGTGACTGTTCTCTAGAAAAGTCTTGACTGCTGCACAGTGCTCATCATTAGCCTCGCTGATTTTGTCCAACAGACGCTTTGCCATCCTACAGTTTAAAGGAAAAGAGAAACATTTGAGTAATAAAAGCAGAAAGAGAAAAAAAACATTTTATATTTTCTTCCCAAAGTACGGTAGTACAGTAATTGCTTGGGCCTAAAAGAATTGAACAGAAAACAAGTAAATAAAAACATGCTTTTTGATATGCAAGAAGCTTTTTGAGTAATACAGTAATTGCAGAAAAAAAACAAAAAATACTTACTCTGTTGTGACTGGGGGACTCCGCTTTACACTTTTTGCCTCACCATGGGCATGATGGCTGACAGTGATTTGTGCTTAATCGAGGCCCGAATTCAGTAACTAGCATTTGATCTGCAAAATTCTGTGTCCTTTCTTGTACATGTCTTGTATTCTCATGCTGAGATCCTTTGAAATAACTTTCTTTGGCATCGCTGCTTTAGAAAATAAATCAAGCACAGAGGAATGCATATTTTATGAGTATTCGATGTATATTCAATGTGCATTGAATCAACAGAAGTGATGACATATTTATAATGTAATGGAGCTCACTCGACAGGTTAAGTAATGTATACAATACGACCACTTTCAACACCTGCAGCTTGTGTCCATGCCCGCCAAAAAATTCAAATAGGGACACAATGCATAAAAGGCGACACAAATGCATAGCCTCACACACGCTGATCTCGATCTGAACAAGCTCTTGAACAGATACTGTATTGTGCATTCTTCCATCTGCTTCCATGGATCAACCCCCGATTCTTTGGACACAGGAACCTGCTTTCTTCTGCTGTGCCAACCAAGAGAAAGTGAAAGTCAGAAGCTGTTTTCAAGCCAATGCCAATGCCAAATTTGCCTAGAGAAAAGGTTCCGAAGACTCCCAAGGCAACGAACATTGGCCATTTTTATGTGTTGAAGAAAATGACCAAAATCAACATGGATCAACTTTTTTGGACGGGCAGTAGGTGCTTCTCAACCACCAAAGCCGAATCCGACATCCCAGACTTTACACTACCCTCACCCACCGCCACCGATTCCAAAACATCCGCTCTGACCCTTTGTCCACCGATGCTCGTCCGGAAAACCCCAAGCTCACCTGATCCAGCACCCATCCTTGCCGATGCACGTCCGGAAAGCCCCAGCTCACCTTCTCCAGCACCCATTCACGCCAATGCTCATCTGGAAAGCCACAGCTCACCTGCTCCTGCACCTAGCAACACTGATGTTCGTCCCGAAGCCCCCTACTCACGTCCTCCAGCACCCAGCCACGCAGATTTTCATACGGGTGACACCAGTACTCCTTGAACAATATCCAGCTGGGTCGACCGCATGCTGGATGTTGTCAGTGGTATCGAAATGACTTACAACTCAATAGAGCAATACAGGTTCCAAATGGAGGCCAAGATGGATCATCTTTTGGAGACCATGGTGAATATGAATAGATGCATGGGTGTTCGTCTTGATAAGATTTAGAGGAACATTGTTGGGCTCTATACTTTGGTTGGAGCCCCTGCCCCTGAATGTCCAACGCAAGAGCAGGAGAGTGGCCTGGATGTGCCATATTCTTCCATGCTTCTTGTTTGTATTTCATCTGTATTAAAACATGGAAGAGAAATATGCACTAATATTTTCTAAATGGAATACAAAATATGTTGATATTGACACCATATTTTCAGGAGAACAGAGAACAACATGACTACAGTGTGCAGTCAATACCAAAAGACTGCATTATTGGTTTAATAACCAACACGAACAAGCTGTGAGTGTTTTTTCACCTATATAGCACTGCACAGGATTTCTCTTTTTAAACGTATTTGTACCTTCATTTTTTTAACGTTATCCTTGATGCTGCACTATACCTTGCTCCAGTCAGAGAGAGACTGAGTCTCTGACATGCCATCTATCTTGTAGAAGGTATTTCTGAGTGTAACATTTACCCTGCTTATAACACTTTTCATTTTCACCCATATTGGCTTCACTATTGGGCATTCTTTATTTTTTGTTTCTACGTGCTCTTCATGTGAACATCTGCGCTACCCTTTTTTGGAAGAAATTTGCTCCTCTTTTAATGTAACATCCTCTGCCCTAAACATGGGATATCTATAACGAAAAAAGCCCATAATTCTTTCAAAGTAAAACCATGCCCTTTCAAAACAAGTTTCCTGCAGAAAAATGTTATGCACAAAATCTAAAATGTGTTGTTTGTATCTGACTTAATCTACCCTAAGTAACAACTACTGTAGCGATATTCAAAAACATAATGTTGATATTATTTTACATTCAACCATATTTTTAGCAGATTGTTTTCTTTCGACAGCAGCTGTATAGAATTGTAACACCTCTAGTTAATGTCAAGAAGCAACACATGAAAATGACACCTTCTCTCCTCTCAACCTGCTTTACTGCCTATTACTGTTGTCCTGTTATTTGGTCCATCTGTTTTATTTTCTAAAAGGAAAATGTTATAAAATTTCAGACATGAAAACATATACAATTTTAAATATTTCAATCACTATTAAAAATGCAAACTGAAGTTTAATAATAAATACTTGCTGTTATATTATTGCATTAAAATAAGCATAAATATATATACATACATAATATGCTATACATTATATAAATTTTTTTTATCCCTTGGCTTCAAGTAAAATATACAGAGGTACTGTAGTCATACTTAATGCTACTTGCTGCTGGGCGAAACCACAGAATCCTGACCGTGTCATCCCCCAGCCATGAGAAATCTCTCCATGAGGACAACTGCAGGCAGTTGCGATTTTTACTGTCGGCGAAGATTCAGCTTTTTGATCTTCATGCTGTGGCTCCCAGAAAATAAATCAGGCTACATCTGCATGATATCCTACAGAATATATAGAAAAAAATATGAAATTTGAAAAAACATAGAAGATTTATTTCCAAAGAAATGAGGATCAACTGTTTAAGTCAACGTATATACAGTAGATGACTGTAGTAGGCTCTGGTTATATTTTGGCATCTCATTTTTTTGGGGGTGGGTTAGGGGGAAATCAAGTGGTGAAGACAAGATTTTTTTTTGACATTCCTGTCATTGTTTGACGATTTTGTATTATTGGGCACTGGCCATTTGGATGAAAAATGTGAAGTACAAATATATCATCATTTACTGGGGCATTTGTGTCGCGGATAGCATATGCGTCCCTGATCATTTTTTTGTTGCGCGCAGTTGAGCCGCAAATGCATTGCGGCCAGAAAAATTGAGTTTTAGCACTGTTTGAAATACTCTGTAGACATGATAGTAGGGTGGGGTGATAGTGTGTCATCAAAGTTTAAATGCCATGTAACCCATCCCTTTTTCCCATTCCTTTTGTTCAATATGATATGTTATGGTATTTAAATGTAACCCACCACTTGTTCCCCTAAAAACTTCATATGACTAAAAAGTATTTTAAAATATGCAATATTTTTTTATGAGATTACAGTAAATTACTTTGTGAAAAATATAATGATACAAATTTCTTCACTCTTCTTCCAAATGTACAATATTTTTCAATCACATCTTCTTTGGGCTTGCTGGCTCTTGGACATTTTCACCTGTAAAAAGAGAATGTTGTACTGTATATTAATAATTGAGAACAAATACAGAATGTAGTGCATGAATTACATTGTGTGGTATGCTATTATTTATGGGACCTGGTTGAAATGCATATGCATTCAATTGAATTTCTTTGCATGCGAGATAATATGAAACCTGGTTGAAACGCAGATGCATGTCATTGAATTTCTGCATAGCACGGATATCAGTGGTATTGTCAGAACCGAGAACAGTTCTGTATACACATCTGCGTCTAATGTTTTTTTCTCACAGATCCACACAGTATGCCTATGCATCTGCACTCTTTTAATCTAGATCATGTTCCTTATTGTCACAGGGAAGTGATTTGGCTGTTGGCTGTGATCAGCCATGAAAATGATGAGCACTCAGTTGCAGCGGCTTGGGATATTCTGCCGAAGAAGCACAATCTTACAGTGTGTGAGACCAGCATCAGGCAAATGAGACACAATTTGGGTGGACATAGGGATGTGACAGGTAAAGTACTTTACTGTACAAAAATACTGTGGTTCATAAAAGTCTAATATCTCTATTTACAGAACCTACAGTTGCAGCGGCCGTTATTCGAACATTTCACGGAGCCGGTTTGTGAACTCTGCTGTATTCTATGTGGCATTCAGTCGTTATTCTCCTGTGAACACTGCAGTGAATGCTGCCAATCACACCAGTCACACCTTTGTTTACCGCGGTTGATTTCTTTGAATTTACTGGATTCTTATATCTTTGGGCACAATTCTTCTCATATCTGTCAGGTGGCAGAAATGAATGAGTTGTAATGTTTACAGTACTGTGCTACTGTGTCAATTTGCAGGTGTTTAAAAACCAGATAAAAATAAAGTCTACAGAACCACAGTGGTCCATTGTGAATTGACCTTGGTCCTTGAAGACGCTGAAGACGTTATCAAATGTAGGCATTTCATAATAAAAACCTCTAAAACACAAAGCTGTGGGCTATTTTCAACATTCTAATCCCTGTACAATTGCTGACTGGACTTTACACTATGTGTACACCGAACACATAAAAAAACCCTGACTGTAGTTATGCATTTTTAATATGTTGTGCAATTAATGCTACAATAGATAAAATGGCAACTTAATCAGAAATATATGAATCTTTCATTTCGAACTATGATTTTTACAAATTTTCACCTGACGTTCGTGGGTGGAAGCATTCGGTAAGGCAAACTTTAAGTAACTATCATTGCTTTTTTCGTGTTGCCCCTCCTGTTGGAGATAGAAGTGGGTATTGGTGTGTGATCCCAGATTTTTACCGTATGTTTGATCATGGCAACTGCAAAAGGAGAAAGGTCGGGTTTAATCCATATAAGATTTGTCTATCCCAATCCAGCAAAGTGCCAGCACTAAGCACCGGCACCAGCACCAGCTTACAATAACGGTCCGACGATCAGTGAAAACCTGGTGAACGGCAATCCTTGCTACCTGTCCCCGCCAGATTACCCGCAAATTTTCCAGCCAGATTTCCAACCAGATTACATGTACCAGCATGCTTACCAACATGATTACCAGCTTCATCAGCTGTCAACTACAGGTGTAGCAGGCCAGCTGTCACCTGTCAACTATAATGCATTCTACAGGAGTGACAGTGGCTCATCTCCACCAGGTTGGTAAAGTTTATAATGAAGGTAAATATAATGTACAGTACTACAGTATATTGTATTACACTATACAGTACAGTATTAAGTTTAAAGCTGCAGTTCAAGCTGCTGTTTAAAAATAAATATTCTTTTTTTTAAAGCAAAATGTGCATTAATACAATATGCACACAGACAAGTGATTAGCTACAGTAAGCTGCAGATCGGTCAGTTCTCCTGTAATCAATCGCTTTGCTCAGGGTTATTTACAGGTAATTCAATTCTTGCACAGCATTATTGAAAATGTAGTCCTGCAATATGATTGACTGAGCAGTTACTACAGTAGATACAATTAGTGGACTGCTAGGGAGAGGGCTGGGCTCAAGAGCCAGAGCCTATCAAAAGGGGAAGGGGGTTGTCAAGTTGGAAATGTACATTAGAAACATTAAAAATGTAATTCAAATATTTAAATTTGTTTAAATGCTACAAGTTTTTTTTCTCATAGGGCAGAACTGATTTATTTTAAAAAAAAATACACATATAGGATATTGCTTGAACTGCTGCTTTAATTCACAATGATACTATAGTAGTGTACAGTATGCTTGCCATACAGTACCAATGCTTGTACTCATGCCCAACCCAGGGGGGACCCCGGTACTGAGGTGGGAATGGGTATAAATGCCACCCACAGCCACAGGGGCATGTCTGGAGAGTGGATGGTCAGGCAGCTGGGTCGGGATGGAGAGATTAGAGTAGTCTTGATACTTGCTGAGGTCAGAGGTAGGAGCCGGTAGGATAGTCGTAGTCTGATAGCCGTGGTCAGGGGTTGGATCCAGTAGAAACGTAGAAGTCCATAAGCCATGGTCAGGATTAGAGAGATGCGGAAGTTCAGAGGAAAGCCGTGGTCGGTAAGCCAGAAGTGCGGAGTCCAAAGGTCAAGCTGGGTTGGTACACAGGAGATCAATCTGAAAGCAAGGCGAAGTTACAAGGAGCAAGGCAAGGTAAGAAACCAGGAAGTGGGAGAACAAGCGCTACCAGGTACTATGCTCAGCCAAAGTGCAAGTGGCACAGCTGAGCATATATGGAGGACATTGAGAGAGAGGGGAGGAGCAGAGGTGCGGCCTCAGCGGAGGCAAGGATAGGTGGAGTGGTGCAGGAGACAGGAGGGTATTTGAAGCGCAGCTGGGGAGCGGTGCATACATGTCACGTGTGCGCACCACACGATGCTGACACACGTCGTAGCCAGGGGCGGAGCCAGATTCTGCGATGTCAACAAAGCTCCCCCGTGAACGCGCGTGCGCTGTAAGGACATCGGGGATGCATGAGGAAGCAGGTAAGGAGGAAGTGCACCACGGTGTATGCTCTCCCCAATTCCTTACAAGGGGAGATAGAGGAGGAGAAAGAAAGAGAGAGGGGTCGAGGAAGAGAGATAGATAACGGTTAAGAGCAGAGAGATAGAGTGAGGAAGAGTGAGAGAGACAGGGAGGAAGAGAGGTTAAGGGGTTGAATAAAGAAAGGAATGGGGAGGAAGAGAGAGAGGTGGCAGAGAGAGAGGGAGTTGGTGCTATATGCAAATGTTGTCCGACTTACTGTTCTTGTAGCCATGACTGTATCGAATGCGATCCAGAAGGATCAACTATGCGTTAGGTCCAATTGAAAATAATGGATCCCCTGTAGGGCTGCAGCAGCAGCCACCTCCACCAGTACCTCAATTTGCAGTCATTTTACCTGAGTAAATGAGTAAAATAAGTCTTTAAATTAAAATATGCAAACAGTTCATACTTAACAATACCATAAATATAAAAATGTTATTTGAATTGTTGCGTGCGTGTTAAAAAATCATAATAAGCAGCACATACATCCCCAGGAAAAAATAAATAATGACCCTTTGGAGATTTTGCTAGTTAGTTACCCTAGTAATACCATTCTAATGATTATTAATAGGGATGAGAATGATGCCTAATTTCAATTCAGTTCAGTGTGGATGGGGCATTCTTCGTGATTCCCACTTGTGATGATCATGAGGGTGGTATTCCTTGAATAATAGCTTAATGTCAAAGGGAGACAAAAACCTTATTGACACTCTAAACAAACAAACAAACAAACAAAATGTATAAGACAATATATCATGTTTATTGTAATGATCCCTTTTTAATTACATCAATAAAGAATATTCTGAACTCTTATAAGTTATAGCTCCATCTCATGTTTATGAGTGTCTGACAAATGCATTTACTGTAGTTTTCAGCACACTTATCTGATAATACTTTTTATTTTATCTTTAACAAATCCAAGGCATTGTAACAATAACAAGAAATATAGAATGAGGCCACTATCTGATTAACAGCAGTTTTTTTAAAACCATAGAGAAGCCCAGTGAAAGAAGGTTAGTTTTAGTGCATCTTACCAAGAAAAAGAATAGCCTGCTGATAGTGACTTCTAGATGGATTGATTTCATAAAGATAGACACAAATCATATAAACTATTTTCATAAGTATGAATAGGCATGCTGACTTCATTCTGGGATGCATAGAAATTAAACATAAGTATTGTTCATTTACCCACCAACATTAAATGATGTCAGAAATTAAACGAAGCAAAGCAGAAATATTATAATTTATTAATAAACACCTACAGCATCACTTTTATTTTTTTTAGAAATACCACCCGCAACCCCCCCGCAAGTCCTAAACTCACACTAAGGGCCAAATATCCCCTTCACCCACCCCCGCTACCCACAATAAAGCGGGCACGGTGGGTTAACCCCTTCATTGCCTTAGCGGCTATCAGCTATGCTAATGAAGCAGCATTTCAGTATTTTTAATAATATTGTGCAGGAGCAGGGGGTCCCCTGAGCTTTGATTTGTGGCTCAGGGAACCCCCTGCTCACTGTACAATATTATTAAAAATACAGTCATGCTGCTTCGTTACCATAGCACATAGCCGCAAAGGTAAGGAATGAGTGTTTATTTATATATGTGTTTTATTCATACTGTAGATGTGCAGGGGGTCTCCGGAGCTGAACCACGTTGGTTTCAGGTCCGGGGACCCCCTGCTTCCCGAGATACAGGCCCCTTTAGGGGGTGCCGGTATCCCTCTGCTATGTTTACATTCCGCGGTCACGTGATCGGGATCTTTAAATGCAGAGGGATACCGGCACCTCATAAAGGGGGCTTTATCTCGGGAAGCAGGGGGGCCCCGGACCTGAAACCAACGTGGTTCAGCTCCGGAGACCCCCTGCACATCTACACTATGAATAAAAATGTATTTTAAATATTTTTTAATGTGCCGATGTTTGCGCAGAGAGAGCAGCGGATCTCTCTCTGCTGCAAACACATCTCGCCAGGGGACGGCCTATAGTATCATTGATGTGCATATACAGTACTGTATGTGTATGTTAGGGGTTATAGGGGTTGTTGTTATACAGTATATACTATATATATATACATATATAAAATGTTGTGGGTGCTGGGGTTAGAGCTTGCAGGGATTATGGGGGTCATGCACTAAGCTCCATTAAGTCACTTTTAGAGTGCAACGTGCTCTTAGAACGTGATGTTGCGCTCAACCCGATGCACTTAGCAACGCAAACAGGCACTTTGCGCTCTAAAACTGACTTTTTTCAGGAATTTTTTCTAAGTCCAACTTTGCTCGTTCGTAACCCTGTTTGCATTACATTCTGCCCTTTAGCGGGATGCACTAAGCAACACAACCTTAGCGTACGCGAAAGTTGCGTTGATCAGAACACGTCAGGTCAGAGTAGACAAAAAAAAAGCTGGACTTAGAAAAAATTATTGCTTTTCATTTTTGCATGCGCAAAACCCATACAACAGGCCGGCGGGTGTCCCCGGCTGACCCCGCGGAAGTCCCTGGGTACCCGCGGGCCTGCTGTACCAATGTTGTGCCTCAAAAAATTGCCCCCAATAAACATAGCAATATACAACACACATCCCCTCCCCCGCCCCCTAACACATACTATACAGTAATGGGTAAAATTACTACTATCCACATATGGATAATAATGCATTTGCCCATTTTAAATACATATAACTTTCAATAAATACAGTTAAAACATATTACACATACCTTTTACAGGCACCCACGATGAAGGCAGTCTTCATCCTCATCTTCATCCTGCCCATGTCCCTCCAGTGCTGCAAAACATGCACAACAATCACAATAGCCAATGTAATGTCCCCTAACCCCTTAATCACCATAGCGGTTATTAACCGCTACAGTTATTAAGGGGTTAACCCACCCTCACCCACCACTCGGGACGCCTACATACCCTCCCCCACTAACCCCCACCCCGTGAGGCCAAACCACCCTCACCCACTACCCAGCCGGGAGGCCTACCCACGTACCCTTGGGGCCAATACCCCCTTCCCCCACCCCCAGTACCCAAAATAAAAACAATACACAGCCCCACAATAAACATCATTCTATTTATTAAATACATAACCCACCCCCTGTGCCCCCCCATAAATACATGATTTATTCTTTTACATACAGGGTTCATACCCCAGGCCCCCGGGAGTCCCCGGTGGGCCTGATGGGTCACCTCAAAGAACTACAGGTTACCAGCAACATGTTTCACACAGGTTCTGGAGGCCTGTTGGTGGGTCCCACCAGGTGCCATGACCCACCAGGTGGTCTCCGTGGGTCACCGTGGGCCATAATTGGGTCCCCACAGTAGGCCCGTGGATGTCTGGGAGCCCCAGGTCAGACCCACAGGTCTCTGAGGGGCCTCGGTTGGTTCCCACGGGGGTCTGGGGACCTACGGGTGGTCCCTACAGGTCCGCGGTGCCCCCACAGATGTGTGGCAACGGTTCTTCCCCGCAGGTGTCCCCCGTGGACCACAGCCTGGTACCCGTGAGAAGCCCGAGGATACCTCAGGTTGTCTCCAGAGGTCTCTCGCAGACCAAAGGAACCAACCCTGTATGTAAAATAAATAAACCTGACCTATACATTCAATACATACATTCCGCCCCCCCCCCAACACATCCAGATATGGATAATAGATTATTTGCCCATTATTAAACACATTAACTAGCATAATAACATAAATAAAGTTCTCCTGACCTCATCAATAAGAAGCCCCCATCGCCAGCAAAATCCTTGTCCTCCGTTGCCAACAAAATACATAGCCAATACATTGCAATTACATTCAGATATCAATTAACCTCTTAATCACCTTATTAGATAATAACCACAAAGGTAATTAAGGGGTTAAGCCACCCATGGCCCGATACCCACCCTTCACCAATTCATTTGTACAGTGGCTCCATCATGCAACTATATATATACACACATAGCCAGTTATCCTTAACAATGCCCTTTCCTGTCAACTCCCCCCACAACTGTCGTTGCCATAGTTATCCTTAAAAATGCAATTTTCTCTCAGCTAACCCCCAGTTGCTGTGGCTATCGTACGTTGCTGACGGGACAGTTTGAATATTTTAGGATTCTGGTCAAACAGGATATCTAACCATATAAACATAGGACCCCTACCAAAATATACATTAACAATTCCCTCCTTTTGTCATATCATGACAACATTGCATTATTCTTCATATAGTTGGGAAATTTCATTGTACATAACAACTGGTGAAGCCTTTGGCTGTTTCGCAAAATAGGAGGAGAACATAGTTAATACATTTGAGGTAGCCACCGGTGTTTCTCTAAATATCCTAGCACACATAAATTTGCACATCATAGCAATAGCATAGATAATAACAAACATAACTACTACAATAATAATTCCCATTAATATTTTCCTTCCTAATTCTCCTAACCACCCGCCCAGACCAAAAGTCCAGTCAAAATCATTGAGTGGTTTTGTCTCTCGCATTCTCGTCTGTACTTCTTCCAAAGCCTCCAAATAGTGGTGAATTGCTCCTGACTGGTCAGTGATAAAAAAAATAGCATTGATCACCCATCAGTTTGCATAACCCTCATGAAGAGGCACGCAAATAATCTAGAGCAATTCGATTTTGCAATACAGTCAGTCTAATCTGTTCTTGTTCATTAGATAGTCTTTGTATTGCATTGTGTGTAACATTAAAGGCAGAATCGATATCCGTGACTAAATAGTTGCTTTTAATTAGGTCAAATCCCACACCTGCTGAAGGGAATAAACTCAGTCCTACGATATCCTTCATATTGGTCCCGGTAGAGATATACCTATTGTCTGGTTCTATATCTCTGCGGCTTTGCTTGACTACATCTCGCCGTATTCGGCCCTTAGGGAGTTCCGTGTGGAGAGAGAACTGCGAGTAAATGATTCCCAGATAACAGGGTTTAGTATTGGACAACGGGATAGATTTAACTGGGTGCCACACATTGTCAGTAGATGAACAATCACGACCCCACCTGCAAGTTTCAGCATAATCATAAAATCCCAACGACTCACTATGCCTGAGACTCTCCCTCTCCGGTCCATAGAAGCATTCGAACGGGCGGGTTCACTGCAGAGATTTAGTGCAAAATAGTGTCACCGACTCGTAGTAAACATCTAAAGTCACGCTAACACCCGCGCTTCATGATATGACCCTCCGTCATCAAGACCCACCACCCGACTCGACCCGCCAAAGGTGAGTAAGTAGTTGTGAGCATCAACTGCCCCCAGTCCATTTATGAATCTCGGTTAAAGCAGGGGGAAAATGATCGATAATCAGCGCGCTCCTTGGGATGACATGACTCACCAGGTAGGTAATAAAATCAATTTAATTAAATCACATAAACAGATACTTAGAAATAACAAAAAAGATCTCTCCCCATGTTTATCGGCGCGTTCGCCCCTCTACTCCTCGCCCAAAACATGTGGGAGGAGTCTTTCGTTATACTTCTGGATCGTGATCGCACAGGAAGGCTCTTACACTTTCAGTATCACAAGACCAGTAGAAACAGGGGGACGGCTCCTCGTGAGCTGTGTGAGCTCCATCCATTGGCGCTGAACTTGCGGGTGATGGACCAATGGAAGCGGGTCTGCAAGTGGCCCTACCCCCGCAAACTATCACATGTCTTTTTCCTGCTCAGTGCAAAAATCCGCTACTTATATTTATTTGGCTACTGACTGTGGGGGCAAACTTGAGTGGACAGAGCGGTTTCCTTGGGCATATCGGTATAGAGATTCTGTTGCAGATAGTGTGATACAAGCACTGATGGAATCATGGGCTAAGGGATGTCACTGACCCCAGATAGGAATCCTAAAGGCGCTATAAAAAACCTTAAAAGATAAGTAAGGGATACAAAGTCACAGGGGCAGAATATCAGATTTTTCCTAGATTTGTTGACTGGCATGCCTTAGATGTGATTGTGGTGCCGCTGACACCATATGAGGTGTAAGATTAACCAACTCCGGAGATAGTGGCTTTGTGTGGCAGGATTCTTGGCAATATATCAGAGATGTGGGAATAAATGCAGAATTTTGCAGCAAAGGGTAGATCGAGGAAAAATGTAGGTTTGATTATGGCTATAAGACAAAAGCAGAGGAGAGTGTTACAGATTTTTGCAGAAGGTTTTAAAAAAACACACGAATGGGTAAATTCTCAGGAATGCACAATGCCTCGTGAAAAGGATGAGAATTGAACACCTTGTATTGCAGAGTCTGCTCAATAGGCTACGTGCATAATACAAGAAATTGTGATATGACTGTTACGGATGGCAGAAATGTTGACAGAACAAATTGCAAAATGATTTGGCGACAAAGAGTGGAGCTGGAGCTTTTCCAGACCGCCACTCCTCTCACCTCCACCTGTCAACGTTATGTATGCAAATGAGGGACAGCAACAGAATTACAGGGGTAATACATCAGAGAGGAAGGTCATCAAGGGGAAGAGGAGGTAGAAACCAATCCCTTAGACTGGAGTATGTATAAGCATACTAACTGCGGAAAGGCAGGTCCTGGCAAGAGGATTGTTGGGCGCACCCAAAGCACAGGATAGTGGACAGAATCAGCAGCAATATAGACAGAACTTGCAGAAAGACCCAAAACCAAAACAGGAACAGATGGTCATCACACTAAAATAAACCAGGGTAATCATGATCAGAAAACCTCCCTGAGTCTACAAAGTCTCTGGAACCAAGGACAAGGTCAACCACACGGCCAATAGGGCTGCCCGAGGACTAAAACCCTCATCTGCCTCAGCAATCTGTGTCCAACGGTTATTAGATATACCTTTTGTTATATTCTCTACTGTGAATGGCTGTTTAATTTATTGATTTTTTTCGAGACACAGGAGCCCACTCTCATGGTTTAAATAAACACTCGTATCAAGGACCAATGAGGGAATCAGATGAGTCTCTATGGGAATGAGGGTACACTGACCAAATGTCATACTACTGTACCACCCGTTATGTCAGTACAAATTGACCCAAATCAGAACAAACATGGGAACACAACCCTTTAGAGGGATTCTTCGGTGCCAGTTAATTTGTTGGGGACGTGATCTTATGGCTAAAATGCAAATTGCTACAGATCGACCCTAAAGGAGGGTTACATTTAATATTGTCACATTTCCCCCAAAGATAATTATGATTTGTCTCTCCCTCAGCATGACATAGGCAGTTTGAAAGTTCGCTCTATAAGTATGAAAGACAAGTTAGTGGAGCAGCTGATGCAATTAACTGACTTTGCAACCTGAATACATGGCATACAACACAAATCAAATTGGGAAAGCCTTTTCTTGCTGGCTATTTGAGCCTGGAAGGCAATGCACCATCAGCACCCAAAGAACTATGTAAATAGAGGTTTTGTGGATTACACCTACAAAGGTTTATATCTCCACAGATAAGGGAGCCTTTCTGTGGCACAACGGGACAACAACTTTTTTTCCAGGACAAATATCTATCCTTGACAGACGTGGGAAACTAGAGTTCAATCTGACAAGTTTAGAGATACCCCATAATTGCAGGATATTGACCCACGGGTATGGCTACCTCAAACACAGACCCAGGTTTGATTCCATGCACACCTTATGAAAGCAACCCTCAAGTCAGGTACACACCCAGTGTATGTCAAGAAATACCCACTATCACGGACAAGGAGGCAGAAATAGAACCAATTGTCAAGGATTATTAGCAAAGGGAGTGATTGAACCAACAGTGTCTCCATATAATACACCAATCAACCCAGTGCCCAAACCAAACTCTACTTAGTGGAGATTCACACAAGACTTGCGCGCAGTTAATGAATTGTGCAGTGCAACCCTTAGCATCTATTGTACGGATGTTACGGCACTTATTACTGCTATACACCCGCAACAGCGACATATTTTACAGTAATAGATCTAAATCAGCATTTTACTCGATCCGGTGCACCCCAACACAAGGCCTTGTTTCTTCACCTGTAAGGGAAAGCCTTATGGTGGTGTAAGACACCACAGAGTTTTTGGTGACTCGCGATACAGCCTATTCCTCGGTAGTCCGTCAGACTCTTGGCAGACGAATCCCCGCCCAGTGAATCGTTTTGCTGCAATATGTGGATGATCTGCTCCTATGGCAGCACTCAGAGGAAAAATCTATAAGAGACACGCAGAGTTTACTGGAAATCTCGCTGCTACAGGTCCCAAGGTCTCACCACACAAATTAGATGGACAGGAGGCACAACAGCTGTCAAATATCTAGGCTTTATTTCTACATCCAGGAAAAATACTGTTATCACTGGAACATGTGAAACGTGATCGCAAATCTGCCCAGAACCAAAGACGAGGCTGCATGCTTTTATTTTGGTTATGGTCAACGTACGCCGTCAGTGGATCCCAACTGCTCACATTGGACAATATTCTGAGACAATGACTTTAATGGACAGCCAGACCCTATTGTATGGACACACGGCTGCAATGAGGCGTTCACATGACTGAAAACTGCCTTGTGCTCCAGCCCAGCTTGGGCTTATACCGAAATAAAACCTCTGTTCCATTTGTTTCAATAGTGAGACAGGCACTGCGTTGTTGTTGAGTACTGGTGAAACACCGGCTCGGGATATAAACCGGTAGCTTTTTACTCTAAGAAATTGCGAAATTTTGCAGGGTTCCCGGCATGTCTGAGACAAGTAGCTGCATGCACAATATTGGTAGAAGCATTTCCAACCAATAGTTTGTCACACGAGTTAGTGTTGCACATATCACATCAGGTTTTGCATGTACTTAAAATCTCACAACCCAACATATGAACCGCGGCACCGCAGACAGGGTAAGGATTATCCTCACATCTACAGCCAACCTTAAGGTCACTACCTCTCACATATGGGCCCTGCTCAAACTCTTAGTGATATGCTCCTATAAATGCACAAACAGATGACACTGATACTAATACCCCAATTGTCTCAGAACATACACGTCTGCACTTCTGTAAGGGCCGGACTTGGGAAGTCGTCCCTTAAGGAGCAAGATGTATTATTTGTGGCGCGATCATGCTCTAAACCAGCAGTATGGAGTCGTCTAACAGGCTTTTCAGTGGTAAGCTCCCCAAGAGGTACTATGCTCGGGAGCATACCTTTTGTATCAGCATAGAGGCTGAATTAGTCGCACTCACACAGCAGCATGCAAGCTATCACCGTTAAGCAAGTGACTATTTTACACGACTCCAGGTACGCCTTTGGGGTAGTTACAACGATTTTGGGGTAATCTGTGCGGATGGAAAAGGAATATCACACGCCGAATTAGGTGAACCAACTACTTGAAGCTCTTATGCTCCGCTCCATACCAGATTGCCATAGTCAAAATGCAAGGGTCATACGAGAGTAGACTCAGATGAGGCAAGGGGCAATGAACTAGCAGATTTCCATGCTAAGGAAGCTGCTAAAACACCAGAATATGTTCCATGAGTACAAGACGGATGTGTATCTGTCAGTTGAACATGGTGATGACTTGCCCACCACAACCACGATAGACGATCTCAAACACTCCAGAGTTTACTACACAGGAAGATCGAGAGTATTGGAAACACAGGGTCTAATAAAGGTGAGAGAGGTCTATGGGAAAAGAGAAAATTATTGGTTTCTCCTAATCAGCCTGTCCCAATAATAATATCACATTTCCATAGGTTTGTCCATAAGGTAGAAAATACAGAAGATCAAAATCAGGGAATTATGGTAAAAGATCTAGCAGAGGTCTTAGAAACACAATTGTTCCAATGTCTGATAGTATCTGAAATATACACAAGTGTACAAGAACCGCACCAAAACATGACATCTACCACCACCTACAGCCCAATGGAACAGCTACAAATAGACTCACAAAATGCCAACAGAAGCAGGAAAACTGAAATATCTGTTAGTAATTGTTGACCAGTTTAGCAAGTGGGTATAGGCATGTCCCACCACTAATGAAAGTGCTAAGACTGTGGTCAAAATTTTGTGCGAGGACATTTACCCAGATGGGGTGTCCATTGCAAATAAATAGTTCAGAGGAACGCATTTCACATCACAAGTGACACAAGGACTGGCAAAAGCACTTGCAATTGATTGGAAGTTCCACATACCATACCACACACAATCATCAGGACAGGTGGAAAGAACTAACCGCACAATTAAGGATAACTGCGTAATGGCACAAATGGCACGTTCACAAGATGGCCAGATGGCCTCCTGCAGTTCCTTGCGGAATCCGTATGCCCCCAATAGCACTACTAATTGTCACCTTTTGAAGTGTTTAATGGGGAGCGCTTTGTAATGTGCCGTTCAACTACCTGCTTATGTTATTTACTGCCCTAAGGAAGTTGGATACTGTGTCAGGTTCAGGAAGATTAGTAACCAAACTTATTCAAAAATTGAACAGTACTATGGTGGAACGTTTCTCCTTCACCTCTCTACCTTATACCACAGCAGATAAGCCCCACAATCCATATCACCCCATTCACCGGCGCCAGGGTAGTAGTGAAGAGGTTTGATGAAAAAATGAGGGTCGGGTGGACTCCCTTTCGGGAGAACCAATTATAGTTGTAACAGTGACCCGTACAGCGGTTCTCACAAAGAATCACCAAGATGGATTCTGCGTCCCACGTCAAATCTTTGAAGGAGTGACAATCCTAGAGACTACAAGTGACAACTGCGATGCTGGAGATTGTTAATGATCTTGTGTTGTCTCCCTGTTTTTGTTTGGGGAATATATGACTGAGTTCTAGATTTTTTGGGGAATTACAAATAATACCACCTCAGTAGACAGAAGTCATGCAAGGGAGGAGAACACATTTAAATAGGAGTGGCATACTGCAAAATTTTAGTATTCTCTCTGTTTTAATAGCCAGAGGAAACGAAACTATCAGTGTCAACACTGGGAAACAAAATACCTATTTGAGAACTCTCTGTTTTATAATGTACAAATTCTCCAATCACAACAAGTCTTGCTGATCTGTAGCCAGATTCCCACTATAAGAAAGAGGAATATCCATGGTTTAGCATATGTGTTAACACAACCGATAATATAGGAGAAATGTTTGTATCACATTTCACCTCCAATGACCAGCGGAACCTACGGCTGAACCACTAAAGGTCCATTTGACTAAACACGCAAAGGAAGGGAAAATGTGTACATAATTTGATAACAAAAGTAAAACATCTGAATGCCGCAGAGATGGTAAATCCTGGTGTACATTCCAGGAACCCTGTGAGGACGGATTTTCTACTATGTTACAGATATATTCGAATTGGACCAGATTTTGCCAGGAAGAAAATTATATATTTGCCAGTAACAATTCCTTGTCGGTTTAAAGAAGGGAACCCATTTTGTTAAAATGGTTAGAAAAAACAAAAGGCCACCTTACAAAGGTATTCAAAATTACCCCACCCAGGGAGGGAGTGTCTTTGTTCCCCGAATGGGACACATGCTGTTAATTCATTGTCTACTTGTTTAATCCCCACAAGTCGGATTGTCACTAGTAAAACGGAACCCTGTAGACCCGAATACTGTTGCATCTCCCAAGGTCTGTATTGATTTTGTAATATGGGTAGTTAAATCTATCCGTTGTCCATACTAAACCTGTTATCTGGGAATCATTTACCTCGCAGTTTCTCTCTCCACACACTAACTCCCTAAGGGCCGAATAACGCGAGATGTAGTCAAGCAACAGCCCAGAGATTAGAACCAGACAATAGGTTATCTTCTACCGGGACCATATGAAAGGTATCGTAGGACTGAGTTTTATCCCTTCAGCAGGTGTGGGATTTGACCTAATCAAAAGCAACTATTTTAGTCACGGATATCGATTCTGCCTTAATGTTACAGCACACAATGCAATACAAGACATCTAATGAACAAGAACAGATTAGACTGACTGTATTGCAAAATCGAATTGGCTCTAGATTATTTGCGTGCCTCTCATGAGGGTTATGCAAACTGATGGTGATCAATGCTATTTTTTTTTCACTGACCAGTCAGAGCACATTCACCACTATTTGGAGGCTTGGGAAGAAGTACAGACAGAATGCGAGAGACAAAACCACTCAATGATTTTGACTGACTTTTGGTCTGGGCGGGTGGTTAGGAGAATTAGGAAGGAAAATATATGAATGGAATTATTATTGTAAGTAGTTATGTTGTTATTATCTATGCTATTGCTATGATGTGCAAATTTATTGTGTGCTAGGATATTTAAGAAAAACACCGGGGCTACCTCAAATGTATTAACTATGTTACTCCTCATTTTGGCGAAACAGCCAAAGGCTTCACCAGTTGTTTGTACAATGGGACACATGCTGTTAATTCATTGTCTACGTGTTTAATCCCCACAGTCTGATTGTCACTAGTAAAACGAGACCCCTGTTTAGACCCCGAATACTGTTGCAACTTCCCCAATGGTCCTGTATTGGATTTGTAAATATTGGGTCTTCCCAGATAACAGGGTTTAGTATTGGACAACGGGATAGATTTAACTGCCCAATATTTACAAATCCAATACAGACCTTGGGGAAGTGCAACAGTATTCGGGTCTAACAGGGTCTCGTTTTACTAGTGACAATCAGACTTGTGGGGATTAAACAAGTAGACAATGAATTAACAGCATGTGTCCCATTGTACATAACAACTGGTGAAGCCTTTGGCTGTTTCGCAAACAAAATCGGAGGAGATAACATATTAATACATTTGGAGTAGCCCCGGTGTTTTTCTCTAAATATCCTAGCACCCAATAAATTTGCACATCATAGCAATAGCATAGATAATAACAAACATAACTACTCCTAACAATAATAATTCCATTATATTTTTCCTTCCTAATATCCTAACCACCCCGCCCAGACCAAAAGTCAGTCAAAATCCATTGAGTGGTTTTGTCTCTCGCATTCTGCTTCTGTACGTCTTCCAAGCCTCCAAATAGTGGTGAATGTGCTCTGACTGTCATTGATAAAAAAAATAGCATTGATCACCATCAGTTTGCATAACCCTCATGAAGAGGCACGCAAATAATCTAGAGCAATTCGATTTGCAATACAGTCAGTTCAATCTGTTCTTGTCATTAGATTCTTGTATTGCATTGTGTGCTGTACATTAAGGCGAATCGATATCCGTGACTAAAATAGTTGCTTTTGATTAGGTCAAATCCCACACCTGCTGAAGGGATATAAACTCAGTCCCTACGATATCCTTATATGGTCCCGGTGAGAGATAACCTATTGTCTGGTTCTAATCTCTGGGCTTGCTTGACTACATCTCGCCGTTATTCGGGCCCTTAGGGAGTTTGTGTGGAGAGAGGAAACTGCGAAGGTAAATGATTTCCCAGATAACAGGGTTTAGTATTGGACAACGGGATAGATTTAACTACCCAATATTTACAAATCCAATACAGACCTTGGGGAAGTGCAACAGTATTCGGGTCTAACAGGGTCTCGTTTTACTAGTGACAATCAGACTTGTGGGGATTAAACAAGTAGACAATGAATTAACAGCATGTGTCCCATTCGGGGAACAAAGACACTCCTCTCCCTGGGTGGGGTTAATTTTGAATAACCTTTGTAAGGTGGCCTTTTGTTTTTCTAACCATTTTAACAAAATGGGTTCCCTTCTTTTAAACCGACAGGAATTGTTACTGGCAAAATATATAATTTCTTCCTGGCAAAATCTGGTCCAATTCGAATATATCTGTAACATAGTAGAAAATCCGTCCCTCACAGGGTCCTGGATATTGTACACCAGAGATTTACCATCCTCTGGGCATTCAGATGTTTTACTTTTGTTCATCAAATTATGTATACACATTTTCCCTTCCTTTGCTGCTTTAGTCAAATGGACCTTTAGTGGTTCAGCCGTAGGTTTCCGCTGGTCATTGGAGGTGAAATTGTACAACATTTCTCCTATATTATCGGTTGTGTTTAACACATATGCTAACCATGGATATCCTCTTTCTTTACTAGTGGGACTCTGGCTACAGATCCAGCAAGACTTGTTGTGATTGGAGAATTTGTACATTAAAACAGAAGTTCTCAAATAGGTATTTTCTGTTTCCCAGTGTGACACTGATAGTTCTCGTTTCCTCTGGCTATTAAACACAGAGAGAATACTAAAATTTTGCAGTATGCCACTCCTATTTAAATGTGTTCCCTCCCTTGCATGACTTCTGTCTACTAGGGTATTATTTGTAATTCTCCCAAAACTCATAGAACTCAATTCATATATTCCCCAAACAAAAACAGGGAGACAACACAAGATCATTAACAATCTCCAGCATCGCAGTTGTCACTTGTAGTCTCTAGGATTGGTCACTCCTTCAAAGATTTGACGTGGGACGCATGAATCCATCTTGGTGATTCTTCTGTGAGAACCGCTGTACGGGTCACTGTTATCACTATAATTGGTTCTCCGAAAGGGGAGTCACCCGACCCTCATTTTTTCATCAACCTCTTCACTACTACCCTGGCGCCGGGGTGATATGGATGTGTGGGCTTATCTGCTGGTAAAGGTAGAGAGGAAGAAACGTCACCATAGATACTGTTCAATTTTTGAATAAGTTTGGTTACATAATCTTCCTGAACCTGACCTATGTCTCCAACTTCCTTAGGGCAGTACATACCATAAGCTCAGGTAGTTGGAAACGGCCTCCCCATTAACACTTCAAAAGGTGACAATTTAGTAGTGCTATTCGGGGTCATACGGATTTCCGCAAGGACTGCAGGAAGGCCATCTGGCCATCTTGTGAACGTGCCATTTGTGCCATTACGCAGTTTATCCTTAATTGTGCGGTTAGTTCTTTCCACCTGTCCTGATGATTGTGGGTGGTATGGTATGTGGAACTTCCAATCAATTGCAAGTGCTTTTGCCAGTCCTTGTGTCACTTGTGATGTGAAATGCGTTCCTCTGTAACTATTTATTTGCAATGGACAACCCCATCTGGGTATAATGTCCTCGCACAAAATTTTGACCACAGTCTTAGCACTTTCATTAGTGGTGGGGAATGCCTATACCCACTTGCTAAACTGGTCAACAATTACTAACAGATATTTCAGTTTTCCTGCTGCTGTTGGCATTTGTGTGAAGTCTATTTGTAGCTGTTCCATTGGGCTTGTAGGTGGTGGTAGATGTTCATGTTTTGCCGGTCTTGTACCTTGTGTATTATTTCAGATACATATCAGACATTGGAACAATTGTGTTTCTAAGACCTCTGCTAGATCTTTTACCATAAAATATTCCCTGATTTGATCTTCTGTTATTTTCCTACCTTTATGGCCAAACCTATGGAAATGTGATATTATTATTGGGCAGGCTGATTTAGGGAAACCAATAATTTTCTCTTTTCCCCATAGACCTCTCTCATCCTTTATTAGACCCTGTGTTTCCCAATACTCTCGATCTTCCTGTGTAGCTAACTCTTGGAGTGTTTTGAGATCGTAATCGGGTGGTGGGCAAGTCATCACCATGTTCAACTGACAGATCACATCCGTCTTGTACTCATGGAACATATTCTGTTGTTTAGCAGCTTCCTTAGCATGGAAATCTGCTAGTTCATTGCCCCTTGCCTCATCTGAGTCTACTCTCGTATGACCCTTGCATTTGACTATGGCAATCTGGTATGGGAGCATAAGAGCTTCAAGTAGTTGGTTCACTAATTCTGCGTGTGATATTCCTTTTCCATCAGCACAGATTACCCCAAAATCGTGTACTACCCCAAAGGCGTACCTGGAGTCTGTGTAAATAGTCACTTGCTTAACGGTGATAGCTTGCATGCTTGTGTGAGTGCGACTAATTCAGCCTCTTATGCTGATACAAAAGGTAATGCTCCCGAGCATAGTACCTCATTGGGGAGTCTTACCACTGAAAAGCCTGTTAGACAGACTCCATCTGCTGGTTTAGAGCATGATCCGCCCACAAATAATACATCTTGCTCCTTAAGGGACGTACTTCCCAAGTCGGCCCTTACAGAAGTGCAGACGTGTATGTTCTGCAGACAATTGTGGGTATTAGTATCAGTGTCATCTGTTTGTGGCATGTATAGGAGCATATCACTAAGAGTTTGAGCAGGGCCCATATGTGGAGGGTAGTGACCTTAAGGTTGGCTGTAGATGTGAGGATAATCTCATACCCTGTTCTGCGCTGCGCGGTCATATGTTGTGTTGTGAGATTCTTAAGTACATGCAAAACCTGATGTGATATGTGCAACACTAACTCGTGTGACAAAACTATTGGTTGAACTGCTTCTACCAATATTGTGCATGCAGCTACTTGTCTCAGACATGCCGGGAACCCCTGCACAATTTCCTGCAATTTCTTAGAGTAAAAAGCTACCGGTTTATATCCCGAGCCGTGCTGTTTCACCAGTACTCCAACAACCGCAGTGCCTGTCTCACTATGAAACAAATGGAAACAGAGGTTTTATTTCGGTAAGCCCAAGGCTGGGCTGGAGCACAAGGCAGTTTTCAGTTCAGTGAACGCCTCATTGGCAGCCGTGTTCCATACAATAGGGTCTGGCTGGTCCATTAAAGTCATATGTCTCAGAATATTGTCCAATGTGAGCAGTTCGGGATCCACTGACGGCAGTACGTGACCATAACCAGAAATAAAAGCATGGCAGCCTTCGTCTTTGGTCTGGGCAGATTTGCGATCACTTTCACATGTTCCAGTGATAACAGTATTTTTCCTGGATGTAGAATAAAGCCTAGATATTTGACAGTCTGTTGTGCCATCTGTATCTTGTGTGGTGAGACCTTGGGACCTGTAGCAGCGAGATGTTCCAGTAAACTCTGCGTGTCTCTTATAGATTTTTCCTCTGAGTGGCTGCATAGGAGCAAATCATCCACATATTGCAGCAAAACAGATTCACTGGGCGGGGATTCGTCTGCAAGAGTCTGACGGACTACCGAGGAATAGGCTGTAGGCGAGTCACAAAAACTCTGTGGTAGTCTACACCACCTATAAGGGCTTCCCTTACAGGTGAAAGCAAACAAGGGCCTTGTGTTGGGGTGCACCGGGATCGAGTAAAATGCTGAATTTAGATCTATTACTGTAAAATATGTCGCTGTTGCGGGTATAGCAGTAATAAGTGCCGTAACATCCGGTACAATAGATGCTAAGGGTTGCACTAATTCATTAACTGCGCGCAAGTCTTGTGTGAATCTCCACTAAGTAGAGTTTGGTTTGGGCACTGGGTTGATTGGTGTATTATATGGAGACACTGTTGGTTCAATCACTCCCTTTGCTAATAACTCTTTGACAATTGGTTCTATTCCTGCCTCCTTGTCCTGTGATAGTGGGTATTTCTTGACATACACTGGGTGTGTACCTGACTTGAGGGTTGCTTCATAAGGTGTGCATGGAATCAAACCTGGGTCTGTGTTTGAGGTAGCCCATACCCGTGGGTCAATATCCTGCAATTATGGGGGTATCTCTAAACTTGTCAGATTGTACTCTATTTCCCACAGTCTGTCAAGGGATAGATACTTGTCCTGGAAAAAAAGTTGTTGTCCTTGTGCCCACAGAAAGGCTCCCTTATCTGTGGAGATATAAACCTTTGTAGGTGTAATCCACAAACCCTCTATATTTACATAGTTCTTTGGGTGCTGATGGTGCATTTCCCTTTCAGGCTCAAATATGCAGCAAGAAATAGGCTTTCCCAATTTGATTGTGTTGTATGCCATGTATTCAGGTGCAAAGTCAGTTAATTGCATCAGCTGCTCCACTAACTTGTCTTTCATACTTATAGAGCGAACTTTCAAACTGCCTATGTCATGCTGGAGGAGAGACAAATCATAATTATCTTTGGGGAAATTTGACGAATTTAAATGTAACCCTCCTTTAGGGTCGATCTGTATAGCAATTTGCATTTTAGCCATAAGATCACGTCCCAACAAATTAACTGGGCACCGAAGAATCCCTCTGAAAGGGTGTTCCCATGTTTGTTCTGAATTTGGGTCAATTTGTACTGACAGTACGGGTGTACAGTAGTATAACATTTGGTCAGTGTACCCTCAATTCCCATAGAGGACTCATCTGATTCCCTCATTGGTCCGTGATACGAGTGTTTATTTAAACATGAGCGAGTGGCTCCTGTGTCGACCAAAAAATCAATTAAACAGCCATTCACATAGAGATATAACAAAGGTATATCTAACTACCCGTTGGACACAGATTGCTGAGGCAGATGAGGGTTTTAGTCCTCGGGCAGCCCTATTGGCCGTGTGGTTGACCTTGTCCTTGGTTCCAAGAGACTTGGTAGCTCAGGGTCATGTTCTGATCATGATTACCCTGGTTATTTTAGTGTGGACCATCCTGTTCCTGATTTTGGTTTTGGTTCTGCAAGTTCTGTCTATATTGCTGCTGATTCTGTCCACTATCCTGTGCTTTGGGTGCGCCCAACAATCCCTCTGCCAGTGACCTGCCTTTCCGCAGTTATAGCATACTCCAGGTCTAAGGGATTGGTTTCTACCTCCTCTTCCCCTTGACTGACCTCCTCCTCTCTGATTATTACCCCTGTAATTCTGTTGCTGTCCCTCATTTGCATACATAACAGTGACAGGTGGAGGTGGAGGAGTGCGGTCTGGAAAAGCTCCAGCTCCATCTCTTGTCGCCAACTCATTTGCAATTTGTTCTGTCAACATTTTCTGCCATCCTGTAACAGTCATATACACAATTTGCTTGTATTCTGCACGTAGCCTATTGAGCAGACTCTGCACATACAAGGTGTTCAAATTCTCATCCTTTTCACGAGGCATTTGCATTCCTGATGAATTTACCCATTCGTTTTTAAACCTTCTGCAAAAATCTGTAACACTCTCCTCCTGCTTTTGTCTTATAGCCATAATCAAACCTACATTTTTCCTCGATCTACCCTTTGCTGCAAAATATTTCTGCAATTTCTCCCACATCTCTGATATATTGCCAGAATCCTGCCACACAAAGCCACTATCTTCCGGAGTGTGGTAATCTACACTCAGATGGGTGTCAGCGGCACCCCAATCAACATCTACATGGCCAGTCAAACAATCTAGGAAAAATCTGATATCTTCCCCTGTGAATTTGTATCCCTTACTTATCTTTTAAAGGTTTTTTATAGCGCCGTTAGGATTCCTATATGGGTCAGGACATCCCTTAGCCCATGATTCCATCAGTGCTGTATCAACTGATTGCAACAGAATCTCTATACCGAGATATCCAAAGGAACCGTCTGTCCACTCAAGTTTGACCCCCACAGCTAGTAGCCAAATAAGATATAAGTGCGGAGCAGGAAAAAAGACATTTGAAGTTGCGGGGTAAGGGCCACTTGCAGACCCGCTTCCCATGTGGGTCCAGCAGCCGCAATTTCAGCAGCCCATGGATGGAGCTCACACAGCTC
This sequence comes from Ascaphus truei, assembly GCA_036426205.1. Taxonomy (NCBI): domain Eukaryota; kingdom Metazoa; phylum Chordata; class Amphibia; order Anura; family Ascaphidae; genus Ascaphus; species Ascaphus truei. The sequence goes on from CM071567.1 coordinate 288,280,961, forward strand.
ACGAGAGTCCGTCCCCTCTGTGTCTCCTGGTCTTGTGATACCTGAAAGTGTAATGACGCACTTCCTGTGCGATCACGATCCAGAAGTAAAACAAAAGACCTCCTCCCACATGTTTCGGGCGAGGAGAGAGGGCGAACTCGCCCGAAACATGTGGGAGGAGATCTTTTTTGTTATGTTCTAGTATCTGTTTATGTAGATTTAATAAATTGATTTTATTACCTACCTGGTGAGTCTGTCATCCCAAGGAGCAGCGCTGATATCGATCATTTTTCCCCCTCTTTACCGAGAGTCATAAATGGGGCAGTGAACTCACAACTACTTGACTCCCCCTTTGGCGGGTCGAGTCGGGGTGGGTCTTGATTACGGAGGGTCATATCATGAATGCGGGGTTGTAGCGTGACTTTAGATGTTACTACAGTAGTTGACACTATTTTTGGCACTAAATCCTGCAGTGAACCATGCCCGTTCGAATGCTTATGGACCGGAGAGGGAGCGTCAGGCATAGTGATCGTTGGGGATTTTATGATAACTGCAGGGGGGTCGGTGATTTGTTCATCTACTGACACTGTGGCACCCATTAACTCTCTGTCCTCGTCCTCCTTTTTGTGGTCATATACTGTACATCACCATCCCACTGATGTCGGGGTCTGGCTGGTTTCTCCGAGCCTTTATTAGCATAATAGGATAATGCTGCCATAAGGGCAGGCTCCAAACTCGGGTATAATGACACCGGCGGGTACGGGGGTGTTGGTGATTGTACACATGGCAGCGGAGGAGGGGGAACATCTGGGATCAGTAGATCCTGTCGTGGGGCATTAGGGTAGTACACGGGTTTTGGGTGTATAGGTGGAGGTGGCTATAAAGGCTCTTCTTGCTTCAGGTTAGTACTTGGGTGTGCCACCTTGACCCAAATACGGCCACATAATGACATATATTTCATGCCCCACCCAGGGTCTGGACCGAACCATGGCCAGTTATGGTCTCCTAGACAGAGACCTTTTATCATTAATATATGGAAATCTGAGAAACTACCTTCTCGGGGAAAAGGGTCTGAGGATCTCATTGCCTCTGACCATCTGGCCATGTATCTACAAACGGATATACGTAATAATCTGCCATACACTTTTTAACATATTGTTTTGGGGTTTCCGTCATGGGGTTGTATTTGCGAGTCGCTATAAAGGTTACTGAATGTGGGTCAGGTGTTACGTCTGGAAAGTCAACAGGCTCACATAATCCTGAAGGATTTGTCTTCGGTTTGTTTTTACGCGAAGAGTTCCTCTTATTCCCTTGGCCATTCTTACCATTCACATTACCCATTATTGCAACACACTTATAGTATATATATATATATATATATATACAGCTAAACCCCGTTATAACGCGGTGCTCGGGGTCCACCCCGAGTCCACCGCGTTAGTAACGGGGTCGCGCTAATTAAAAAAAAAAAAATGGCCGCCGCGCTCCTGATCGGGTGTGAGGAGGGAAGGAAGTTAAATAAATAAATAAATAAAAATTTTAAAATGGCGGCGATTCATCCGTCCTCCCTCTCAGCCCCCTGGTTTTGCACGTGTCTGTGTCCTCCCAGCGTGTGTGTGTGTGCGTGCGTGTGTGAGAGAGAGAGAGACAGAGTGTGTGTGTGCGTGCGTGAGAGAGAGAGAGACAGAGTGTGTGTGTGTGAGTGTGTGAGTGTGTGTGTGTGTGTGATGGTGAGAAGGGGTGGGCAGGGTGAGGAGACACTAATCTCTCTCAGGCTTTAATGCAGGGTCCCCTACCTGTTCGTCATCACCGCTACGCCCAGCATCAGAGCCGCTGTGTGGGGTCAGGGAGGGTGTGACAGATACCAACACCTCGCACAGCCTGCGGGACTTGGGTTAGCTGCAGCTCCGGTCACTGAGTCCTGGTGAGCGGCGGGAAGGAGGGAGAGGGGTGGGGAGGAGAGGCTGGGAGAGGGTCCCGGAGCGCGAGGCTCCCCCTCCCCGGCCGGGTCCACCACGCCCGGCTCTGACTCACCTCCGCCCACCCTGCACTGCAAATCACCCGGGCAGGAGGAGTTGCCATAGAGACAAAGGGGGGTAAAGGATGCAAGCCATGCCCACTTACCTCCTCCTATATGGCACCAATGACTGCAGAACAAGCATCCCACATCCGGGCACTCTTACTGCCTGGCCTCATTCAGTCGCCCCACCCACAGCCTCCTTCTTGCAATCAAGCCGTCGCTCTCCGCCCCCGGCGGGTGGGTGATGTCATTATTCAACCGTCCAATCCCGGGCTGGTGGGCGCTGACATGTGAGAAAAAACGGGTTGGTGGGCTGCTTGACAATGTGAAAAACGGGTCGGCTGGTGCGTGTGAATTTAGAGGGGGGGTGTGGGTTGGCTGCTGACATGTGAGAGGGGGGTGGGTGGTGGGCTGCATGACATGTTGACGAGGGGGGGTGGGGGGGGGAGGTGGGGTGGGGCCCTGCTGAACATGTGAGAGGGGGGGGGGGTGGGCTGTAACATGGTGAGAGGGGGGGTGGGGGTGGGCTGCTGAACATGGAGAGGGGGGGTGGGGTGGGCGGATGCTGCTGAAATGTGAGAGGGGGGGTGGGCTGCTGGACATGTGGAGGGGGGGTGGGTGTGCTGACATGTGAGAGGGGGGGTGGGCTGATGACATGTGAGGGGGGGTGGGCTGCTGACATCGTGAGGGTATTGGAGAGCTGTGTGCAGTAAGTGTGAGAATGACAGTGTTGTGCAGGTGTGGTCAGTGTGTGTGTCAGGTGTGTCAGTGTGAGCAGTGTGTGTGCAGTGTGCAGTGGTGTCAGTTTGCTGAGCAGGCAGTGTGGTCAAGGTGGTAAGTGTGAGCAGGTGCAGTGTGTGTCAGTGTGAGCAATGAGACAGTGTGTTCAGTGTGTGCAGGCTGTGAGCAATGAGCAGTGTCGTGCAGTGTGTGTTCAAGTGGTGTAGTGTGAGCGTGGGTGCAGTGTGTGTCAGGGGAGCAGTGTGCAGTGGTGTCAGTGTGAGCAATGAGCAGTGAATCAGTGGGGCAGTGGATGTGCAGTTGTGTCAGTGTGAGCAGTATGTGTGCAGTGTGTGTCAGTGTGACAGTGTGCAGTGTGTGTCAGTGTGAGCAATGAAGCAGTGTGTCATGGTGCAGTTGTGAGCAATGGCAGTGTGTGTGCAGGTGCAGTGTGTGTGCAGTGTGTCAGTGTGTGCAGTGTGAGCAATGAGCAGTGTATTGTGTTGCAGTGTTCAGTTGTGCCGTAGTGCAGGGTGTGCAGTGTTTGTGCCGTGTTGTGTCAGTGCTGCGTGTCAGTGGGTGGTCATCAGTGTGAAGCAGTGTGTGTGCAGTGTGCAGTGTGTCAGTGTGAGCACGTGCTGTGGCAGTGTTTGCTGTCAGTGTGAGCAGTGTGCGTGGTGTCAGTGTGAGCAATGAGCAGTGTGTCAGTGTGTGCAGTTCTCCTCCCATCCAGCGCCTCACTTTGCGCCCTTCACACACATCTTACCTCTTTCACCTCTATATCCTACCCCCACGCCCTCCCCCCTCTCCTTATTCCGCCTCTTACTCTCCTCAGAAACAACTGCCCCTCTCCTTTTCCCCTCTTTCCTCTCTATCCATTCCCCCCCTCTTTGTACCTCTCCCTCCTTTTCCTTTTTCTCCTTACCACGCTCATGGTCTCATCCCTCCTCATGCCCCTGTCTGCTGCTCTCCTTTCTTCACCGCACTTACCACCCTTTTGGGCCCTCCCTCCTTTCGCGCCCATCCTCTTTTCCCTTTTTTCCGCCGCCCCTCCCCCTCTTATCATCTCTTCCCCCCCTTAAGCCGCCCTTCTTCACCTACCTCCGTGTCCCCTGCTTTCTTCCTTTCGCTTCAACCCCAATTCCTGGCATTTCCTTCCTTTCCCTATTTCTCCCCCCCAACGCTCCTCCCCACCATCCCGACCCTCTTTCTCGGCGCACCTCATTCATTAAAGTGTTTCACCTTCCCCTATATCTACCTCTCAGCTCCTTTTTCCGTCGGCCCGTGTCTCTGTATCTTTCCATGTCGCCCACCCCTCGCCTCCCCTCTTACCCTATCCTCCCAACCCTGTCCGCCCTCTTTTACTTCCTCCGTCACGGATTCCCCCCCGCCTCCCTTCCTCCTCTCTTCCCCTTCCACTTCCCCCTTCCCCATTTGCCACCCCCCCAGTGACTTTCACCCCACCCCCTCCCGCCCCACCCTCCCTCCTCTTCTCCACCCCTTTTTGTTCATCCCCCCACCGCGCAGTTCTCCCTCTATCCTCCCGCCCTTTATCTCCCACCCCACCTAATTCTTTTCCTTTTCTCCGTCTCCCTCGCATTCGTCCGCCCTACCACCTCCTCCACACTTCCCCCGCACCCCAAACCCCCCCACACCTCCCGTCCCCGCCCACCTGTTTCCCCTCTACCTCCCACTCCCTCCCCCTATCCCCCACCCTCCTCACCCCCCGCCCTACTACGGCCCACCCACACTGACTCCCTTCTCCCCCGCCCCCCCTCTCCTGTCTCTCCTTCTTCCGCCCACCTCCCTTCATCCCCCAACCCCACCCTACTGTTATTTCTCCCCTCTACCAGTCCTCTTCTCTTCTCTTCAATTTTCCCCCAGTATCACTCCGTCCTCCGTTCCCCCCTCCCCTCGCTCGTCCGTCCATCTTCCATTCCCATCCCCACCGCCAACTCCCCCTCCACCACCCAACCCCCCCGATTACTCTTTTCCCTAGACCTGCCTCCGCCCTCACCCTCTCCCAATTTTTATACGATACCCACCCTTTCCCATTCCCTGTATTCCTCTCATACCTCTCACCTCATATTTGCTGTTCTCACTTCCTGCTTCCTTACAATTCCTCACTTCACTACCCCCTCCCTCCGGAACGTCCTTTCACCTTCGCCCTCATCGCCCCTTCCCCCCCCCCCATGCCTCCACCTCAGTCCACCATCCCTCCCCCCAACTCTGCATTTAGTTTATCCCCTATGCCCCCGCCTACCAATCTCCCCACTATCTACCCCCCCATACGCTCTACCTTCCCCTCCCTCCCCTAGTCTTATTCTCATCCCTTACCCCTTTACCCCGGCTTCCTATGAGTAGTTCCCCCGTCACAGTTTCCCCTTCCTCACAGCTCTTTACCACCATGCCCGTTATTCACAGAAATCCCGCCCCCCTGCCCCTAAGTTTTTTCCCTTGTTCCCTCCTTGTTCTCCTAAACCTGAAACCAAACCTTCTGTCACCTCCCGACCCCCACTCCTCCCCTGCTCTTTGTACCCCCTACCTTCTCCGATCTCACAACCCTCACCCTCTTTCCCCCCCGCCATTGTCTTAACTCGCCCTTACCCTACATCCTCGTAAAAAAACGTGTGGTGCAGTGTCTGAGCAACTGAGCAGGTCTGTGCAGGTGAGTTTGGTGGGTGTGCTAAGGTGTGTGTCAGTTGTGAGAGTGGTGCAAGGTTTGTGTCAAGTGTGAGCAGTGTGCAGTGGTGTGTCAGTGTGAGAATGAGCAGTGTATCAGTGGGTGTGCAGTGTCTGTGCAGTGTGTGTCAGTGTTGAGCAGTATTGTGTGCAGGTGTGTGGTTCAGCTGTGAGCAGTGTGCAGTGTGTGTCAGGTTGCATCTGTGAGCAATGGGCAGCGTTGTGGTCAGTGGGGTGCAGTGTGAGCAATGAGCAGTGTGTGTGCAGTGTGCAGCGGTGTGTGCAGTGTGGCAGTGTGTGCAGGTGAGCAAGAGCTGTGTGTGTGCAGGTGCTGTCAGTGTGTGCAGTGTGCAGTGGTGTGCAGTGTGCTGTGGTGCAGATGTGTGTGCAAGTGTGTTGTGTGCAGTGTTGTCAGTGTGGCAGTATGGAGCAAGAGAGCGTGTGGTGCAAGTGGCAGTTGTGTGGCAGTGTGTTGGTGCAGGTGGCAGTGTGAGCAATGGAGCAGGTGTGTGCAGTGTGTGCAGTGTGTGCCATGGTGCAAAAAAAAAAATGTAAAAAAAAAAAAAAAGAAATTAATTTTTTTTTTTTTTTTTTTTTTTTAAAACGGGAAGCCACGGGAGAAAACGCGTTATAACCGAAATCGCGGTTATAACGAGGCGCGTTATAACGGTGGGTTAGCTGTAATATATATATATATATATTACAACAAGGACAAATGCCTGCTACAGGACTAAGCACATAATGAGTACTTAAATAGTAATATAATAACCACTAACGGTGCTAGGGACTAGAAATAATTTAACAACGAAAAAGAAAAAGAAAGAGTCCCAAACTCAGCACTCAAGTATACTCAGAAACAAATATCAAAGAAAATTTGATTTATTAAACAGCACCAAATAATCAAATAAAAAATACAAAAAATATTTAAAACAAACCCTGACATCCTCTGTGATAGAATTGTATCAGACAGGGAAAATCCCCTATGAAGATACTGATGGACCCCACTAATACCAAGGCCAAGGGAAGAAAAAAAGCCTATAAGCACAAAATATATGAAAACAAGGGGTTAACAATAACCCCTTGAACCTACAAGGGCCAGCTCATCCCTAGTTATAGAAAACCACACACCAAGCATAGATAAACACCATGCACCAAATGCCTAATACATGCTGATGTCAAATACATATGTTATATACATACACCGTAAATGCAGTGGCATAATCAAGGCAAACCAGACACAGTACCAAAAGAGACTGTTAGTATGGGATCAACAATGTTAATAGTTCACATCATTACAAGTCCCATGAGACCATCCATGCCACACTGTGATAGTAAAATGTCCAAAGGGTAAAGATCTTCCAATTGAGGGGTCCTTCCACAGGGGAGGCAGGGAAAAACAAGCGCCCACACACGTTTCACCCTCGCTTCATCAGGGGGCTTAAAATAATGCATTCTACCAAGGATTTAAATAGCACACTGATTATAATGCCATCCAGCCTGCAGCTGTGTAGAGGTGGAAGAGTGCCTGTGTGGCTCAAAAAGCACACCGGAATGAGTTCTGCCTAGTCATTAGTTACTTCCCCTAAGGGACCAGGTGAAAGGAGCAAAACATCCCAGACGTACCTAAGCCCGCAATGTATAAAACGGAGTTGAAAGAAAAAAAGGGAAAAAAAGTGTGTGTATCTTTACACAGGTCCCTTGGAGTAAACATCTCTGCAGCAATGTATCCAGAGGTAGATTCGTAGCTCATAGCTGCTCTCCACCGCTCACAATGATATATGATATTCAAATCTTCTCCCACTGTCCTCATTAGAGGAATCACTGTGAAAGAATCTTTTTTAATCTACATATATATCTCAGCAGGAATTATACTAAAAAATATATAGATTGCACAAACTCAATTTGGAAACTAAATAAAATGGTGATTTGAAAGAAGAAAATGTATCTAGAGATAATGGCCTCTAGTATACAGCACACGGAAACATAACATAAGAACAGTATCCCATAGGAAAAGGGAAAGAGTAAAAAGATCTATAATGAAGAAAAAGAGGATATGTAGGGGGGATGGTAATAGAATTGAAATTAAAAGAGGAGGCAAAAATGAGTGAATGATGAAACATAACAGACACAGGGAAAAGATCATATATATTCAAAAACATAGCGTTCCCTATGTATTCATTCAGGCCCCCCGGAAGCAGGGTACACTATGTTTTTGTAGGTATATGATGGAGGAGGTGTCCTGTGTATTTCCAGGAGAGAAGCGACAGAGTCGTCGAAGAGTGATGGAGAAGGTGCCCTGTGGGTTTCCGGAAGAGAAGCGGCACCGGCGGCGAGGGCTGATGGAGAAGGTGTCCTCTGGGTTTCCGAGAGGGAAGCAACAGCGGCGGCGGCGAGGGCTGATGAAGAAGGTGTCCTCTGGGTTTCCGGGAGAGAAGTGGCAGCGGCGGCGAGGGCTGATGGGGAAGGTGACCATTTGTTTTGCTTTGAGTGTACATCACAAAAATTTCTTCTTAACATAATAAGGCTCTTAAAAGCCTTAGCCTTTGGAGTCGTCAGAAGGTTTTCTTTATTAGCCTTAGCCTTTTTCTTTGGCCTTGGCTTGGAAATGGCTGCCGCCTTTCGCATTTTCTGCACGACAGGCACGGCAGAAGCGAGTGGGTTCCTGCGTCCGTAGAATCGGGGTTGATCCATGGAAGCAGATGGCACAATGCAGTATCTGGACAAGAGCAAGTTCAGATACAGATCATCGAGTGGGAGGCTATGCAATGTGTGTCACCTTTTATGCATGGCGATGAGGTGCAGGTGTAAAAAGTGGGCGTACTCTAATGGGAGTCATTAAAGTATAAATACACCATCCATTTTGTGGATTCACTGCACATTGAATACACATCGACTAAACATCGATAATACAATCTTGTGCTTGTATTTCTTTCTACACGCAGTGATGCCTGTTAAAAAGATTTCTAAGGATCTCAGCATGAGAATAAAGGAGATGTACACGAGAGGACAACGAATTGCGGATATTCAATGCTGGCTAAGTACTTCTGGCCTCGTTGTTCCAGCAGCCACCGTGAGCTATCATGCCCACGGTAAGACCAAAAAAGTCAAGAGGACACCAACGGTAACTACCGCGTAAGTACTGTACTACTGTATACTGTAAAGTATTTTGAATACTGTACTGTACGTTTTCTGTACCGTGCAGTACTGCGATAGCACTTTTATTGGTTAGATGGCTTATTGTTTTTAACAGAACCATTTCCCTAGCAATTACTAGATATACTGTACTGTACAATTTGTTTTTGTGTTGCACCTCCTTCCTCACTTATCATAATTGCGTTCCTACAGTACATTCTTATAATCTATTGTCACTCACTTCATTATTACTCATTATGACTCACACACTCCCAACCCCCCATTTCAGTACACAGTTTACTCACATTATGACACACACATAAAGTACCGTTAATATTATATCTGTTATATATATGTTTACATTCACGGTAATCATAATCATTGAAAAAGCCACCCCCGCCCCCCACAAAGAATATTTTTTAAATCTCATTTTTTTTTCTTTCCCCCCACAAAGAATATTTTTTAAATCTCATTTTTTTTTCTTTGAACTTTAAATTCACTGTGAATGTGTGTTTGTGGGGGGTGGCATTCTTCAAGAAGGCTTACATTTTTATTAATTGGTTACATATTTATTCATTGGCTAATCAGATTAACATATTCAATTCGAGAAGGGTTTATCACAAGTGCGCATGCGTTACCGTAAACAAAGCCTCAAAGGGTTGGGGGGGGGGGTGGATGGATGAGTCATCATAATGGATTAGCATAAGTTATACACACATGCGCATTAATCATCAACTAGGTCCCTTCCCAAAGAGGATTACACACAGGCGCAGAGATGTGACACCAGGCTCGACTCGGGACGATTAAAAGCACAGAGCCAAGCATTTTTAAAATGAATGGTTTGCGAGAGGTGTCGATAAAAAGTTGAAATCCTTGAGCCTTGTGTGTGTCTGCGGGGGGGAGGGGGGTAAATCTGCATGAAGGATTAGCTGTACTGTAGTTCAAAGACATATTTTCAACAAGTCATCATAATGTTTTGATCCCCACACCCCCAAATCAATAAAAATCACATAAAGCATGTGAATGACCAGTGTCGCATTAAAAAGCTACAGTACCGATAGAATATCAGAATAACAATATTTTTTATGCAGGCACACATGTCTTGAAACAAAACAAAAACAACAACAAAAAATATTTTGTTTTCAGACTTCAACTTCCACATGAATGTGAAGTTATACACGCATGCGCATTAATCATCAACCAGGTCCCTTCCCAAAGAGGATTACACGCAGGCGCTGAAATGTGACACCAGGCTCTGTACGTTATACACGCAGGAATGTGATGACAGGTTCGGGATGATTGAAGCCAGAAAGCCATCTGGCATTCAGAAAGCCATCTGGCTGGGAGAGGTGTACTGTACTGTAGATAAGAAGTTGAAATAGTACTTTAGCCATATGTGTGCGGGGGCGAGAGGGAGAGTGCTGTATCTGTCGAAATGTGATACTGTAACACACCTAGGCGTTTCAACAATGTTCAAATGACACATACTGTACTGTACGTTACACGCATAATTTAAAAAGAGTATGAAAATATGTAAAAGTAATGATTACAAAATAATACAGTACATACAGTACTGTATAGAAATGTGATAATTTTATATTAGAAGAAGACGCGACGCTATATTTTTGTAATACTGTATACTATAAATCTTCCATTTTACAAATACTGGGCGCGCACACACAGACATAATGCATTAGACATGCATTAGACTTACGTATTAGACTTTTAAGACAACAGCTCGCGAATGCCCACCTGTGTTTTTAGACGGTATTGCAGTTTAGCAGACAGTGTTAAAAATCCGAGTGCTAACATACCGCAAACCGCTTCGGAAAAAAAGAAAATATACCGCATCTGGCCGCGGTTATCAGAGCTCCGCGGATCCGGCCGCATTAGGATAAAGGCGGCCGCAGCTGTAGTTACTCTACCCTTGCCTTAGTCCACCAAACAATATAAATAGGGTATCTTTTGCTAAGGAGACACCCGGGCGTGATACGGATAGCAATAAATATCTCGTAATTACCCGGATGGTGCCCTATCCGCACTTGCTGACACCAGGTGAAAATTTGGTCTGCTTTCCGCCGTACGGTAGCAGGTCTACCCCTGTGGACTCAAGGCTGCCTCCCGGGAGGACCCGTTCAGGTTCAATGTGCTGGACAGGAATAGCTGCAGACGTCCGGAGACAAGTGAATAATTCAAAAACACAAGGTATCGTTCTCACTCACTGGTCTGATTTAATAGGCATATACATCAGTTCTTATAGCCCTTTCGGGGTGTTGTCACATATTTACAATTCATTCAGGTTGCCGAGGTGCCATGTACACTTAACGATAGCCAGTTATCCTTAACAATGCCCTTTCCTGTCAACTCCCCCCACAACTGTCGTTGCTATAGGTATCCTTAACAATGCCCTTTCCTGTCAACTCCCCCACAACTGTCATTGCTATAGTTATCATTAACAATGCCATTTTCTCTCAGCTAACCCCCAGTTGCCGTGGCTATCGTACGTTGCTGACGGGACAGTTTGAATATTTTAGGATTCTGGTCAAACAGGATATCTAACCATATAAACATAGGACCCCTACCAAAATATACATTAACAGTCTACTATTTATGTGTATGTCACATTTTTTATTAAATTATGCAATTAGCTCATTGCAGGTTTTTTAGTTTTTGTATGTTTGCACAATCTATGTTTGTCTGTTTTTAGGTCACATTTTGTCTATCAGCAGTTTCCTGGGTCTATAAGTGTTGTACATGTATCTATTTGTTATTATTTTAATTTGATAGATTTTATGTTTTTTTTAGTATCCTATACAGTTACTGCACCGACACACTTTATTCGAGCAAATACCCAGTATGTACCTGGCAGATACCTGGAATGCGCCGCTCCTCACCTCTGACAAGCCCCGTTGCATTTGCCTTCCCAGCCTGGGTTCATGCCTGGCTGATGGGCGGCTGATCTGTTAAATGATAATGATTAGGATTTAATAGGCTGCAATGCTTCGCGTGTCTACCAGATGGCATAAATTCATGAATTGTAATGCAGTATATATATATGTAGTGTGCAGTATTGCAGCCAACGGGAATAAAATGCTTCAATCCCTGCCGGAAAATAACTCAATGCACTCGGGCAGAAAACAGTCACAAACCTCAATACACCCGGGTATACCCGAATTCGTGGGACTAGCCGAGCTCGAATAAAGTGTGTCGCCAGTGTATACACTATGATTGGTTTCTGGTTTTCTTTCCATATGTTGTGAGACTACTATCAAGAATCATCAGAGGATTTCTAGTTCAACAGGACTGGTTCATGTTATATGGTCAGGACATTCACTATATTATTGACTTTTGAGGCGCCGGTATATTTTTTTGCACCACCAGTGTCCGCTTTAAAAGGGACTTGGGGAAATGGATTCTGGGCAGGGCACATGGCCCTGAACTGTTTACTCATTTGACCTGGGACCCTCGGGGTAAGTAAAGGCTTAATATTATTGAGTATAGTTACATAGTTACATATTAGATGAGGTTGAAAAAAGACATGCGTCCATCAAATTCAAACTATGCAAAATTTAGACAACAGATACTTTATCCTATATCTATACTTACTTATTTTTCCAAAGGAAGGCAAACAAAAAAAAAACTGTGACATATCATCCAATGATATCTCATAAGCGGAAAAATAAATTCCTTCCTGACTCCAAGAATTGGTTATCGGATTACTCCCTGGATTAACATCCTTCCCATGTTTACTTATTTCGTATATCCCCATATACCTTTCATTTCTAAAAAGATGTTCAACCTTTTTTTTAACAAATCTATTGTATTCCACATTTTTAACTGTCCTTACTGTAAATAACCCTGTCATTTGTTGCTTGTGAAATCTCCTTTCCTCCAACCTTAAGGGACACCCCAAGTCCTTTGTATTTCGGATTAGTCCATGGATCAACATTCTTCCCATGTTTACATATTTGTTATTTCCCTGTATACCTTTCTTTTCTAAAAAGATGTCCAACCTTTTTTTGAACAAATCTATTGTACAGTATCTGCCATCACAGTCTTCATGGGTAAGGAATTCCACATTTTAACTGCCTTTACTGTAAATAATCCTTTCCTTTGTTGCTGGTGAAATCTTTCATCCAACCTTAAGGGATGCCCCCAAGTCCTTTGTACTGCCCTTGGGATGAATAGTTCTTTTTAAAGCTCCCTGTACTGCCCCAGAATATATTTGTATATAGATATCCTATCCCCTCATAGACGCGTCTTTTCTAATGTAAATAAATCTAATTTAGCTACCCTCCCCTCATAAGTTACAATGTCCATCCCCTTTGTTAATTTGGTGGCTCTTCTCTGCACTCTCTCTAGCAACATGAGAGAGTCTTTTTCGGTCCACCCCCTATGGGTACAGACATAAATGGCTATATGGGAGAGACATATAAAAACTTCAGCTCTAGTCTTGCAAAAGACGTCCAGGAAATCGGAGTAGACCTCTGGTAGGTCGATCTTAGGAGTTGACGGAACCGTAATCCCGGCGTGTTGCATGAGAGGAATGGTGCTAGAGATGAGTAGCTCCTTCGGTTTTGGGGCCCATTCTATAGGAGTGCGCACCCTCCAGTCAATACGGGGATTGTGCTTCTGGAGCCAGGGTAGGCCAAGGGTTACCTGGGTCCCGGGGGAATGAATCACATCCAACGTAAGGGTTTCAGTGTGGCCATCGGTGGAAGATAAGGTTTGGGGAATCGTCTCGAGGGAAATGAAGGCCGGGTTGAAGGGTCGACCGTCGATCCCTTCTAGTCCAATGGGTACTCTCTTCCTAATGAGTGGAATATTATTAAGCTTCGTGAATTCCGGATCCACAAAGTTCCCACCTGCTCCGGAATCAACAAAGGTGGCTGCAGAGGCGCGAAATGACGGGCCCGAAAGAGTGACTGGAATGAAAAGCTTCTTGGGGAGCTCATCACTGGAAAGGGAAGAAGGAGAAATGGCATCCAGGGAGAGTCCCTTTATACTCACTGGGTGGAGTCGTTTCCCGGACGCAGGGGACAATTCCGAATCAGGTGTTCAGGGGATCCGCAATAGAAGCACAGCCCACGGTCCCTTCGGAGTTGTTGTATAGGTGGGTGGGTCTATTGAGTCCCCAGTTGCATGGGCTCTGGAGGTTCCAGGACTGGGAACCTGGACGACTGAGATCTTGGAACCGGAATAAACCTAGGAAAGGGGGCGACCAAAGGCATGTTGGCGTTCGGAGCGTCATTCCTGGAAGCGCTGATCCATCGGAATAGCCTGAGCAATCAATTCCTCCAACGCTCCTGGCTTGGGATGAGCAGCGAGTTTGTCCTTTACTGTATCCGATAACCCCTGCCAGAAGATGGCGATGAGTGCCTCCTGGTTCCAACGGGTCTCAGCTGCTAGGGTCCGGAATTCCAGAGCATATCTGGCCACAGAACGGTGCGTGTGACAAAAGAAGAAGGGAAGAAGAGGCCGTATCCTGGCGTGCGGGAGTGTCAAACACCTGCTGAAACTCCTGACGAAAGAGAGCATAGTCTTGGGTAATCTCTGGCCGTAATTCCCAAATCGGAGAAGCCCACGCCAGGGCGCCACCAGTCAAGAGGGAGTACACATATGCCACTTTCTTACGTCTCGTGGTGAACTGAAGAGGCGCCATCTTGAATTGGACCTCACACTGGTTTAGGAATTCGCGGCAGACCTGCAGATCGCCAGCGTAGGGTTTAGGTGCGGGAATCTTGGTCTTGGGTGTGGCTGTGCCAAGAGATCCGGGCTGAGACGGGGAGAAAACATCAGGTGGTGCACCCTGGAGAGAAAGGTTGGTTAGCCGTTGAGCTAGGTCAGAGCTCTGGGTGGACATGGTTTGGTTCTGTACCACCAGGGCCGAGAGAATTTGGTCTAAGATAGGTTCATCAGTCTCGATCTGGTCTGCGTCAGTTGGGCTCTGCATAATGTCACTGAAGTGCTGCCCGCAGACCAGACCTGTCCCAAGAGACCTGTCCCAAGACTGAGGTGGAAAGTATAATACCACGCACCTGCAGCAAAGGGGCGTGTCCGGAGTGTGGTAGTTGCCAGGCCAGGAGTCTTTAGTAAGGGAACCAAAGGTACTTGCCGTGTCCGGAGGTAGAAGAATCATGGTGATTGCCGTAGCCGGGGGTCGAGGGTGCCAGAGGTCCAGGGATAGAGGAGCGAGCCGAGATCGAAGGGGTGAGAGAGACTGCGTCGTGAGGAGTAAGCTGGGGTCCAGAGCCAGAGGAAGAGTAGAAAGCCAAGCCGGGTCAAACCTGAAGAATACGAAGAACAAGAGCACACAAAAATACTAGCCCAACTAGCAGAAGCTATGCAGATCAATGATTCCCAGGGAGAACAGGGGTAATATACGTGGAGGGACCAACCAGGGAAGGAGGCAGAGCGGGGGTGTGCCATGGAGTGCCTTGTGACTGGTGCAGGCTGTGATCCATGCCTGTGATCAGCTGTGGAGTGTGAGAGCAGGAGCGGGGCTGCAGCTGTACACGGGGGGCGTGGCTAAAAGGCCGGAGGAGTGAATAAATTACTGCCGGAGGCGCGCACTGTGTAAGATCCTCCTGCATGCGCCCCGCCAATATGGCCGGCACAAGAATCGGCATCGGGCGAGGTCGCCGAGTCCCACGCCGAAGACATGTCAGTGGGGAGCGAGGGGCGGCAGCAATGACCTCCGAGGCAGGTAAGGAGGGGTTGCGTGAGCCCTGCTTCCTGACAGTACCCCCCTCGAGTATTGGACTCTGGACAATCCTTCCAAGGCTTTAACGGATACTTCTTGTGGAAGCGTTTTAAGAGTGTAAGGGCGGGAATATGACCTCGAGGCAGCCAGGTGTGTTCCACCGAACCATAGCCCTTCCACTGTACGAGAAACTGGACCTTCCCCCTGGAGAGACGTGCGTCCACTATAGACTGTATTTCGTACTCCTCGTGTCCTTGAACAATCACAGGGTCGGGTCTACGAGTATAATCTGGAAAGAGAGTACTCTGTACAAAAGGCTTCAATAACGAGGTATGAAAAACGTTGGGTATCTTTATTGCTGGTGGAAGTTGTAGATGGAAGGAGACAGGGTTAATTTGTTCCAGTATGGAAAAGGGTCCCAGAAAATTAGTTGCCAATTTTGGGGTAGGAGTTTTTAGACGAATATTTTTTGCCGAAAGCCATGCCATATCCATGGCTTGTATCTGGGAGAAGCTTGGCGATGTCGATCAGCCTGGAGTTTGAACCTTCCTGCAGCCTCCTGGAGAGAAACTGAACCTTAGTACAAGAGTTCTGAAGTAAGGAGATCCGTTCGTCGGCAGCTGGCACTCCTGAGGGAGTATTGGAGATGGGAAGACAAGCAGGATGGAATCTGTAATTTATTAAAAAAATGGGGATTCGCGGGTAGATTCGTTCTTCATGGAGTTGATAGCAAACTCTGCCCAAGGCAACAGTTCTGACCAGTTATCTTGGGTCACGGACACAAAACAACGCAGATATTGCTCTAAAGTCTGGTTGACTCTCTCCGTTTGTCCATTTGTTTGAGTAAGATGGCGGACGCAAAACCGGCATCGGGCGTGTTCGCCGAGTCCCACTCCGAGGACACGTCAGTGGGGAGCGAGGGGCGGCAGCAACGACCTCTGAGTCAGGTAAGGAGGTGTTGCGTGAGCCCTGCTTCCTGACAGGTTGAGGTCTGGACTTTGACTGGGCCATTGCAACACCTTGATTCTTTTCTTTTTCAGCCTTTTTGTTATAGATTTGCTGGTGTGCTTGGGATCATTGTCCTGTTGCATGACCCAATTTCAGCCAAGCTTTAGCTGTCGGACAGATGGCCTCACATTTCACTCTAGAATACTTTGGTATACAGAGGAGTTCATGGTCGACTCAATGACTGCAAGGTTCCCGGGTCCTGTTTCTGCAAAACAAGCCCAAATCATCACTCCTGATGAGATATATATATTAGGACATAATCACAATATCACAATCGTCTGTTCCTTAGCAAGTCTTAAAATGAGGTAAATACAACCTCAGATGAACAACAACACATGACATATTACATTGTGTCATGATTTAGTTTACAAAAATAAAGCCAAAATGGAGAAGCTGTGTGTGAAAAACTAAGTACACCCTTACTGCTTCCATAGGAATTAAGATGCTAAGTAGCAGACAGGTGCTGCTAATCCAATGCCCTTGATTAATTGATCATCAGCAAGTGTGATCCCCTTTTTAAAATCAGAAGTTTTAGCAGTTTGCTGGTCTGGAGCATTCAGGTGTGTGTTAACACAATGCCAAGGAGGAAAGGCATCAGCAATGATCTTAGAGAAGCAATTGTTGCTGTCCATCAATCTGGGAAGGGTTATACGGCCATTACCAAAACATTTAAAGTCCATCATTCAACAGTGAGAAAGATTACTCAAAAGTGGAAAACATTCAAGACAGTTGCCAATCTTCCCAGGAGTGGACGTCCCAGCAAATTCTCCCCAAGGTCAGATCGTACAATGCTCAGAGAAATTGCAAAAAAACAAGAGTTACATCTCAGACTCTACAGGCCTCAGTTAGCATGTTAAATGTTAAAGTTCATGACAGTACAATTAGAAAAAGACTGAACAATTATGGTTTGTTTGGAAGGGTTGCAAGGAGAAAGCCTCTTCTCTCTAAAAAGAACATGGCAGTATGGCTAAGATTTGCAAATTTACATCTGAACTCACCACAAGACTTCTGGAACAATGTCCTTTGGACAAAGTGGAGATGTTTGGCCATAATGCACAGCGTCACATTTGGTGAAAACCAAAGACAGCATATCAGCACAAACACCTCATACCAACTGTGGAGGAGTGATGATTTGGGCTTGTGTTGCAGCCACAGGACCTGGGAACCTTGCAGTCATTGAGTCGACAATGAACTCCTCTGAATACCAATGTATTCTAGAGTGAAATGTGGGGCCATCTGTCCAACAGCTAAAGCTTGACTGAAATTGGGTCATGCAACAGGACAATGATCCCAAGCACACCAGCAAATCTACAACAGAATGACTGGAAAAGAAAAGAATCAAGGTGTTGTAATGGCCTAGTCAAAGTCCAGACCTCAACCCGATTGAAATGCTGTACTGCACCGACACACTTTATTCGAGCAAATACCCAGTATGTACCTGGCAGATACCTGGAATGCGCCGCTCCTCACCTCTGACAAGCCCCGTTGCATTTGCCTTCCCAGCCTGGGTTCATGCCTGGCTGACGGGCGGCTGATCTGTTAAATGATAATGATTAGGATTTAATAGGCTGCAATGCTTCGCGTGTCTACCAGATGGCATAAATTCATGAATTGTAATGCAGTATATATATATATACTGTGCAGTATTGCAGCCAGCGGGAATAAAATGCTTCAATCCCTGTCTGCAAAAT
This sequence comes from Ascaphus truei, assembly GCA_036426205.1. Taxonomy (NCBI): domain Eukaryota; kingdom Metazoa; phylum Chordata; class Amphibia; order Anura; family Ascaphidae; genus Ascaphus; species Ascaphus truei. Next base: position 288,298,896 of record CM071567.1, read on the forward strand.
AACCCAATGCACTCGGGCAGAAAACAGTCACAAACCTCAATACACCCGGGTATACCCGAATTCGTGGGACTAGCCGAGCTCGAATAAAGTGTGTCGCCAGTGTAGCTGGGCCGTAAGAGAGCTGTGCATAAACAAATGCCCACAAACCTCAATGAACTAAAGCAACGTTGTAAAGAAGTGTGGGCCAAAATTCCTCCAGGGCACTATATTGCCAACTACAGCTCAATTAATAAAGACACTGACTGGCACTGAGTTTGTAGTAATGTTTGAGTAAAGTGCTGCGTAATACTAGCAGTGCTATACAAGAACAAACAAATATTATTATTATTATTACTGCCCAACTCTATCCTGGCAATCTGTTCATGGCCCTAGGAGAGAGCAGCTGCATGCCCTTTCCCAAATGGTTTTCTCTACAGCTCATGATCAAGAGGAGTACTCACCTAGACATCCACACATCCTTGTTCCTGTTATTATCGAGGAAGGAACTCATCATCTCTACACCACCGCAATAAATCGTCTCAGAGGCTGGCGATAATTTTATGGACATAGAATTTGCCACAACTCATTTGGTGACATCCCTAACCAAGGAGTCTCCGGTAAGAATGGAAGTCATTGACGGTTCCCCTATGAGCTCTGGACCTGTCACCCATGAAACCTACAGTTTGATGTTGCTTATGGACCCTAATCATCAAGAGACAATTTAATTTAACGTCTTCCCTTCACCCCAGTTTCCATTGATATCCCGTGGCTTATAATCCATATCTCACAAATTGACTGGAGACATGGTCATATTCCCTTCGGAGCACTGCCAGCTTTTAAGCTTGCCTAAAATTTCTGCACCAGATTGCATAAGAATGAACCTGATATCTACCGCCAAAGAAAATCTGTTGCCCATCCAATTCTCAGAGATCCTAGAGGTTGGTGACAAGAAAAAAGCTGATTAACTTCCTCCTCATCGTCCCTATGACTGTCCCATCGAGTCACTACCAGGTGCATCCATTCCCTTTGGACAGATCTATTCACTCTCGAAACCAAATTTACAGGTATTAAGAGAAGACCTTCAGAAGAATCAGTCAAAGGGTTTCATATTACCATCCACTTCACTGGAAGGTGCTGCGCTCTTCTTCGTAAAATAGAAAGACAGGTCCTTGCGCCCCTGCATAGACTATCGGGAGTTGAATAATATCAAAAATTTAAAAAACAGATACCCCATACCTCTAATTCATGAACTAATGGAAAGAATCCGGTCAGCCAAGATCTTCACCACGTTGTATCTCCGCAGAGCATACAATTTGGTTCGTATCAGACCTGGTGAAGAGTGGAAGACTGCTTTCCAGACCCGCTATGGGCATTATGAATATCTGGTAATGCCTTTCAGATTCTGCAATGCACCAGCTACCTTCCAGCACCTAATCACGATGTTCTTCGAGAGCTACTGGACCAGTTCGTAGTTGCGTACCTCGATGACATCTTGGTTCAGGAGCATCAGAAGCATGTCTGAATAGTCCTGGAGTGCCTTCGATGGCATGTACTATATATTAACTTAGAGAAATGTGATTTTGAAAAGATAAAAATGCAATTTCTAGGATGTAACATCTCCCCTGAGGGGCTGAGTATTTTATTTTTTTATTTATTTAGAAAAATGTTTTACCAGGAAGTGATTCTCAAGAAATCCAGGGGGAGCATATGGGAGAGAAGAAAAACAATGACACAGGCAATATAAGTGTAGAAGTAGGAACACACTGGGAGTTAAGCAAATAGTGGTCTTGGCTCTATGTCCAGCGTACTCACACGATAGACGTGTTCAAAGGGCGTTGAGGGAATAAATCCCAAGAAATATAGATATGCACCTCCCCTCCGATATCACAGAGATGGATAGGTGCTCCAACAGATGAAAGGGAGATAAGAAGAACTACATAGCACAGATCAATAAACTAAGTGAAAACTTTATAGTAAAATATAAAAAACGCACTTACAATAGTGCCAATAAAATAGGCATGTATCACTTATTAGTGAACCACAAGATTGATCACGATATCTCTCACCGCCTCCCGCAATGTTTGGGGTCAACAGTGTCTACTTGGTGAAACGCGTTGAGTGGAGGAATTTTGGTTACCCAGACGATCCGTATCCAGAACTGCCTGCAGTGTGACATCAGCATTGCGACCGAGCTGGCTGTGACTGTGCTGAGACGCTGAGATGGAGGGAAGATATACTCTGTACAGAGAACTCCCCAGCTGATCGAAAATGTCGGCTGAGAGCACAAATGACGGGGGACATTCACAGCTGATGTGGGTGACCCCACACATTGCGGGAGGCGGTGAGAGATATCGTGATCGATCTTGTGGTTCACTAATAAGTGATACATGCCTATTTTATTGGCATTATTGTAAGTGCGTTTTTTATATTTTACTGTAGCCCCAGTAAGAAATGGGGGCTATATATCTTTCTCCTACTGGTGTAAGTCCTGTTAAGGGCAGGCCACCAGTAGTTATCATGGGTTTTTCCCCCACATCAAGCCCTGCCTTGAGTGATAGAGGCAGGCCCCTGACTCTGTCTGCAGGCCTGAGAAAGAGGAGAGGTCCTGCTGACATCATGAGGGGTGGGGCTCTCTAAAGTTAGTTCTGCTTGTTCCTGTAAGTGACAAGTAGTTCTGTCCTGGGAGCAGAGAGTGCTGGAGCAGAGAGAGAATATGGTCTGGGAGTTTGAAGGAGACAAGAGAGGAGACGCTCAGCACCTTGAGTAGAGCTGATAGCATTGTAGTGCTGTGGACCAATGACCCTCACCCTGTTGAGGGGGTGAGGGGGGGGGAGATCTACCTTCACCCAGAGGGTATATCTTTGGGGTGAGGGTTGGGGTATTGAAGCCCAACCAGCCCATCCTGCTAGAGTACAGCCTGGAGGAGAAGGAGAGGAGGACAATATCCTGTACACTGTGCATGAACTGCTGCTGTGTATGAACTGCTGCTGTGTGCTGTGGAAAGGACAATAAAGAGACATTGCTGTTTTATACAAAATACTCTGTGTGTGAGATTGGAATCTCTCGCCCTGGGACCAGGGCTTCTCTGGGAGGATTCCAGCCTATTCCTTAGGTTTTCGCCAGAGATGGAGGCGCTGCACCACCACCACTAAAGATGAAGGCATATACCCCAGAGGCCTGTCCCTGTTATCCCCAATACCAACGTGGGAGACTCAGGCCCTCCTGTTCCTCACAGGAATGCACCACCAACATACACGTAACCAGCCCTCACTACACCCTAGAGGTCCTATCTGCGACCGGGGGGGGGGGGGGACATGGGTTACATTACTATAAAGTTTTCACTTATTTTATTGATCTGTGATACTGTATGTAGTTCTTCTTATCTCCCTTTCATCTGTTGGAGCACCTATCCATCTCTGTGATATCGGAGGGGAGGCGCATATCTATATTTCGTGGGATTTATTCCCTCAACGCCCTTTGAACACCTCTATCCTGTCAGTAGGCTGGACATAGAGGCAAGACCACTATTTGCTTAACTCCCAGTGTGTTCCTACATCTACACTTATATTGCCTGTGTCGTTGTTTTTCTTCTCTCCCATATGCTCCCCCTGGATTTCTTGAGAATCATTATTACGTTTTGGAACCCGTGAAGACAGGTCCCACCGGAGGGCTTGAGCTGGGATTTCAGATTATTATAACACTTATTCACTCACTTTATTACAGTGGCGGCCGCCTTTAGCCTCCTGCGGCCTTTTCCCCGTGATTTTAAAAATCGCGGGCTGATGCAGGCTGATCGTGGCCGTTTTCGGCCGTTTTGGGCGCCTGCGGGCATTTCTATTGTTTAGCGCTAAGAGCTTTCATTGTCTCGCGCTATTAGCGCTATCAGCTGATTTCGGGCCGCGCGGAGAAGGCCGTGAGAGTCGGAAAACATCCCCGAATTTTTTAAGGGATGTTGGAGATTAAAAGGGGCCGCGACAGTACGTATTATTGTCTTAATATATATATATATTGTTATTTTTCACTATTCACTATTGGGTGTTTGCGCCTATAATATCACTCAAAAAGGAAAGCGATACCGGCGCCTAATATGTCCAATTAGGTAATTGTCCTGGATATCCAGATGAATAAAGTTCAAGTCCCAATGATGTAATCTTGTAATCAAGGGATGACCAGATGTGATGTCCTCCGTTAGCTATGGAACATGGAATGACAAAAAGCAGAATTTAGTGCAACACAGCTAACAGAAAATCACAGACATACTCACAGACCTACACAGACAAGACACACAAACGCAAAGCTGAAAATAAAAATTGTTTAATACAACTATAAAATAATAAAATGTGGGACGATGCAACACTGATCGAGCCAATCCAGTAGAGTAAAACTGAAAAGCTACTCACAAGACGGCTCTATGACACAGGCAATGAGCGCCGATTAGGCGAATAGAATCTTTCTTTCCTGGGCTAAGCAGTTGAATCCAACGCAGCGTTCCTCCAGACACCGTGCTCCTCGAGACCGGAAGTGACGTCACCGGATGCCAGATACTGCGTCACAGGTAGGCGGGACTCTCGGCGGGATTTTCGAGCAGAGGTTCTTCTTGCTTTTGCTCCAGGGAATCAGCACTCAGTTCTCTCTGCTTCCTTCACGTACAAACGTCCAAAAGTATAGAAAAAAACCCTACGCGTTTCGTGCGCTTGCGCACACTTCCTCAGGGGCTTTCACTATAATATCACTGTCACATACTCTTTACCAGGAAGTGATACATTGAGAGTTACCTCTCGTTTTCAAGTATGGCCTGGGCACAGAGTTATAAAAATAGATGGTTACATTAAAAGAATAGGGTTAAACACTCAATTCACAGACATTTCATGGACAAATAGAGTTGGAAAATTGTGTACAGGAGATAAAGGGCTTGTGATTTTCCTATTGAAATAGAGCAGCTTTAACATCACTTTAACATCACTTTAACATCACCAAGCAGCAGCCGTAAGGGCAACAAACGGCTCACACCCTTTGGCTGCCCCTAGGCAACAAGTTCTTTGTGTCCTCTTGGCTCATTAACATTCCAGTGGGTGGCGTTGACGTTCCACAAAGTACAAGCAAATGTTAACCCTTAGCACACTGGTCCTTTGCAGAGGGGTGCAGCTCTTGGGGAGCCCCATCAGGATGTCCGCCTTTGGGGCAATGCAGAATGTACATTGGGTAGTTGATTTTCAATGCAGCTGTGAACAAAAAGTTCTTTGTATCCTCATGGCTCATTAACATTCCAGTGGGTGGGGTTGACATTCCACAAAGTACAAGCAAATGTTAACCCTTAGCATGCCGTGAAAAGAAAAACAATGCACACAAGCGCATCACGGATTAGTATAAAAATAAATCAGTATTTAATATGTGGTCATACAGACCACAAAAGACAGAAAATGACTGAAGCAGCACAGTGCTACACATATAACACAATCACAAACCATAAAAAATACACAAGAAATATATATAATATATATGGTTACTCCGAATACAAGGATACTAACCCAATATTAGCTTAAATGAAGAACAATAACCATAGAAAAATATATATTAAATGAAAAAACCTTCAAATCAAACAACCCACTAAATATAAACCAGTGAAGTGTCAAATAGTAGGAAATTGATCTGAAACCACACTGAGGGTAGCAATTACTAGCCACAAGCGGCAGCTGGTGCCATGTGTGAACGCGAAAATGTCCGGACTGCACGAATGCACGGCAGATGGTTCTCTATGTTGGCGCTTAATGGTTGACTTGCTCCAGCCAATGGGTGAATGCGCAGAGCTCCCCTTCATGACCTCTTCGAGAGGAGATGACTGGAAGATGGCCTTTAAACACTCGGGATGGTCACTACAAGTACTTGGTGATGCCCTTCGGCCTCTGCAATGCACCTGCAGTGTTTCAGTACTTTGTGAACGAGATCTTTAGGGATCTTCACGATATTGTTTATCTGGATGACATCTTGATCTTTTCTAAAACTACACATGAGCATTCGGGACACGTGAAGCATGTCCTTCAAAGATTGCAAGAGAATCACCTTTTTGTCAAGCTGGAAAAATGCCAATTCCACCAGACGTCGACTTCTTTCTTGGGATATATCATTTCCAACACGGGACTCGCCATGGATCCGGCCAAGATCAAAGCGGTGATAGACTGGCCTTGCACCCTCTCTATCAAAGCCGTACAAAGGTTTCTCGGATTCGCAAACTATTATCAGAGATTTATTCAATCTCCTACAGAGGTAATTTTTGTGAATTTTGTTTAAAGTATAGTTTTATTCGTCAGCCCCGTTCCTAGTAAGTGTATTACATTGTGTGTAACCATGTAAATTGTGTTACATTGTCTGTATGTCTTTTTCTGAAATAAATTACAATTTATTTTACCTCCTTGCTTTGCTCAATTAATGATCCCATATAAAAAGGTGTTGATAAACCTGGTCTCCTGTGACAGCCACGCATCCAAGTGGGCTGGTCATCCAGATACAAGGAGGATGATTGACCCTTTGAAGCGGACATTCTGGTGGCCTGGTATGCGCAAGGACATCAAGAACTTTGTTTCGGCATGTGCCACTTGCACTCAGAATAAGACGACTCGCAACAACCCCCGGGCCTTTTTCAACCCCTCCCAATCCCAGATCGTCCATGGACGCACCTTTCGATGGACTTCATCGTGTAGCTGCCTAGCTCTAAGGGGATGGATACTATTCTAGTGGTAGTTGACCGCTTCTCCAAACAGGCGTACTTTATCCCACTTGACTTACCAGTGCCCCCAGACTTTCGGAAGTGTTCATTAAAGAGATCTTCAGACTTCACGGGAACACAGCAAGTCATCGTCTCTGATCGGAGTACCCAGTTCGTTTCCAGATTCTGGAGGGCCTTCTGCCAAAAACTAGGCATTTCCCTTAATTTTTCTTCTGGATATCACCTGCAAACCAATGGCCAAATGGAACGGACCAATCAATCCCTCGATCAGTTCACTCGCTGTTTCATTTCAAATGCTCAGGACAATTGGATGGACCTTCTCCCATGGGCAGAATTCTCACAAAACAATTTGCGTAACGAACCTACTCGGAATCTCCCTTCTTCACTAATTATGTTTTTCCTCCCTCAGCTCTTCCCACCACAGTTTCAAGATCTGGGGTCCCAGCTGCTGAAAACAGGATTCAATACCTCTAGGATTCCTGGTAAAAAAATTCAAGGAATTCTTAGACACGCCGTTTCTATACAAAAAAGTCAAGCTGATCATCATCTCCATGAGACTCCCACTTACGCTCCTGGACAAAAGGTCTGGCTGTTGACTAAGCATATTTGTCTGATAGTAACCTCTCCTAAATTGGCACCAAGGTTCATTGGACCTTTCATCATCTCAGAAAGGGTCAACCCTGTCACCTATTGGCTGAAACTGCCGGCGACAATGAAAATTCCCTCGGTGTTTCACATATAACTCTTAAAACCCTTCATACAGGATCTCCACTCACCAATTCGGGACTTACCCCCTCAACCCATATTAGTGGAGGGCCAACAAGAGTTTGAGGTTCAGATGATTCTCGACTCCAGAGTATCAAGGGAAAGACTCCAGTACCTGGTACATTGAAGAGGCTTCAATCCTGAGGAGTTTGAATGGATTCCCAAGGAACAAGTACACGCCTCCAGACTGATTCGGGCCTTTCACCGTAGATATCCTTTTAAACCATCCCTGGCTCGCCCTGAGGTCTCACTGCAGAGGGGCGTACTGTACTGCCAGGATCCTGGCTAAACCCCGACCTCCGGACTCGTCACACACCAACCCCAGGGACGCGCGGACCCCCGTCTGCGCATACAAGCTGCACTAGTAGGGAGACCTCAGGTCCTTGCTCCCATGACGTAAACACGACAGACAACCTCATCGGTGATGCAGTCGCCTCATGCCGCACCCCCCTGCACGCACACGCACACGTCACGCGGCAGGTAATGACAGGACCGAACTCAGCTGTCTCTCACATGATAACCATTCACCTTCCTCCAATCGACTCAAAGCCTACATATGACATCACTATCCCTGCCACCTCCCTATTGGCTCCTGTTCCTTTTTAATGCCCAGTCAGCCTCTTTTGGTTACTGAGCCTAAACTATTGTTTGTGTATCGTGCTTGCTGCTTACTGATGGTTGCCTGTTGCTGTGCCCTGCCTGACCTTCGTTGTGACCCCTGCTCGTATCTGGACTTCTCTCTTCTGTATCCCTGGGCCTCTGTTTACTTCTGGACTACCTCTCTCTCCTCTCTTCGACCATGGTTACGGATTACGACCACTCTTCTCTCTCTCCAATCCCTGACTAGGGCAAGTATCACAACCTACCTGTACTCTCCTATCCTGACCTGGCTACACAAACCTGACTCTGCAATCCAGACTTGGTCTCGTGGTTGTAGAGCAGCGGTAATACACATCCCCACCTTAGCCTCACGGTCTAGTCCAGTTTGGGGTGAGCACACGTTACAATATGCTCAGCCCTACAAACATGGACCCCGCGGAGGTGGGTCGTCGAAAATTTGAACACGACGGCATGTTAAAAAAAGTGGAGAGATGTCTGGTACAAAATGATCAGCGAATGGATCTTCTCCAATGCTCTCTACACACCATTAGTGACTAGATTAGAGGCCTCTATCCAGTTTGTGGTGAGCACACGTTACAGGGACTTGTTAAGGGAATAAATGCCTATTTTGCTTCACATTTACTAAAATTATAAATAAAAGCACTATATAATAAATAAATGCATTATAATTTTACATTTCATTATTATATGTAAGTTCGAGACATATTTAAGATTTGTTATGATGGTTAAATTGCTTTATCTGTTATGGATTGGCTAATAGATAAACAAATCATGAGGGTCACTTAATGATTAATTTGAAGAATGTTAGATGTGATTTCTTCTGGTCAATCAACAGTCTGAACTATAGTAAAAACTGTGAAAGCAAAGGACCTATGTTACGTCAAAGTTATCTATTTTAGACGAACTGACTGACTGTCATCTGTTTAGATGATGGGTTTATTGCTTTAATTTGTCAACTACGACATTGGAAACAAGGATCTCTTGGCTATAAAGGCTGCATTTTCTGAATGGAGACACTTACTTGATGGGGCACATTATCTGGTTACCGTTCTTGTGGATCATAAGAACCGAGAATTTATTTGCTCCGCAAAAAGACTATCTGCCCACAAGCTCGGTGGGCCTTGTTCTTCGCACGTATCAATTTCCACGTGACATACCACCCGGGCTCTAAAAATGGGAAGGCTGATGCCCTGTCTCAACTGACCCTTAAACCCTGAAAAGAACAGGTAGAGACCATTCTACCAAAAACACATTTCCTAGGCATCACGATTTCCTCTGACCTCCCTACCAGGATTAAGAGAGCCTATTCCAATGAATCCTTTCTTAACAACCTCCACCCGATGCTGAACTGTTCCTATGGGACGGTTTATGTAACTTTAAATACCACCTGTTCGTCCCTAAGGAAGTAAAACTAGAAGTGCTCCAACTAATGCATGACTCCCGATCAGCCGGCCACCCAGGTGTCTTCAAGACACAGGAACTTTTGTCTCACTCATTTTGGTGGCCCAAACTGGCCCAAGACGTCAAAGACTATGTTCTCTCTTGCAAGATCTGTGTCAGTACCATGGTTCCTTGAGCATGCCTTGTGGGTTGGCTGCAGCCTCGTCCAGTCTCCACTCGTCCTTGGGGATCAATATCAGTGGACTTTATAGTAGAACAACCCCGATCCAGTGGTAATGACACCATTCTTGTGGTAGTGGATCGGCTCACAAAAGATGGCACCATTTCATCGGTATACAGAACCGCTTTTCTGCAGAACAGATGGTCAAATTGATCCTAAAAGAGGTTTTTCGGCTGCACGGAGCCCTAGTTGAAATCATATCAGACAGGGAAGTACAATTCACCTCAAAATTCTGGAGAAACTTCTGCTCTACCTTGGAAATTTATCCTCAGGCTATCACCCTCAATCCAAGTCAGACTAAAAGGACCAATCAAACCTGGAGCAATATTTACGTTGTTTTGTTTGTCATCTCAGGATGAATGGGCTGACTTCTTACCTATAGCAGAGTTCTCTTATTACAACTTGCATCACTCCTCAATGCAACAGAGTCCATTTTTGCGAATTTTGGTTTTCAGCCAACATTTCTTCCCCGCTTTCCAGTTTCTAGCCCCATTCCGGTGGTCACAGAGAAATTTGTGGCTCTATGAAAAGATCCAGAAGACCCTAAAAGAGACACTTCATAAGTCTCAGACATGATATAAGAGAGCAGGGGATCAACACCGCAGACAATCTCCAAAATTATGGTTGGAGATAAGATCTGGCTCCCAACCAGAAACTTACGATTGAAGATCTCCACCATCAAATTGGGCCAAAAATGTATTGGTCCTTTCCGGATTTCGGCACTAGTAAATTCCGTGTCCTTCTTAGTAGAACTTCCAGAATCCATTAAAGTACACCTTGTTTTCCACACTTCACTACTGAAACCTTTCCGGGAGAACCCTTTTCCTGGATGTAGCCTTCCTCCTCCCGACCCTGGTCTAGTAGATAATGAGGAGGAGTTCATTGTGGAGAAAATCCTGGAGTCCCGACTATTTCGGGAAAACTCCAAAATCTGGTACCATGGGTGGGCTACAGTCCTGAGGAAAGGTCCTGGGAACAATAAAATGTTGTCCATGCCTCAGCTGGTCAAGGCCATCCACCAGAGTTATCCAGACAAACTTAAAAGAGGATTGTCCAGATTATGCTTTTTGAGGGGGGAGTTTTGTCCGATACATCCCTGATGGGAGTTGAACTCTGGTCTTTCCTGCTCCTATCTGGCAGTTCTTCCTCGCTGACACCAGGCCTGCTGATACTGGTTTCCTGAGTCTGCAGACAAGTCACTACAGATCATAATTTGATAATCACCTGCACCTGTCCATTGCCTCAAGCCAGACCTTTATAAACCTCCCCTTCCTGTTCCACCTTGCTTGTTTATACTGGTGCTTCCTGGATAGACTAGCTCACTGCCTTGCTGGACGTTGTTGTTCCTGATATCGTTACCAGACCCCTGCTTGCTTACCGATAATGCCTCTTGCTTCCTGCCATGAACGTTTGCTTGCCTACCGACTACGCCTCTCGCTGCCTACCCTGGACCCCAACTTCGACATCATGGCTCAGCCTGTCTTGCCATTTCCAGGCACTGGGATCAACTCCACAGTTCTGCAAGACTTGACAAAAGGCAAACAATATCTTAACTTGCATTAAACGGGCAATGGATGGAAGGGACGTAAACATAATTATGCCGCTTTATAAACCATTATTAAGACCACACATTGAATATGGAGTAAAATTTTGGGCACCACTCCTCAGAAAAGGAACTAGAGAAAGTGCAGAGAAGAGCCACAATATTAATAAAGGGAATGGAGCATCTGATTTATGAGGAGAGGCAAATTAAATAGATTTGTTTACATTTGAAAAGTAGCATCTAAGAGGGGATATGGTAACTATATACAAATATATTCGGGGAACAGTACAAGGAGCCTTCAAAAGAACTATTCATCCCAAGGGCAGTACAAAAAACACAGGGTTATACTGTACCTTAAGGATGGAGAAAAGGAGATTTCGCCAGCAAAGGAAATGTTTATTTACAGAAAGGGTAGTTAAAATGTGGAAATCATTACCCATGGATATTGTGAGGGCAGATACAATAAATAGTTAACTAAACATGGAAAGAATGTTGATACAGGGAGTAATCTGATTGTCAATGTTTGGAGTCAGGAATGAATTTTTCCCCTTATGAGATATCATTAGATGATATTTTTTGTTTCCTTCCTCAGAATTAATATACTGTAAATATAAATATAAGATAAGTATCTGTCGTCTAAAATTTAGCATAGGTTGAACTTGAAGGCCGTATGAATATTTTCAATCTCATCTACTATGTAACTATGTAACGTGTATACTGTATAGCAGGTTATTGATATTAATTTGAAATAATCCCAGGAATATTTATCAATGTTCAAGAACATTTCCTAATTTCAATTTTTTGAAAGGACAGGAATAAAGTGGTCCATATTGAATTTCTAGCATTCTCTTACTAGTAGCTGAACCATTAACAAGCGGGCACTAACCTGTGACTTACTGATATTATAATAATATACAGTAAGTAGTATTACTATAGTGACTGACCCTTGGTCAACGTGGGGTGTGTTCTGGCCCCGTCCTGGTCCTGTACATGTTTCTGCCTGTGCTAGTATATTAACTTGTATCTAGCACAGTGACCAATTATTCTAGGGGAAGAAACAGACCCACCACCACCCCTAGCCATAATTCCAGCTTCTGCTGTGCCTGTTAGTGCTGCCAATAAGCCCACTATTGAGTTATTTGCAAACAGTATTTCCTTCTTGCCACAGTTTACTGCCGAACAAATTGTGATGTTGATATTACTAGACTCTGAAAAGATGCTAAAACACTCAAATGCTGAAGAGGGAGAGTCATAACCATAGGGACTTGATGACTTTGAGAAACAAGAGGGTGGATATGATGATTCCTCCATTAAAATACCACTTGCTGTGAATGAGGATTCTGGTTATGATTATGAGGATGCTGCTGATGCTGTTAAAGACTGTGAATTAAGAGGCACAAGTGGTGGTGGCCAGGGGAATGATGAATATGATACTGTTTAAGATAAAAGTGATGATACTGTGATCGTTCTTCGCAATTGTGAAAATTCAGATTCTCACAAGTAAATTGAACACAAGAAACAGTAAAAATAATAGCTACAACAACCCTGTATATTCATTATTTAATAAACAGAATAAAACCTCATCATCCACAACATCACATACATTATTATTCCTTCCTCCTCATCAGCATAAACAACCTCTGTAACACAGATGTAATCATCATCACTATAAAAATTGACCAATCTTGGATCTGTTTGTGGTGATGATGATGATGTTGACACCCCAGGGTGAAAACTACCACCTGCACCACATTCACAACAACATAGACAACCATGATAACATTCACAGGTTCATCCACAATCACCAGTTATGCCTCCTTTGCCCATACTTACAAGAGCTATTGTGTGGCGTTATTTTAAACTCTCAAAGGATCTGGTTACAGCTACATGTTGCTTTTGTAGAACAGTTGCTAAAATGGTCAAGCCAGGTACCCATCTTGACATGCCACCACCAGACCCGCCACCCCCAGACAAAGGTGCAGCCAAACTTAGAAAGTCAGCAACAAAGGGGATGGCAGAAATGAGAAAACACAGTATAATTTAACAGGTGTAGATGGAGACAATACATCACTGGCATCTTAACTTAGATTTAACACACTCACCCCCAACACAATCACTATTAGCTCATGATGGCAATGCATTTATAATGGGGATTTAGATTATATTGTTGTAACATGGATGATGATAATCAATAGCAGTGATGATGAGGATGTTGATAAAGATGTCATGGGTGCTAGACATGCTCTCCTGCATAGTAGCAGTTTGCAAAGCAGACCTAATGATGTTAGTGCTACTGCTACTAGCAAAATCCACTTGATAAGCAGCAATGTAACAAGAGCAGTCCACAGTTCGGGAAGTGTTTGATTAGGAGAAATATTCCACTATACCCATAAAAGAGTTCTGGGGCTAAATGTCGTTTTAGCTAAAAGGCTTGCTATAAACGTGTTTCTGTTAAAATTTGTTGTATCTCAGGGGTTCTGACAGCTTATTCAAAGTTGTGAGCCACGTGGGACCATCCCATGCAGAATGTTTTCCTCTCTAACAAGGTGCTTTCCGAGCTGTACAGACCAATGAAGGTTCTCAGAGGGCAGCCTATGTGGGCATAAATTAAACACCAAAACCGAAAACAACACGGTGGTCATCCTCATCACCGCTTTCTTTGTGGTTGCTTGTTTACCATATGACACTCAAATGCGACATCACAAGCCTTATGTAAGGCATGTCCCATCTCATTGGAAGACAAGAATACGATGGGGCAACATATCCACCCCTTTTAGATTATACAGAAGAAAATAAAGAAGAAAGGAAAGAAGAAAATAACCGAAGATTTCTCTTCAACCAACATATGATTGTGGACTTCTTCGCATCGGCTGTTGAGGAGCATTGCGTCGTGGGTCAAGAGATGGTGCCTGAGTAGGACAGGGTAAAGACATTAAAGGTAAGAAAAACATTAATTGTATTTTATTTCATTGTGTATTCTTTTTTAGTTTGCCCATTTACTGCCAATGTGTTTATCTATGCCCCTGTATGGGTATAAATAAGCACAGTGACAAGCAATACATTTTTTGGCAAATGTTTTTTTTTTATTTGAATGTCATGTAATGTCATGTATTTTATTTAGTGAAAGGTTTTTTTTGGTTGCCCATTGACTGAAGTATTATGGGCATGGTATACCACTGTGCCAATCAATTGGTTCAATGGCAAATGTTTTTTTATTGAAATGTAATGTATTTTATTCAGTGCTTGTTTTTTTTTAAATTTGTAGCTTGTCCATTCATTGCCATTGTGGCAAACCATGGGCATGGTTTACCACTGTGCCAACCAATTGGTTTATTGGCAAATGTTTTTTTTTATTATTGAAATGTAATGTATTTTATTCATTGGTGTAAAATAAGTGTGTAAAAGCGCTAGTGCAATAATATTGATGAAAAAACAGGAGGAACAAAACCTGAGATACAGTCCTAGAGGGTAGGTAGTCCTGGAGCTGCCGTGGAGGGTTAATCTGGGATCTTCCGACCAGATATGCAAAGTTTGGGTAGAAAAAACCTCTTATGGCGCTGAGGGTAAGTGGCTGGAACAAGAGTCTTGTGCTGAGGTTTCTTTTGGATAGGCTCAGAGAGGGAGACAAGAGAAATACAAAAAACCACAATAGTGTATTACCCTTTATTCAATGTAAGACATATGGATGGAAATATGGAGCATTTATTAGTTAAAACAATTGTAACTACAATTGGTGTAAAACATGAACTGTAAAATGAACAGTGGATGATCTTCTGTTAGTTAAAGGAAAAAGGGGCTTCCCAGCACTTGGGCCGAAAGAAGCCTTGCTGCTCCACCAGAGGTAAAACTGAAATCCTACTCACCGTCCTGGAGTAGGACATGTGCAATGGTACGGGGTCTTTAACCAGGGGTGGCCGTCTGCTGTGGGGTGCTGGACGTCTGCTTGAAGCGTGCAGGGAGGTTTCCAGGAGTACTCGTGGTGTTAACCAACTGAGTGGTTTTCGCGCGTCTCCTCCGCTGACGTCACCACCGGATTGGCTCAGCTACGGTGTCCCTGGATGACCACAATACCTTCCTACGCGTTTCGAAACACTCGGTCACGTGTTTCTTCGTCAGGGAATGTATTTATCGTATGTATCGTCAGGGAATTTTATTCATTGCTTATATATTTTATTTGTTGATTGACCATATATTGCCATTGTGGCAAACCATGCCCATAATATGGGCATGATTTAACACTGTAACAATCAATGGGTAGAGGGGTTTGGGTAGTTGCCCAGGGGAGGGTGGTTATGCCTCCCAGGTGGAGAGCTGAATGGGGGTTAACCTTTTAATTACAATAGTGGTTAATAACTGCTAAGGTGATTAAGGGGCTAAAGGCCAGTAGTTTTCATTTTTATTTTACTGTCAGTGCCCACTTAAGAATAGGAAGATGAGGGAACGAGGATGGCCTTCATCCTTGCGGGTTTAGTACAACTTGATTTATATATGTCAAGTGGGCCAGAAATTTGAACTTTGACTTCTCTAGCGGTAAGAAGTTTATTCCTAACAATTTGAGGAGAGCTATTTTAGATTAAATTGGGAAGCAGTATAAATGCACTACTGCAGAATTTAAGACTGTGAAATACACAATCAATTAACTTTTACATCATCAGAGGACTGCGGGTTGGACTAATCAGTGAATGAAACTTATGACTAAAACATTACTCCATTATAGTTTTTTTTTCACATTTATAGAGTATGTGAATAAGGGGAGGGTTACTTTGCATTTAGGTTAAAAACACACTAGCACACTAGCACCAACTATTGTTACTCTATTTTGAGGCCACGGAACAATTGATATTAGCCCCACCCTCTGCAGTGTTTATGAAAGACAAAGGAATTTCAAAGTTCAGTGGATTTTATTCAAAACCCTTTCACCCTACTGTACATCTGTGTTGCTCCAAAGGCAGACATCAGAAAGGATTCTGGTACCCCAAGAGCTGATCCCCTCTGCACAGAACAATCATGCTAATGGTTAACATCTGGGATTGCTTGCTACAATGTGTTTTGCCAGCCCCACCCTCTGTAATTTTTATGTCTGGACAAAGGAATTTTAAAACCCAGCTTAATTCATTCAGAACCATTTCAGCCTGCATCTGCATTGCTCCAAAGGCAGACAGCCAAAGGGTGTCAGCCATTTGCTGAAGTTTGCTGCTTGGTTTTGGGTTGGGAAAAATCTTCCAGTACAATTTATCCTACCTCTTCTAACATAATTTTAACCTTGTCTGAAACTGTTCCATACCCCCATAATAATATATTATCTATAACTGTCCATAAAATGTCTGTAAATTTAATGTATTACCCTGTTCATTTAAGGAAAGCATGTATTATCATATCTCTGTGTCCAGCACATACTTGATAACAAGAGGTAACTGTATTACTTTCTTGTAACACATTTTATAAATAAATCAAACTAAAATGATGTTGTGGGGCTGCAACATGTAAATAAATGCAAGGGATTTACACCTGATTTTGCATGCACAGAAAACAGTAAGTCTGTCTACATCTGTATTCAGAGAAGCTGTCTTAAAAACTGTGGGCAGGTCATATATAACAACAGAAAAAAATATTGTGTTTAAAGAGGCGATCGCATTCTCCACTGCATCTGAATGGAAGTTTAGCCCTGTCCAGTTCAATTCATATCACTAGGAGCATTTTATGACCATGCAGTATGATTGCTACCAAAAGCCAGGTTTCCAGCAGCAAACAGGTTAAAGAATTCAACTACTATACTACATATTTTGACTTCTGCTTAAATACTGTAGTATTATATAATTTGTCAAGCAGCATGAGTGTGCTTACTAAAAAAAGCATATTCTATATCTGTAAATCAGATCTGATTTTGCAGAATGTTATCAAATTTGGCACATGGATTAATTCAAAGTGACTTCTGAGCATTTTAAATGAATATGAAATATCATACCAGTGACCGTGCATACAGAGTA
Organism: Ascaphus truei; assembly: GCA_036426205.1. Lineage (NCBI taxonomy): Eukaryota > Metazoa > Chordata > Amphibia > Anura > Ascaphidae > Ascaphus > Ascaphus truei. Next base: position 288,316,136 of record CM071567.1, read on the forward strand.
TTATATAAAAACATGACATGGTGAATGCGTAAAATGTTCTGATTAATCATAAATAAATGCTAATTACTTTGCTTAAGAGACATTTGGAATGCAGGGTCAATGTTATATATTTATGTCTATGGCTTTATTTAATTAATGAAACACAACTGATTACTTTGAGCAAGATGTCAAGAGCTCTCAAATCATTGCAAAAAAATACATGTACTGTAGGAGATTCTAGATATTTGAATAGTTTGATATTTAATATGGAAAAAATAGGAAACAGTCACTTATGAACAGTAGCCATTACACATCAACCAATAATTTGAGGATAACCCTGGGGGAGGTAATTTCTATTTTTAAACTTCAAATAAAAGTCTTTTAAACTCACATACTGTCTTTAAAAATTTCATTTTGTGTGTGATTAAAATTAGAAAGACAGGAACAGTACTTCTGGGAATTACTGTAAGTTACATTAATAATGATTCATTTTGTCATTCTTACGCTTTATTTTCATTTGTCACCAATTATATACTTAGTGTGGACAAAATAATTAAACATTGGTTAAACAAGAAAATTCAAGATCAATAAAACGTTAAATGCAATAAACATACATACAAACAATTTGAGTAAGATACAGTATATCTGATCAAAGGGCTCACAATCTAAGCATTGTATTGTGAGATAGACATACTGTATGCAAATGGATACATGTACAGTAAGTTGATGCAATATATTAGAAGCTACTTGCTTTAGTGCTGTGTCATATGCTGTTAAACTTGGAACTATGAAATGATGACTAACCTCCATTTACAGTATTAGCCTATAACAAAGCCATGAGTCTGAAACAGGGAGAAGCCAGGGAATTAATGAGTTTGCTACCAGCAAGGGCAGATGAACAGCTCTTGCTGAAATGGGGAGTTTAGCAATCTCAGGGGATATTTAACTGCAAAAGCCCTATGCAAGTAAGAGAAAGAGATTAATCCCCAATAAAGTTGTGTATTTTTTATTTTTATGGCTTAAAAAAATACTTACCTTTTTTGTGTTTATTAGGGGAAATTACCTGTAGCTGGATGGGACTGCTACAAAGGGTTAGGTCAGTACACCAACTCTATCCTGCATGGGGGGGGGGGAGGGAGGGAGGGGGGAGAGTAAACAATGTAACTTTTTTTTTTTTTTTTTTTAGCTCTGGGGACCTTTAATTCCTAACATACTTACTGCTTTAGTTGCCAGTCTTCCTTCATGGACATTTAACGATGGGCCCAAAATATTTCAATAGAAAGTTGCAAAACCTCCCAGATGACATAGCTTTCTTTTGGTCTCACCAAATTTGGCAGTCATTTTGAATTACCTAAAGGCAGCTGAAACACTGTGTCAACTAACCCTTTAGGTTGCAAATACATTAATGTGGTACAGCTCAGAAAGACTCACTAATTTACAATAAGTAAAAAAACAAACAAACAAATATATATAAAAAAATTAATAAATATAATATTTATATATATATATATATATATTCTATAGATATATATATCATATATATATAATAGATTATTTGCCCATTATTAAACACATCATTAGCCATGAAGCATAAACAAAGTTAATAAAAAACCTTCTACTTACCCCTGGCAATATGAAGGGCATCAGCTTACTGCAGGTCTATGCCCTCCGTTGCCAGAAATAATAAAAAGAAAATACAATCTAATGTCCCCTAGCCACTAAATCACTTTAGCGGTTAATAACCGCTATAGTAATTAAGGGGTTAACCACCCCTCTGCCACTACCCACCCAGGAGCCCTAACAACCCTCCCCAGGTAACTATCCCCACCCTTCACCCCTTCATTGGTACAGTGGGTACATCATGCCCATATAATATGGGCATGAATAACCACTATAGCAAGAAATGGTGAAGGATTAAAAAAACAGGTCCAAATAAAAAAACATTACTAGCCAAATCAAACACAGCACATATTAAAATCAAACACAGCACATTGCAAAATAAAATACAGCACATATCAAAATAAATTACAGCACATAGCAAACTAAAACACATCACATAGCCAATTAAATAGATAACAAATGCTAATGAAACAATTGAATGGCACAGTTGGTACATGATGCCCATATAATATGGGCATCATTTAACACTATGCCAGTCAATGGTCAACCTAAAATAAACAATGAAAAACAAGATCCAATGCCATCCAAACAATCAGAAAATAAAAAAAAATCAAGAAGTAAACAGAACTAAGTTACCACCAATCAATTTATCCAATCCAAAATATAGACCACATTTCACAATTAAAACACCATAACAAAACCATTATGAAATAAAGGAAAGCTCAAAGTAAACACCATCCAAAAAAATCTAACTACCAAAAATAAGCCTCTATTAAAAAGCAAACACCCCCCTGAAATAAACTATTTAAAACACCACTAAAAATGACATCTTACTAAATAAACATAAACATTAAATTGCCGCCCAAACATTTCTAAACAAAGAAGCAAAATACATTTCAAAAACATAAAAACAAGCATTTGCAAAAACAACTATTGATTTTCCCCTGTATGTTGAATATCCATAAAGACATACATAAATACAGTGGCAATGAATGAGCATCCCAAAAAAATTAAATCACAATAAAAATAAAAAACCTTTAAAGAAAAATAACATGCATTCAATTTTTTTACTTACCTTTAGATCCTTTCACCCTCTGAATCCCGGGGACACCGCAAGCTCTCAAACCAATCCACAAACTCAAACAGGAAACGGCCACAGGTAAAAAAAAATTCCAAAGTCTTTTTCTTCATCTGTAATTTGTAATCAAGTTTCAGGGTCTTCAGGGTCTTCTGGGGTCTTTTGGAGTCTTCTTCTTCATCTGTATCTTCTTCCATCTTCGGTAGGCATGCCCTTGAGGTCCTATTGGTCCTCATACTCTTGCCATAAAATGAGGCTGTATAGGCATGTATAGGCCTGACGTCACATTTTCGACAAATGGTTTCCACGGCTCTGATTGGCAAGTGAAAACCATGTGCCTTTCCTTTTTTTTTTATGACGTCTTGTAAAGGAAATTAAGCCAGCCAATCAGAATAGCTGGGATTCCTTTCCCTTTAAAATGATGTCATCAAAAGCAACATAGCTTCCGTCACATGGTACTTGAGCCAATCAGATTGTGGGAACTATATCCCCAATTTGATTGGTTGTTGTAGACCATGTGACAGAGTTTATTTGGGCAAAGGGTGTGACGTCATCCAAAGGGAGTCACATGAGTCACATTGCGAGAAAACTCGGCCCACGGGAGCAAGTCAACCCAGTCATCCTTTAGTTCAGATACAAAACATTGCAGGAATTGTTCTAAGCACTTTTTGTCCCTTTCTGCGAGTCTGTTGGACTGGGGGTTGTACGAAGAAGTAAAATGACAGGAGAGGCCCATTCTTTGACCGACGGCCTCCCAAAATCTTGAGAGGATATGGGTCCGAGGTCCGAAAGTATATCCACGGAAATCCATGAAGGCAAAATATCTCCTTAATAAATATCTCAGATAGTTCTGAAGCTGTGGGTAGCTTCTTGAGGACAAGAAATGGGCTTGACATGTGAAGAAATTGACAACTACCAGTATGGTAGTCATGCCCCTGGAGGGTGGCAATTCCATGATAAAATCCATAGATAAGTGGGTCCACGAATGGGTGAGAACTGTTAAGGATTATAGCAACCCACAGGGTAATGTCCTTGGCACTTTTGTATGGGAGCAAATAACGCAGGCTGCCAAAAATTCCTTCACATCTTTGTGGATCTACCAAAAGATTCATTCTAGAAAATCACATGTTCCTAACCCCCGGGTGACCCGCCGTCTTGGAGATATGACCCCATTGCAACACCTCATTTCGAAATTGGAGAGGAACAAATAGTTTAGATCAACTTGTGGACATTGACCTACTGTAGGATCCTCTGCTTGAGCCTGTGAAATCTGTTGCAGAAGTGAAGATGTAATGGCAGAGATGATCTGTGAAGATGGAATGATGGGCCCCTGCTTTATCTCTTCAAAACCATCAGGAGCTAATTGCCTGGAAAGCAAATCTGCCTTGACGTTCTTTTAACCTGGACGATAAGAGATCACAAAGTTAAACCGAGTGAAGAAGAGAGCCAGAAGTTCCCGATTTCCAAAATCATAATTTCTTTCTACGGCAGAATTTATTTTTAGAAAAGAAGGCACAGGGATGAGTTTCCCTTGAAAATCCTTCCTTTGAGAAAGGACAGATCAGATGCTTCACTTCAAGCACGAAGGTTTTTTTAGGATCTGGATGGATCAGCACAGGTGCAGACGAAAATGAGGACTTAAGCTTCTGGAAAGTTAGAAGAGCCTCAGAGGGCCATATCTTAGGGTTCGCCACTCTTTTAGAAGAGCTGTATATGGTGCAACCACCTTGGAGACTTTGCTGATAAAACGTCGTTAGTAGTTGGCAAACCCAACAAATCGTTGAGTTCTTTTGAGGCCTGTCGGTAAAGGTCAATCCAGTACTGCTGATACTTTCTCACGATCCATCTCAAACCCACGGGAAGAGATTAAATTTCCAAGGAAGAAAATCTTGGCAAAGAGGGAGTGGTCCTGAAGTCTTTGGATGACAAGTCTTACCTGTGCCCAATGTTCAGACATAGAACTGGAAAAAATAAGAATATCAGCCAGATACACTACTTGAAATTGGTCAAGTAAATACCAAAAGATCTCATTGATGACATTTTCAAATACGGCCGGTGCGTTGCATACTAAGCCGAATGGCATGACTAGATATTCATAGTGGCCATCAGGGGTATTAAAGACTTTCTTCCACTCATCACTCTCTCTGATCTGAATTAAATTGTAAGCTCCTCGAAGATTCAGTTGGTGAAGATCATGGCCTGGCATAAGAGGTCGAACAGTTCAGAAATGAGGGGTAGAGGATACCGATTTTTTACCTTGATTTTATTTTGGCCTCTGTAATAGATACATGGCCTGAGAGAACCATCTTTTTTGGAAAAAAAGAAGAAACCCACACCAGCGTGAGAACTTTATTTGTGGATAAACCCATGCTGAAGGTTCTCCAAAATGTATTCCCGCATAGTCTTGGTTTCTGGCTCTGAAAGGGGGTAAGTGCAGCCTCGAGGAGGGATGGCCCCCTAGGAGCAGATTGATTGCACAATCATAAGGTTGGTGTGGTGGTATCTCCTCTGCCTGTTTTTTGTGTAATACATCATCAAACTCCTGGTAAGAAACTGGAAGGCATGACAAGAAAATCTCTGTCATTAGCCAAACCTCGGAGATGGTGTGAGACACCGGAAGACAGGATCAATGGCAATGTTGTCCCCAGGCTGTCACTTGACTGGTCACCCCAATCGATCTCAGGGTTGTGCTGTCATAACCAGCGAAGTCCTAAGACCACTGGAGTTGAGGGAGAGCACATAACATAGAATGACAGTGTCTTTGTTCAGTGCTCCAACCGTAACCAGCAAAGGATTAGTCCTGAGAGTGATGATCCCAGGTATCAGAGGTCTTCCATCAATGGCCACTATCGCTAACATCTCCTTAGATCGAAGAGAAAGGGAGTGGAGTTCCGCAAATGTGTAGTAAATGAAATTCCCTGCAGCCCCTGAATCCACAAAAGCCTGAGTGAGGATGGAGGCTGGTCCCCCAGGAGAGTGAAAGCATCCGGAGAAGCTGGGAAGGTTGTGAGGGAAGAGGAATAGAAGAAATGTCCAGAGAATATTTCTCTATCTTCACTGAGCACTGGAGTTTCCCAATTTAGGACAATTTCGGGCAAGATGACCTTTGAGTCCACAGTACAGACACAGCCCCCTGACACATCTCCTAGTTCTCTCCTGCTAAGGTAATGTACAGTAATAGTAAAAATTACATACATAAATAAATACTTTTAAATAAATACATCCCCATCCTCCCGCCCCCTAACAAATATAGTAAAATAATAGTCAAAATTACTATTATCCAGATATGGATAATAGTGCATTTTCCCATTTAAAATAAACCATTAACCAGCAGAAATAAAGTAAATAAAACTTGCACTTACCCCTGCCAGCCTGCCACGATGAAGGCTGTCCTCATCCTCATTACGTTCATGTTCTCCATTGCCAGAAACAATACAATAAAAAATACAATCTAATGGCCCCTAACCCCTTAAACAACTTAGCGGTTAGTAACCGCTATAGTAATAAAGGGGTTAACCCACCCTCCACCCATTCATTGTTACAGTGGGTACATCATGCTCATATAATATGGGCATGATTTGCCACTATAGAAATAAATGGTGAAGGTAAAGAAAACATGCCCAAAATAAAACACATTACATAGAAAACTAAACACATTACCAATGTCAATAAACCAATTGATTGGCACAGTGAGTACATCATACCCTATAATATGGGCATGATTTAACACTATGGCAGTCAATGGTCAACCTACAAAATAAACAACCACCAACAATATCCAATGCAATCAAAACAATCACCAAATAAACAATAAACAAGTAAACAACAAAATTACCACCAATCAATTAAGCAAATTCCAAATAAACACCAGAATTAACCATTAAAACACCAAAACAAAACCATCAATAAATAAAAGAAAGCTCAAAATAAACACCATCTTTCAAAATCAAAAGACAAAAAATAAACCACTATTAAAAAGCAAACACCATAACAAATATAGAAATAATGAATTGTAAACACAACAAAAATTCCATAATTCAAAATCAAAACACAAAATAAATAGCATAAATATTTAAAAGCAAAGAACAAAAATACATTAAAAATACAAGCAAGCATTTGCCAAAATTATCTAGATAGATCTAATCGCTACATTAGTTCAAGCAACATGGGTCCATGAGTACATAATTTACCTTCAGTGTACATAATTTACCTTCAGTGCTGATTTTCTATCTATGGAGGCTGTTATCTGTTGTTACTTACCTGTATATAGAGCTGCTAGTGATCATTTGACCCAATCTGTCATCCGGCTTGGCTGCAGGGCTTCATCTGGTGTTTATCTCTAGCAGACTAATTCCCTACTACTATCTATGGAATTCATTATCCTGTATCTATGTGTGGCTTAGCATGGATCTTTTTGGAGCACTACATTAGAGATTCACTTCTCCCTATATTTACAGAAAGTTGTGATGGAGTAGCACAGTAAATTCCAGTGGTAATGCAGTGCCCATGAGGTACAAAGTAAATTCCTTGCCATGAGGGCAGCCACTGTAAAAATACTGTCTTGGATGAGAATGAGACGGAAGAGTGTCCGTGATCGTAAACTGAGAAAGACCTCGCGGATTATCCAAGGATACTCCAGTCGGAGTAAGTTAAGGGAACAAGAAAGAAAGCCCCAAGCCTACTAGTCTGCTTACTGTAATACAGAAGTGCCATGGGGTACACTTGGTGTTAATGAGAATCCCGCCCAAATTGAAGTACTGGAGCCAAATGGTGTGGAAGCAACCACAGATCGTTGAGTAAGTGACGCAAATGGAAAATATGTTCCAGAAGAGAACATGGAAAACCAAGTAATGGAGGTACAATCCCAGGTACAAGTCGCCCATGTCATCACCATTGACGCAGAATTACTGTCTACACAAGAGAGGGTGAAACAGTCACTGGGGAGTGAGCACAATGAGATAAACAACAAGATCAAGGTCACAGATGGGAATAAAGTCCTGGCAGAGAGAGTTCAGACTGCGGGATTCTCGGGGACATTTGCAAGAAGTGTCATATCAAACGCTAAACTTAAAGGAGTGAAAAAAGGGGATAGCAAAATATCAGTTTCCAGGCCCACAAGGTGTAGTAATTGCCCCAAAGGAAAAGTCTTCAACTGGAAGGAAAATTAATGAACATACAAGACAGTATGGTCAAAGGATATTCACTTATATGCACACCACTAATACATAAAACATAACCTTTATTGACATTACATAAACATATATTACCGATAATGTTGGTGTAACCACAAATTAAAATTAAATGTGACGAACTGCTAGTCCCTTAGTCTAAATAGTAGATGGTAGATAATATAATAACCTAGGGATACTCAGAGCAGAAGCAGCAGTGGTATAATTAACCAACTAAGACCAGATCTAAATGGCACCTCAATCAGCATTATATTGGGTGCAAAGGAGTTTACTACCATTGGTGTAATGTACCTTTAATAGAAGTACATATCACTGACAAAGTGCTCCTTAGTGGATCTCTGAGGGTAGACAGTACCAGACCCCTTATACCACAAATTACCACAGCACCTCTACACCCTAAATACATTTATAAAGTAATCAAGTGCAAAGAGCACAGATATATGAACTGGCAAAGCAGATATAGAATCAATCACATTTCACCTATGGTGATAGTACCAGTGCATAAATTCACAATAGGTAAGTAACTGCTGGTCAGCTGCATAAACGTCACATTAAAGTAAAAAGACTTCCAAGTAGGAGTCTCACAACATCACTGCATGTCCAACGCATGTTTCCCTCCAGCTATGGAGCTTCCTCAGGGAAATGTTTGCAGGGAGATGGAGGCAAAGCACTATATAGGGTAAGGTAACTATGGCAACGTAATTGAAGCGCAATTGACGCGTAGCGCATGCGCAGGCTGATAGGCAAAAATCTGTAAAGAATTTAGCCTCGCGCATGCGCACGAAATCGCTAATATAATGATGTTACTCACATCTTATTAAATCGCCTGGTTACATTAGCCCCGAAGCATTGTCATCACTCTACAAATTCCAGAGATCCCCCGAAGGATCGTTTGACGGAGGCAAACTCACCACTGCAGTGCAGGCAATCATATTATCAGACCGGACAGCTAGTGCGCATGCGTCGTTTCACTAATCCTACGACCCTAAAATCGTCGTGGTGCGCATGCGTTGACAAACATAATTTTTTTTCCGAATTATAAGTGAGTCATAGAGACTGATAATATGTGATGGGACTCACAGTGGGTATCGTATCCATCTGTATTAGTACAATGATACCCATAACTGGCGATTTTGTCAATTCTACCAGCATCAGACATTTAAATACAGGGAAATAACCCCGATATAGAAATATGACTTGATGCATAATGGAGAATAGTCCCAATATTTATGCATTGCGAGGGGGATGTGAGGATGAATAAACGCTAAGCTGGCTCTCCATCAGTATTGCCATTAAACGTAATGATGTCATTAAAAATTATATATGTAACCATTCATTGATTCATATTACATAATAATTGTCACAATGCAAAAGTTATAATGTTAACAGCATATGTATCATGCGGTACAGTGGACAGAATCACAATATAGTCCTTACCCAATGGCAATATAGTCACTAATTTTGATTTGTGAATTTAATGTAAATGTTTTAATTTGTTTATAAAACAATAATACCATAGGCAGGGTTTAAACAAATGAAAGAGAACAGACACATCTAACGGAGATACAGTGAACACTCAAATGCTCAAGTAACGAACAGCAGGAAATAGAGATTGTGCAAATCAACTAATATTATGTTCATGAGTTACCACTTCAAATAAATGGGGTGTAAGTGAAGCCTTCATTAAGCCCATTAGAACTACGTGTTTTTAGTTTATAAATCCATTCCGCCTCTATGCTAAGCAACATCTGATCAGTATTGCCACCCGAGCAGGGCTTTTGAGATGGTATATGCCCATAAATGTTAGGCATTTCACGTCACCATTATGAAAAAGTGTGACGTGACTGGAGTATCATTAGCATGTTTGATGGAATTGACATGTTCTAATATTCATCTACGCAATTGCCTAGTGGTCTTGCCCACATATCGCTTCCCATAAATGCAGGTGATGAGATAAATTACATCTGTGGTTCTACAGTTGATAAAAGAATCCACATGGAAGTTCTCAGAGTTGTCATGATTGGCAAACGTTTTAACAATAATGACATGTCTGCATTCTTTACAGCCCTGACAACGGTACATGCCTTTTATAGGGCTCAACCAATTCTCTGTCCTTGTACGTTGGTGGTGGCTATGAATGAGGATATCTCTTAAATTTTTGGAGTGTCTACTGGTAATAGTGGGTTTTGGGCCCAAGACTTTCGCCAAATCCTCGTCAAAAAGAAGGAGATGCCAATGACGGATGAATATCCGTTTTATTGCCCACCATCTCTTGTTATATGTACCAATGCATCGTATGGTGGAATCCTGTTTTTTAGTTCGATTGGTAGAGAGATGTGAATCTCTGCTGGAGTGTAGTGCCCTCTGGTAGGCGCAGTTAAGCATTTTGATACTATAACCGTGACTTAGGAACCGATCTCTTAGTTCTTTAGATTGGCCAATAAACTCCTGTATTGTGGGATTAATTTACTATTCAATTAATTAATTGTATGGTTTCCAGTTGATCACTCCCTACCCCCCCCCCCCATTTTTTTGTTCAACTGGAAGGCAAGAAAAAAGAAGAAATGAATATCGGATGTCTCCGACAAAGAGGCTGGTGCACGGGCTACTTCACAAGATAATGTTACGCTGGAGAGGGGGATAGTGATACAATCACTGTCCCTGTATAGGCTGGAGTGTTGCAGCTAGTGTGCTTTCCAGTCTACAGGGAGTTAATCTCCCATAGAGAAGCTAGCAGATTCTGCAAACTAATTGAGCAGGAGTTAAGGAGATAAGGAGTTGAGTCAGGATATTGCTTGCTCATAGAGAAACTGCTTTTCCCCAGAGAAAGGGGAGAGAGAGAGAGAAAGTGCTCCCCAGCTAATGAAGAGGCTGGCACAGTCCCTTAGACATGCTGGACGGTGGTCGCGGAGTCTGCTGGGATTTACTGGGTCTTAATCACAGGAAGAAGAAGGAATGACATGAGACTGCGCTGAAGCAGGGATGTCCTATCCATATCATTGTAACTAGAGGGATTCTCTGAACACTCGCAGAGTCCAGAGGGAATTACAAACAGTAACAGACCAAGAGCTAAGTGATATATTAATGTACCTAAGACTGTACATATGGGGTGCATATGATAGGGCATGTTTTGGGCGGATAACCAGCTTAGCTGGCGACCCGTTAGAAAGGGCTTGAGTATGTATAGTTAGTTTTCCCTAACGGGAATAGGTGTTATTTTAGAAATACAATGTTTCCGGTCTTATTTTGGGACTAAAATATACTACAACGTGATGTGGGCATCACAATATATAAACAACAAACAATTTTAAAAAAAAATAAGCAAATGAGCCAGCTCATCTCCCTTTAAAAGTCAAATTGCTCCCAATCTTGGAGGGTCCCTCCTCCCTTCCCTGACCACTATGAGGTCAGCATTTACCACCTCTATCCCAATCAGGGAGAAAAGGAGTGGATTTTAAGTTTGGCGGGAAAAAGCAAGACTTGTCTCATACATTTTTTTATCACTAACCTTTTTTTTAAAGTTCATTACTAATTTTGTCTTGACTTACTGTACTATTGCTTCCCAGGATTCTGAGGTTCAGCTGGTGGGGGTAGACATGCTCCTTCATTATGCCTCGGGGGAGGTGAATGTTTATAAACACCCTGTGGGTTATGCATTATTAACCTATAGAATGTTTGTAAATGTCAGAATGGCAGTGCAGGGGTTACAAAATATATGTAGTACAAACAAAATAAGTTGTTAATTCATACTTCCATTTAACATTTGTGTTAACTGATTTCTTTAAATTGTACCTGTTTACAGGGTACAGTATGTTCTATTATTAAAAAATAATGTTTTTAGTGGAAAGTTTCTGCTTGACATTTTGTTTTGTGATTGGCATTTACTACTTGCCAGATGTCAAGAAGAAAGGTCTATAACACATGCCAGTAGCAGAATATGCCATTCTGGGCAAGAAATAGCATTTGTACAAGATAAAAATATATAAATAAATAAAAAAAATCTAATGATCCATAACATATTATGCTGTCATTCGAATATAGCTTCAAAGCTTATAAAACATTTTATGCTCACGAAAATATAGTCCCCTGGGGCAAAATTCAGCATTTTCAAACGGGATTTTGAAATGAACGAAGGACAATATTAATTCCATTAATTGACACAGCAGTGTTTACTCTGTATGCTAATTATTTTCTGTAAGCACAGGCTTCCGGATAAAATACACAATAGGTACACAAAACTTAAGGAATATGCCATTCTTAGCGTTTTATTACACTAATCATGATAGATTGATTGTATTGATTTTTTTTATTAATCATTTTGATTGTGCGAATCTAAGATATGAATAATAGGATGTATTCAATATTTGTTCTTTATTTCCGAATGTATTCAAATTTGTTTTGCTAATAATAAAGAATAATCTTATGAACATGATAATTCACAATTTATCATTTAATAATAACTTTATTTTATATAGATATTTTCTCTCAATGGGGCTCAAAGCGCTTCACAGTTACAAAAAGGAAAAGAGATGATAACATTTAAGGTTATAAAAGAGACCAAACACAAGGAAAGATACAATACAGTATTGGACAATCGAGAGAAGGGGTCCAGAGAGATAAGGGGAAGGGGGAGAAGGAGAAACAAGGGGGCAGAAAATTGGTATAGTTTGCATGCACCTCTGTGCAGCAGGTTTGTGCAAGGTGCAATATACACTATTAAACATTGATTATTGCAGAATGTATGTCTATATAATTCTGAGGAATAAGGTTTGATGACCAGATATAATTATCCCACAGAAATCACTGACCTTGTGACTGGAAGCAACCAGGTAATGAAACATAAAAAGACACAAATGTAATGTAAGGGGGTCACCCCCGGTTCCCCTGATCTTCCTATGCCCCCTGCCTTACCCCTGTGGCAGTGGGGGAAGGGGACGGCGACTTCTCCTGGTTGGCGCCGCCATCTGGGCGGCGCCGTCGGGGCCCTGATGCTCGCGCATGCATGAAGGGTTGCGCATGGGCAGATAGCCACGGCGGCCATGTTGTGGTTGGCGCGAGGTTCGCGCAATGCGCTGAGGTTGGCAAGGGTAGCGGTGGCCATTACAGGTGTGCAGGAGCTCTGAGAGGTTGTGCAGTCGCAGTTAAGCATAGCGGCGGCCATTACAGTTTCGCACAGGCTCAGTAGAGATTGCGCACGCGGTCCCCACAGGAAAGAGGTCCTGAGTGGACTACATCTCCCAGCAGCCTCTGGGGAATGCCCTATGATCCCTGTCACCTGCAGCCAGCCAGCCACTGACACTTGCAGATTCTCTGCAGCAGGGAATTGGATACAATGTTATGTGCAGAGTCAGGAAGCAGACTGTGAAGCACATGAGTCAGCCAGGCTAAGGATGCAGAGGGGGAAAGAAGGGGGGCAGAGAGCTGCGAGCTTCTGCCCTAGGCCAGAAATTCCCAGGCTAGAGTTAAGGCCCTGGCTCCCCACTAGTGAGGGTGGGTGGTCACAGGGCAGGCCCTTAGGTAAGGACCCTGTTCCCCTTCAGCTGTGTGCTAGGCAGGGACCTAGTGACAGATCCTGTGCAGTTCATTAGTGTATGGAGAGGGAGAGACACTGTTCAGTTCTTTGGTACAGGGACCCAGTATAGTGTATGCTGCATGTTCCTGTATGCTGCGTTGCTGATCCAGAGACTGTCCTTACGGTGGGAAGTCGGCTGGACCCCATCCCACGCGGAGGTACAGATCAGCGCTGGACCAAGCGGCGCCGGTAGATCCTTTGCGAAAACACCCAGGTGTAGAGACACCTGGGCAGGTATTTACAACCTTCCACACGTGCACCAACTTTAATTTGCTCCTCACATGTGACAGGCCTGTTCACACACTTGGGTGGGCTTGGATTCTTTGGACACGGGGTTGGGAAGGGGGTTTAAGGGTATAGTCCAGTTAGGGGCTAAGGAGGTTATAGCCCAGTTATGGGCAAGGTTATAGCTTCCAGCTAGTGGCAGAGGGTGGTACATATATCTTGTTGTGTATTGCTAATGTATGTGTTAAGTTACATTCTGCATATAGTAAAGACCGTTGCTATTTTACATCCAGTGTATGTGTTCATTTGTATGTGTCCTTACTAGGAACAACTCCCGCTCTGCTGGGAGCCATCGCAGGTGGAGGCGCTTCACCATATAGTATTGTTCAAGAGGATACACCCCAGGCTCTCATTAGCGGAGGCTCAGGCCTCCTGTGAGCCTAACAGGTAAAGCACCACACCTGGTAACATATAGGTTCCCCCTCACATACACTATATATGCGATTGGGTGGGGGAATACCCGTTACACTAATAACAGATTAAGTTCGGTCAAATGACTACATATATATAGCAAATAACCACTGATAGCACTATTTCTTAATAGATGCAGACCAATTGCTAGCACAGATACATATGCAGCGGCCGTTATTCGAACAAATCACGGCACTGTTTTCATGTTCGCTTCTGTACTCCACGCGGCATTAACGTAGCCAATCGCCCCAGGCACACGTGTTTATCACAGTTGCTTTGTTTGCATTTCATGGATTGTGTGCAATTAAATGCAATGAAATGAATGAATTGTAATGTGTACAGTACTGTGCTACTGTGCTACTGTGTCAATTTCAGGTGTTTAAAAGCCACAACACTAAAATGCCATTTTATGCACTCACCTGCACTCACGTCTTAAGGTGGTACGGTTGGAAGAAATCCCGCGCCATGACATGGGTATTCTGAGGTTAACACCGTGTGAAGTCTTTCAATAATGACCGCTGCATTTTTAAATGCACCTAATTAGTTTCCTTAATGTATATGCAATAATTCCTCCAAAAAAAGTCGCTAATATAGATGTGGGTGGATAATAAAGTATAAAGTCCTCCTAAGTGTGTTACATTCCTCCTTTGCTGTTGGTTATTGATGCAGCCTCAAAGAAGAGGATACCCCTCCTCTTATTTAGAGAAACATCAGAAAGAAGAAAAATTATTTGTAGGGCACAATTTCAAATGTTAAGTGCTTTATAAGACACTTTAAATTATTATAAACACAGTAATGCAATGATATGCACTCACACAAACAAATAGTAAAAAATGCATAAAAACTGAATGAAATTTTTTTTATAAAAGGTATAATTGCCTGAAGAAAGTCTCTGTTTTTTCACACCTCCTGCATCAGCTGTATGCTAGATCTCCAAATGTTAGGGCAGCACCTTCTCTTGGTGTCCACTGGGCTGTTCAGTCTCATCAGTGCTTCTGGCAGGTATCCGTTTGAGGTTCCACAGACCTCCGCTGTCTGGCAGTGGCTGCAGCTCTTCTCCACGGGCCTTCGGTTCCTGAACAGTATTTTGCGTAGTGCTTGATTCCCCAGCTCCTTCCCGGTTTGACATCACTGACCGCAAGTGACGCATCCTGCTCTATGATCCAACCGGTGTGTGCAGCTCCCAGTTTCTCTATACTTGGTGCAGGCAGAGAGTTGATTACAGAGACCTCTGCAATCTGTGCATGCCACAGATACCTCCTATGCGTTTCTCCACTTAGTGTGGTTTCATCAGCGATGGGTCTGCATCCCATCATGCCCTATTATATATAGTTTAAATATGATTGAATTAATATCACTTGTTCCAATTAATCAATTTACAAGGTTATCCAATTAGTATCTGGGCAAAAGTATAATTTGGCTATCAGTGGTTAAGATGTATTGCAACTCATACTTATGAATATGTTGCTGATATTAATGAATTTCTATTTAATCACTCTATTAGGTCAATAAAATAAGTTGATGAATAAGCCATATGGATCACCATTGTTTTTGGAACATCTTCTGTATATTTTGCACCCATATCTTTATATGTTCTCCGAAAATCAATTTATAAAGAGCAGTATGTAAAAATATAATAAATAGAGTGAATAAAATATATACAATGCTATACAGTATTACTCAAATATACTAAAATATATGAGACGACTTAAAATGATCAATACATAAAACCTTAAATTATACGTAAATGGGTTTGCTAAAAACCATTGGTATCATATAAAAAACTGGTTTTAAAATGTGAATAACATTTTTTTTAGGTATAAAAATAAATAATAAATAAAAACCTGTAGTAAAACCTATATACTTAAAATGATATATAATTGAAATGCTAGTAGATCAAGATCTTCATTCCTTCTGGGAACAGAGGGCCTCATGCAGAGAGCAGCGCTAACAGGGAAAGCGGCATGTTTTGCCAAATTCTGCCTTTAGAAAGGCAGATAATGGCGAGTTTTAAAAAAAGCGCCATTTTTTTTTTCCTGAAACTCGCCACGCGGCTGGAGAGAACCTAATCTCTGCAGTGTTTAAAACGGCCGTATTCAGAGAGCCGCGAACGCCATCTAGTGGCTGTTCGCGCCAAAAAAATGGCGAGATTTTCTACATTTTGCTTCTCCACCAAGAAGCTGGCGCTCGGCGGCCGGTGGGGGAGAAAAAAAAAAACTCGATTTTTTTCCCACTAGTTTCAACAGCGCTCATATCGCTGGTTGAAACTCTCCATATGCAGAAAGGATTCTAAATGCAGTTTTATGCCCTTTCTGCATATGGAGAAAAAACTCTCCATTACAGCTACATTTTATATCCCTCTCCAATTTTAAATAGCGCTGCTCTCTGCATGAGGCCCAGAGTCTGCAATTTAAAAATCCAATATGTCTCATCTCCTTAATTTGCCCATTCTATCTTCTCTCATTGAGCTTGTTTTGATGTGCTCAATACCTGTGATTTGCAAGCTCGAGGGGTCTTTATTATGTTTGTAAAGGAAATGTCTTGAGACTCAGGGGCTTATGCAGAGAGGTACGTACCAGAAAGGCTTAAATTCGCCACAGGATTGGCATTTAATTTAGTCCTATGCAGGGTACTCCGGTAGACCGGTGTGCAGTAAATTGTGAAGTTGGCGAGTTTCACTTGGCGTGAAACTCGCCATTCAGAGGCGTGCGGTATTTGGCCACAATAAAGCCAACTTTTGTTGGCGGGCATAATTTCACTCAAACGCGCCATATAGTAGCTGCGATTGGCGCATACATGCGCATCGGAGCTACTGGAATCGTGCGTGTTTTTACAATGGCGAAATCACGCTTCTCGCCACCTCTCTGGCTATAAATTTTGGAAATTAAATAAGTCTGGCGGATTTGACTTTTCCCGCCAAGTTCTCGCCACGAACTCTTTGAATGCGGACATTTTTGCCACAAACCTGGCGAAAATGTCCTTACCGTACCTCTCTGCATAAGCCCCTCAGTGTCCCTGAAAGCCCTTAATGATATTCCTTCTGTGTTCTTGAAATCTTTCTTTAAGAGGTCTTTTTGTTCGCCCGATATACCGTATTGCGTTCCACAACTGCATGTTAATAGATAAACTACAAATTATGTATTGCAATTAATGTACTCCTTAAAGCTTTAAAATTAATTTGTGGTGTTTGACCTGAAATTTTTAACTTAATTTTTAACATGTAGGCAAGTGAGACATCCAACATAGCCACATTCGTAACAACCTGGTGGTTCCCCTTAATGCTAATTCCCCTCAATTTTTGGGTTTTGCGGATAATCTTTGGCACACTGTACACTGTTTAGGGCATTGGGTGCGAGAATATTTTTAATGTTTCTCGCTTTTTTTAAAACAATGTCTGGTCTTTCTGTCAGATTATCTTTAAAGATAGGATAATTGCTCAGCACATTCCAATGCTTAATAATGTTCCTAATGTTCATTGCACCCCTGTTATGTTTGGTGATGAGCATGCACTTATCTTTCTTTGTGTCATGCTCACTTACTCTATCAATGTTCCTGTCTATTTGTATTAGACTAGGATGATCCCTTAATGTAGCTTTGTTCAATGCTTTTTTCATTTGTCTATTATCATAGCCTTTTTCATTAAATTTAACCTCAAGTAGTTTCGCTTGTTCCAGGAAATCTGTGTCACATCTGCAGTTTCTTTTCAACCTGAGAAACTGCCCATATGGACTATTATCCTTCCATGATTTAAGATTATTACTATTAAAATCCAGGTAACTGCTACAATCCACTTCTGTAAAAAAATATTTTGGTAAAATATTTTTATTCTCGCTAAAAAGGACAATGTCTATATAGTTTATTGTTTTTGACTAAAATGGTAGGTCATTTTTTAGATTAAACTTATTTGTGATTAAATGTATAAAAAAAATCCTTGAGTTTCTCTTCTCCTCCCTTCCATATAAAAATTAGGTCATCTAAAAAATGTCTCTATAAAATAATATCTTCTAGAAATGGGTTGTCCGTCCAAATGTGTGATTCCTCCCAGTATCCCATATATAAATTGGTGAAACTGGGGGTGAACTTTGTCCCCTTTGCAGTTCAGCAAGTTTGCAAGTAAAAGGATTTCTCAAATAAAAAATTATTATTTTTTAAAAGAAAATGTATACATTTAATGATACAATTATTTTGCTGTTTAGCCAGGAACATATCTTTCTCCAGGAAACAATTTGTTGCCTCCACTCCATTTTCATGTTCAATGTATGTGTATAGTGATAACACGTCACAGGTGATCCATATATAATCTTTGCACCAGAAGCCTTTTTGTGTCTTTCAAGTGTGATTTTAGATTCCCCACGTGAGGTTGCAAGAAGTTATCCACATATTCTGATACATTGGATGTGATTGAATCTATACCGAAATGATCTGTCTACCCAGAAGGATTTACAACACTCTTATGGATCTTAGGCAGGTGGTAGAATATTGGTGTTCTAGGTTGTTGTTGACAAGAGGGGCAGGACAGTTAAGGGAGTGATAGGGGTAATACATTTGACTAAAGACAATTTCTTTATTTCTTTCTCCTTCTCTCTTGCCCCCATGTCTCTCTATCCCCCTTATCTCTCTTCTTCCCTTCTCTCTCCTTCTCCCATGTCTCTCCTGCCCAATTTGTCTCTCCTGGCCCCTCATTATCTCCCCATACCCCTCCATCTCCCTCCTGCCCCATTCTCTCTCCTGCCTCCCTTTCGCAAGGAAATTAAACGATTACTTTATTAAACTTTTAATCATTTATTAAGCACTGTGGGTGGTGCACATTTAGCACATTTAAAAATTGCGGTGGCGCTCAAATAATGTAGTAATTTGTCCAGGCTTTTTTAATGGAGTCAGAGGGGCAGGTATGCGTTGTAGTGATGTGCACACGTACAGAGGAGCATGTGCACACATGGAAATGTGTGCGCACTCCTGAGGACATTTAAAGATGTGGCAGCGGAGTGGTGTCCGAGCGGCAAGATGGAGTCTTTGAGATGGCCTGCGGTGAGTAGTCATGGTGGTGACTTTTGTAGCACCAGCGGCGATTTGGTCAGGGCCAAACGTCCCATTCTGTCACGTGCTTTGAATGTCAACAAGCTAATCTTGAAATAAATTTGCCATTTTACAGGCAGCAAGTGCAGAGAACAGAGAACAGGTGTCTTGTGGTATTACACATAAATATAGTGACTTGTCGCTCACATAATAGTATGCAAGATAAAAAACTTGGTGCATAGGGAATATAAACTATAAACTACTTGAACTAGTGGCCACCAGGGGTCACTAAAAACACTATAGCATTGCACTCAAAAGTTGTGACATCCAGTTAAGGACGTCATGAAATGGATATAATGGTATAGGGAGGGATCCAAAAAAAAACCCAAGGCTCAAGACTCAAAAACATAATAAAATCAAGAAAAATAATAACATTTTATTTAAACCAATCAACAAACACACAGATAGGAAACATAGAGACAAGGGTATTAAAATCACCAATTAGAGAGACGGCTAGTGGGGGGGGGGGGGGTGAGCTGGTATCCAAATATAACCT
The DNA here is from genome assembly GCA_036426205.1 of Ascaphus truei. Classification (NCBI taxonomy): domain Eukaryota; kingdom Metazoa; phylum Chordata; class Amphibia; order Anura; family Ascaphidae; genus Ascaphus; species Ascaphus truei. Next base: position 288,335,842 of record CM071567.1, read on the forward strand.
ATGCTCTATGGAAAGATATCCCTTAGATTTATACAGTGTATAAGGTATATGGGGTGGATAAGTAGTTGTATATGAATATACTGACAGGTAACACATAAAGGTAAAATTACCTAGTTAGTGATTATAACCACCCACAGTAGTGCATACGGAAGGTACATAGAAAAATCACTTCACCATATATGTGTGTAGCGGTCATGTAAAATGCCTACAGTCATCTCTCCTGCTGGCAGCAAGGCCTGGTAAGTGTGGGCATGCCAGCAGTAACCATGGAGGTTTTCCCTCACACCCTGGTGTGGTGCCCTGTGTATGGATGGGACTGGTCACATGCTCTGACTCCATGGTTAGTGATGTCAGAGGTGTGTCAGCCTCAGAAGTTACATAAGGCACAGCACTGTGTCTAAAAGTTAGTTGCTGGAAAGTACTAGTTCAAGGCTAGTTGCTGGAAAGTTCTTGCAAGGTTCAGGAAAGAGTTCAAGTTCTGCAGAGTGTTAGTTATGTTATAGTAACTCCATGGGAGACTGTGTCCAGGGACCTGGCACAGGGCAGTGATTCCTGCGGGAATAGTGAATCCCTCATCTAGATGACATACCTATCAAAGGGGAGCACGGGCTAGATGATCGGCTAAATACACCCCATTGTGGAGGGCAGCTATGCCCACTGTGACAATAAAGATGGAGCTGATCAGAGAAACCCCTGTGTGTGAGAGTCCAATGATTACACAGGAGGTTGCACCACCGAGGAGTTCCTCGTCAGGATCATCCCCATGCGGACGCAGGGACCCTGGTGAGGTGGAGGCGCTGCACTGGAACTAGGTGAGACTCAGCACACTACCTCAGCTGCCTGTCTGGACGGGTCCTCCCCACACATCCATCATGTGCGAGACTCAGGAGTCCTGTAGCCAACAGGTGCACCACCCGACACTACCACACTGTAATGGGGGCCGGTTAGACCACAGGGGCCAATGTGAGATTGGGTGGGTCAGGCCGGGCCAGAAATACCGTTACATTTTGAGGCGAGCTGCGAGATCAGATCTGTCATCAGGACAGGCTCTATAGCACACTGGAAACAGGTGATAGAGTCTGACTGCCACTCGTTGCTCGTAGTGGAACGGACCTAGGTTGTGGTCAGGGGTCTGACGGGGGAACTAGTTCGTCAGTTTCGCAGGACAACCTAGAGGCCTGAAAAGGAGTGAGGGGTATGGAGCCGGTCAAGCTGACGGCGAGTCACCTTGAGGCAGTGCTAGTTGGTGAGGATGCCAGAAGCGGATAGCTGTTAACTTTGGTCAGGGAATGCCTGGAGAGGTCTAGCGCTAGGTGCACCAAGAGAGGTAGCGCCCCAAGTACTCGCAATGCAGAGACCAGGAGTACCTAGCATCACGAAGACTCACACCCGAGGGAGCACAGATGGAGGAGGAGTCACAGCGACACATGAGAGAGGCAGGCCCTAGATTGAGGTAGTGAACACTGGTCACACCCTAGAGTAGGTACAATGTGGTGAGTGCATCTGAAGCTACTTTTTTGTTGCCGAGGTGTCGTGGCTGCCCCGCAGAGTGGACAGCACCATGTCGATAATTGGTATGAGAGTGAGACAACCCAACGAATGGAGGATCCGCGTGGTGCGGAGAACCACAAATGGCGACCAGAGGCTGATGGGGAGGGCACCCGTGGCGTGCACCCCACTGAAGAGCAAACAGTCGCCGAGCTATCGTTAACCAGTCTGCTCTGGAGCGGAGCGAAGCTGTGGCTGCCCCGTTTTATCCTGTTGGGATGCGCGAGGGGCCACCCTGAAGGAGTGGTGAGGAAATTGTAATAATTGGGGGAGCAACCGTGAGAGAACAAACAAACGGACTTTTGGGCTTAAAAAAATCAAAAATGGCGGTTCCCGCTTGCTAGGGACACCGCCGGGACAGTCCACGAAAGTGTGGCTGGAGCATGACTTGCAAAAAAGCTGGCGGGAATGGCGCGAACAGCAGAGCACGCGCCGAGGGGGGCATGCCGCGAAGCTATGGCTGCGCCTGCATGGACAGTGACTCCCTCAGCCCCGTGCTGATGTGCGAACTCACGCTTAGTCCTAGTGGACCCATACACCACGGTTTCTACCAGGGGGATGAATTTCAACTATGGCCTGTGGGAATGCACCCACTGGGCACAGGACTGATACTCAGACGGCGCCACTACAAAAAAAGTAGTTCGCCCTGTGTAGATGCCGTCAAACAAGGATGTTATCTGCCAGAGGGCGCAGCGAGAAGGCGGGAACTACCGCGGGAAAAGACCCCACACCCTTGTGGGGAAATTGGCCGCGAAAACGCTAACCCCACCCGCGCCCACTCGACTGAGAGGTGCGGCTCTAATTAAGGGGCATGATATTCCCTGTGGACCCGCCCATTATTGCACCTGGGGGCGGGTTCAGCTCTGTCAGAGAAGGAGGAGCGAAGCAGGAAGTGGCAGACCAGCAACTTCCCCACCAGTCATGCGAGGAACCACTGAGAAGAAGGAGACCGTACAGGAAGGTGCTCCTGTCAAAGAATAGCTGTCCTCCACTGTGGGCATGATGGTCTCCACCCACCTACTCAGTACCACAAACCCGGCGGGTTGCTAGTAGTGAGGGTGGCCAACACCGAGACGGGTGGTCGGCATCTGCCTACAATGTGGGCTGACCGGGGCACGGTCAACACCGGCGCACGTTGCCTCTATGCGGGACATTATACCTTGGCCTACGCCCCACATTTATTCCATTCAGCCTGCTGACCCCACCGGTGGACATGGCAAGGCGCTCCGCCGAGTCCCCGGGCGCGCTATGGATCAACGCGCAGTCCGGAGACCAAGGAGACTAAGGCCAGCGGCATCGGCGGGTATCGTCAGGGCAGATCGCACTTGAAGTACCCCCCGCAATCGGAAAAGAGACTTTCATCCGTCATCCGCGAGACCCCTAAGTCAGGAAAAGGGGATTACTCCGAGGACCTCCGTGAGCTGGCGGTGTTAAAGCGGAGCAAAAGGGCAGACGGAAGGGCAACACCCGTGGGTGAGTGGTGGCCTTGAGAACAGGGCGTCCCCCACATCGGCGCACCGACAGATGGAGTCCCCCATCCCAGGACCTGATCTAGGGACGGGAGAGAGACGCCTATACCCTGCGGATGGGTAAGCCAAGCAGCCCTATTACTTATGGTTGGCAGCAGAGACGGCGAAGCGCTGGAGGGGCCGGCGGGCCCGAGCGCGCACGTGGAGTGCGGCATCGCTTCCGGCGGCGACGGCGGAGCAAACGATGTCGTCGTGGAAGAAGAGATCCCGCATGGGGGTCCCACGCAAGATGGCGACGCTTCCGTTCCGGGGAAGACATCGCTTCCGGTTTGGTGACGGCGGAACCGTGGGGAAGTTGCACAGCGACGCTTCGGCGATTGGGGGAAGGTCCCCAATCACCTCAACGGCTCAGAACTGACGGGCGATCTGAGGACTAAGGAGGGTGAAGTATCTTCCTTTGAAATATTACGACAGCCAGGAATGGTCGCAGCCCGTGGCAATCGCTACCACCAATCCTCTCGTAGCCCAACCCCATGCCTTAGCTAAAGCCCCTACCCCGGTCACACGGTCCCCGGGCCTCCCCCTAGCCGGAATCAGTGGACATTCCTCAAGAAGAGGAGGGGAGACGGAACTGGGGAACAAGACAGCGCAGTGGCGTGCTAAGGAAGGTATCTCCCAGGGGAGGGGGAGAATTGAGAGCGGCTGCGGGTAGGGCCGGTGGTTACCCCTGCAGTTCCGGCGCCGGTAAACAAAGACCGGGGTGTCTCGGTGGTCTGTACCACGCGATCTGAGCGGTCAGCAGGGGTATTTTCCATGGACGATGATAGGGACTCAGGAAGGTCAAACAACTTCCGGGAGAACCGGTGGTGGGCCCCATTATTTGAAGGGTATCGGCCTGGATGGACCGCCACGTCGTACCAATAATCGCGAGAGGATGTAGTGGACTATTGTGGGCGGTGGGAGAGTTTACCCCAGAACAGAGGGACAGGAACATGCAGGAGCGCTGGCTTCAAATAGAGCATAGGGAGTAGAACCTATGGGTCCCAGCATCTTGTCAGACCCGTGACCCTGACGAAACCCTCATGGGTGCTACACTGGGAGGGCAGGTAAGGAGGCTGACCTGACGAGGATTAGTAGGGCGAACGGGCTATAATGGCTCGTTACAAGTCATCCCACGGGTTGGAGTACCCGGTTGTCCCTGAGCCATTAAGGACGAAATAGAGAAGAACAGGGATAGGTGGCTCCGGGAAAATATTGAGATGCACTTAGTCAGTAAGGGGAGTGATTGGTGGGAAGAAGGCCGGAGCGGATAGAGCACCTAATCCGCATATGGGCAATTGGGAGAAATATCCACAAACACAAGGTAACATATAGGCCTGAGAGGGGATTACCACGGCATTATTCTGTTACCGTTCTAGATATGGGGGGTAGGGAAGTAAAGAAACCGGACCCCTATCACATATTTTTAGGTGGTACTGTGCATCCGCACGGGGTCTGTGGCTGTGGTCGGGGCGGGCTTGGCGGATGACTGTATCATGTGTGTACTGCATTATGAGGAAATTTGTGTGATGTTAATTATGGTTTTCCGTTACAGTGCTTCCTGGAAAGAGGTATACAAATTTAGGTCCCAGCGAGGAGGACGATGGGATTCACCAGGGGGAAATGTAGCGTGTCATGTAAATGATGCTACAGTCATCTCTCCTGCTGGCAGCAAGGCCTGGTAAGTGTGGGCATGCCACGCAGTAAAACCATGGAGGTTCCCTCACACCCTGGTGTGGTGCCTGTGTATGGATGGGACTGGTCACATGCTCTGACTCCATGGTTAGTGATGTCAGAGGTGTGTCAGCCTCAGAAGTTACTAAGGCACAGCACTGTGTCTAAAAGTTAGTTGCTGGAAGTACTAGTTCAAGGCTAGTTGCTGGAAAGTTTTTTGCAAGGTTCAGGAAGGAGTTCAAGTTACTGCAGAGTGTTAGTTATGTTATAGTAACTCCATGGGAAGACTGTGTCCCGGACCTGGCACAGGGCAGTGATTCCTGCGGGAATAGTGAATCCCTCATCTAGATGACATACCTATCAAAGGGGAGCACGGGTCGATGATCGGCTAAATACACCCCATTGTGGAGGGCAGCTATGCCCACCGTGACAATAAGATGGAGTGATCAGAGAAACCCCTGTGTGTGAGAGTCCAATGATTACACAGGAGGTCTCAACCACGAGGAGTTCCTCGTCAGGATCATCCCCATGCGGACGCAGGGACCCGGTGAGGTGGAGGCGCTGCACTGGAACTAGGTGAGACTCAGCACACTACCTCAGCTGCCTGTCTGGACGGGTCCTCCCACACACCATCATCATGCGGCGAGACTCAGAGTCCTGTAGCCACAGGTGCACCACCCGACACTCACCCGCACTACCACACCTGTAATGGGGGCCGGTTAGACCACAGGGGCCAATGTGAGATTGGGTGGGTCAGGCCGGGCCAGAAATACCGTTACATGTGTATTCCTTGTTAATAGATGTCCATACAGATATTAAAATATCTTGTGACCATGAGAAGTGGTATACCTCAAAGGAGTAATCTCCCAGAATGGCCGTGTAACCTACAGGTCGCATTGGTACAAACACTGATAGCGTATTGCCTACGTATCCAAGTAGGTTAGAGGAGAAATACCAAAATGATTTTCTATGTCCAGCGCTATACTACCTTATCTTCGAGCCCCATACACACAAACCGTCTCATCCTGGTGTACGTCATGCGTCTGACGACACAAGACACGACGTACGTTTCACGTGCTTCAAGCACGCTTCTTCAGGGGGAGGAGTCATGTTACATGATAGGAAGTGTCGGGTTTTAAAGTCAATTTCCAAGGAGGAGACGCATAATTCACCAATGAATAGTGAGTAGCTGATCATGCCTCTGGTGGGCGTGTACAGACGGCAGCACATACATATATACATACAGGGAGTGTATAAAGTCTTAAAGACTCCATATATACAGTGTTTTTGGCAGAAGCAGTGTCTGTAATCAGGTAGGAAACTGAATGGGTAATAGATACAGAGAGAGGCATTAACTTCGTGTACATAAGTGCCGAAGAAAAAGTTATATTGTGTATAACACCATAGGACAATTGCCACTTATATGACACCATCATTAGCTACGTCCACAGATGGAATATGACACTTTAAATCATACATTCAGGTAAGTATTCATATTAAAGGATTAAAAACCTTAATGTGTTGCAGTAATATTTATAGTGTATTGTAGATTAGGAGTAAACATCAGCCAGGTAAGAAGATTCATGAATGCATAGTCCACAGATGGAAGAGGACACTTAAATCATACATTTGGACCGAGGTAAATTTTCCTATCTTAGGAGGTATGAATATAAAGGCACCAGAAGGAACAGTCATATTTCTATATACAATGGTCATAGAGACACTTGTCATAAAGGTAACACCATGATAAGCTACGTCCACAGATGGAAGATGACTCTTGAATCATACCATTGAACTTGGGTAAGTATTCACATAAAGGGAATAGGTCCCTATTGTGTGAAGATTGTTTATAAGGAATATACATCCGACAGATAGATCCGGATAATGAATCAGATATAAACACAGGACGAATCATATAGGAACGTATGTGTATCATCAGGTAAATAGTGAATGTATAGGTGGATAAGTGCACTGAAAGTGAATAGGTGCAATATAAGAATACATCTATAAGGTGTAATATAAACACCACATAGTGGTGAGTGACGTGTTGGGAAAAGGAAAAATAAATGAATAATTAATGAATGTGATATACAAATATGTGTAGGATTGTGCTATACTGTTGTTACTGCCCAAAATGGTCAAAACTGAACCTCTAAATATTAAGTTTAACAATCTACCTGGATCCCACTAACCCACAATAAACAATATGTGTACGTGTGGTGTGAATAAGGGTACTATGAAATATAATAAAATAAAATGAAAATAATGTGAGGTGTAGGATTGTATAATCTAATTGGAACCGCCCATAAGGTTAATACGGTGCCTCTGAAAATATAAATTATAAAAAATAACTAGATAAATTTATATCCTCAGATGTAACAATGTAGTATGATGTAATGTTGGATAGGAATCTATAGAAAGGAATAGAAAAGAAACCCCTCATACATCCCGTGGGGAGATATACAGTAGTATTGAGCAGATGGATCCATCTACATTCACTTTGACGGAGTTTCTGGTCCCAGTCCCCTTTGCGTTGACCCCATGGTATGTGTTCAATACCCGTAAACTTCAGGACAGAAGCATCTCCTTGGTGGAGACCTATAACGTGTCGGGCTACCGGTGCATCTGCTTCATTGCGTATGGATCCTAGGTGTTCCAGAACTCTAACCTTCAATGGTCTACTGCACCGACACACTTTATTCGAGCAAATACCCAGTATGTACCTGGCAGATACCTGGAATGCGCCGCTCCTCACCTCTGACAAGCCCCGTTGCGTTTGCCTTCCCAGCCTGGGTACATGCCTGGCTGACGGGCGGCTGATCTGTTAAATGATAATGATTAGGATTTAATAGGCTGCAATGCTTCGCGTGTCTACCAGATGGCATAAATTCATGAATTGTAATGCAGTATATATATATATATATACTGTGCAGTATTGCAGCCAGCGGGAATAAAATGCTTCAATCCCTGCCTGGAAAATACCTCAATGCACTCTGGCAGAAAACAGTCACAAACCTCAATACACCCGGGTATACCCGAATTCGTGGGACTAGCCGAGCTCGAATAAAGTGTGTCACCAGTGTATGAGTTTCTCCCACATATTGTTTACCGCATTTACAAGAAATTAGGTATATTACTCCAGTGGTTAGACAATTGATAAAGCTTTTAATCTTGAAATTCTGAGTGTTTATAGAGTCTGAAAATGTTTTGGTAACTTGCATAGATGTACAGGCTTTACAGCGTCCACATGTGTAGAAACCACATGTTTTTGGACCTAGCCATGTTTTAGTAGGTTAATCTTGATAGTGGCTATGCACCAAGCGATCTCTAAGATTTCTGGGTCTCCGGCATACCATATTGGGTGATTGTTTAAGGATCTGTGACAGGTCTAGATCTTGCATGAAGATATGCCAGTGTTTTTGTAAACTTTGTCTGATCGCAACCCATTGGTCATTGTAGGTACTGATGAACCTGATGGTGCTGTCTGTGGCTGTCTGAATACGCTGGCCCTGTGTCAGAAGTGTTGTTCGGTTGGTGTTTAGTTCCCTGCGATATGCTCTATTGACAGTTTTATTATAGCCACATTCATTAAACCTATTAGCCATATCCCCAGCATGTTGTTTGTATTCTTGAGTGTTGGAGCAATTCCTCCCGACTCGAAGGAATGTCCTGTAGGGATACTATTAATCATGTGAAATGGATGGTGACTGTCTGCCTTGAGCAGACTATTGGTTGAGGTGGCCTTTCTAAATATAGTAGATTCCAATTTACCATTTGCTCCCTTAGATATAGTCAAATCGAGGAAGTTGATTTTGTCTTTATGTGCCTCATATGTCAATTTCAAGTTGTGGTGGTTTTGATTTAATTTCTGAATGAATTGATGTAATAATTCAGGGGTCCCACTCCATAATAATAAGATGTCGTCAATCTATCTGGACCACATATCGATGTGGCCCGTGTACATGTCATTATCAACCATGAACACCACGGCTTCCTCCCACCATCCCAAGTAAAGATTGGCATAGGTGGGAGCACACGTGGTGCCCATGGCTGTTCCTTGAAGTTGATGATACATTTTCTGGTCAAAAAGGAAGAAATTCTTTGTGAGAACCAATTCAAGAAGTTGAAGGATGAATCGGTTATGTGTATGGCAATTTTCGTTGCGTGCCCTTAGAAAGTGTGCCACTGCCTAAATGCCTGCCTGGTGTGGGATACTGGTATATAAGCTTTCAACGTCAATGCCTACTAGCAGGGTGTCAGTCTCAACTATTCTGAAAAGTACATCCTTCGTGTCTTAAGATGTGAGGGCAAAGTACTAACGAAGGGTCGTAGGAATCTATCCAGGTAGACACTTGCGTTTGAGGTAATGTTATTAATTCCTGAAATGATCGGTTTCTTATCCTTGTGAATTTTTGGCAGGTGGTAGAAAGTAGCCAGTGTGGGATTTTTTAATAAAGATGAAATTATACTCTTCTTTTGTAATGACTTTGGTATTAATCCCTTCTTTCGGAATATTAGGAAGTTCGTTTTGGAAGGTGCTTGTTGGATCAGATTGAAGGACTTTATAGCATTTTTTATCTGACAGGAGTCTAAGGCTCTCAATGACATATGAATCTTTGTCCAAAACCACAAGGTTGCCTCTGATGGTTTAATTATAATTGAATAATCTTTTTCAAGATCTAACAAAGCTTTATATTCATTATATTTAAGATTGTAATTAGTCTGTTTAGGAGAAAGATTCATAATGTCTTGAGTTACAAGTTTAGTGAACATATCTATGTTTGTACACGTTTCCAACGGTGGAGTGAACTTTGATTTACCACTCTGTAGGGGAGTCCAAAACTCTAGCGTCTACCTTCGTTTGGCTTTTTTTGATCTTATACCGAAATATTCTATTGTCTTTAAAATCAAAATAATCCCTAGCGTATTTCTTCTGTTTTCTGTCTTTGATGTCTTTGGTGAGTCTCTCAGTGTGGCGTTTAAGTTTATTTTCTAGATTGTCAAATTCAGTATCTCCTTACCATGTATCCATGGTAGACAATAATGTGTCTATTTTTAAGGTAACGTTTGCCAATCTAGAATTTTCATATTCAACCAAATGTTTCATAAACTCACTTGAGCATTTAAGTAAGGATTTTTCCGTTTTCTCAATGAATTGCTTATCTTCAATCTGGTGGGAGGGAGGAAGATCAAAAAAAGCCAAACGATGGTAGACGCTAGAGTTTTGGACTCCTCTACACAGTGGGAGGCATCAGCCAGTGATATCGAATCTGAAACACAGATTCATCAACCTTGCAATATGCAAAACAGATATGATGGATGATACCTCACCCCTATTACAGCTAATAATCCTTTTTTAGATCAATCGGTCCACAATATGCCGCCCGAGGACCAGAAAGACAAGGAGAGGGGCGGGGAGATTATCTCAGGGACAGAGCAGTCTGGGCATACAAAGAACAGGGCACAAGGAGACCATACAGAAGGAGCCGACGATCACATCACAGGTGATCAATCTGTCTAAAAAGATCCTCGATAAGGACCATATCACAGTCTTATCAAAAGGCCTCACCTTCTGTCCTACCAATAAACTTAATGCTTTTGAATGTATTAAAAATCTTAATCTTTTTTCACGTAAGCTTTCCTTACACAAGTTTTTTAGGAGACGTCAAACTATGCAAAATCTCAATACGCCTTTTGAAAACTTTGATCATAGAGACCATGCTTTTTTGGCCACTATGAATAGTTTACTACAAGAAAATGAAAGACCTCCCGGTGATGGTCCATTCACAGACCTACGTGGTAAATCAAAGTTCACTCCACCGTTGGAAACATGTACAAACATAGGCATGTTCACTAAACTTGTAACTCAAGCATTATAATCTCTCCTAAACAGACTAATTACAATCTTAAATATAATGAATATAAAGCTTTGTTAGATCTTGAAAAAGATGATTCAATTATAGTTAAACCATCAGACAAAGGTGGCAACCTTGTGGTTTTGGACAAAAATTCAATTTCATTGAGAGACTTAGACTCCTGTCAGATAAAAAATGCTATAAAGTCCTTCAATCTGATCCAACAAGCACCTTCCAAAATGAACTTCTTAATATTCTGAAAGAAGGGATTAATAACAAAGTCATTACGAAAGAAGAGTATAATTTCATCTTTATTAAAAATCCCACACTGGCTACTTTCTACCACCTGCCAAAAATTCACAAGGATAAGATTCCTCCGCCAGGTAGACCGATCGTTTCAGGAATTAATAACATTACCTCAAACGCAAGTGTCTACTTGGATAGATTCCTACGACCCTTCGTTAGTACTTTGCCCTCACATCTTAAAGACACAAAGGATGTACTTTTGAGAATTGAGGACGTCATAGTTGAGACTGACACACTGCTAGTAGGCATTGACGTTGAAAGCTTATATACCAGTATCCCACACCAGGCAGGCATTAAGGCAGTGGCACACTTTCTAAGGGCACGCGACGAAAATTGCCATACACATAACCGATTCATCCTTCAACTTCTTGAATTGGTTCTCACAAAGAATTTCTTCCTTTTTGACCAGAAAATGTATCATCAAATTCAAGGAACAGCCATGGGCACCACGTGCGCTCCCACCTATGCCAATCTTTACTTGGGATGGTGGGAGGAAGCCTTAGTGTTCATGGACGACAATGACATGTACACGGGCCACATCGATATGTGGTCCAGATACATTGACGACATCTTATTATTATGGAGTGGGACCCCTGAGTTATTACATCAATTCATTCAGAAACTAAATCAAAACCACCACAACTTGAAATTGACGTATGAGGCACATAAAGACAAAATCAACTTCCTCGATTTGACTATATCTAAGGGAGCAAATGGAAAATTGGAATCTACTATATTTAGAAAGGCCACCTCAACCAATAGTCTGCTTAAGGCACAGTCACCATCCATTTCACATGATTAATAGTATCCCTACAGGACATTCCTTTGACTCGGGAGGAATTGCTCCAACACTCAAGAATACAAACAACAGGCTGGGGATATGGCTAATAGGTTTAATGAACGTGGCTATAATAAAACTGTCATTAACAGAGCATATCGCAGGGCACTAAACACCAACCGACCAACACTTCTGACACAGGGCCAGCGTATTCAGACAGCCACAGACAGTACCATCAGGTTCATCAGTACCTACAACGACCAATAGGTGCGATCAGACAAAGTTTACAAAAACACTGGCATATCTTGATGCAAGATCTAGACCTGTCACAGATCCTTAAACAATCACCCAATATAGTATGCCGGAGACCCAGAAATCTTAGAGATCGCTTGGTGCATAGCCACTATCAAGATTAACCTACTAAAACATGGCTAGGTCCAAAACCATGTGGTTTCTACACATGTGGACGCTGTAAAGCCTGTACATCTATGCAAGTTACCAAAACATTTTCAGACTCTAAAAATATTCAGAATTTCAAGATTAAAAGCTTTATCAATTGTCTAACCACTGGAGTAATATACCTCATTTCTTGTAAATGCGGTAAACAATATGTGGGAGAAACTCATAGTCCATTGAAGGTTAGAGTTCTGGAACACCTAGTGTCCATACGCAATGAAGCAGATACACCGGTAGCCCGACACGTTATAGGTCTCCACCAAGGAGATGCTTCTGTCCCGAAGTTTATGGGTATTGAACACATACCATGGGGTCCACGCAAAGGGGACTGGGACCAGAAACTCCATCAAAGTGAATGTAGATGGATCCATCTGCTCAATACTACTGTATATCTCCCCACGGGATGTATGAGGGTTTTTTTTTCTATTCCTTTCTATACAGTAGATTCCTATCCAACATTACATCATACTACATTGTTACATCTGAGGATATATATTTATCTAGTTATTTTTTATAATTTATATTTTCAGAGGCACCGTATTAACCTTATGGGCGGTTCCAATTAGATTAGCACAATCCTACACCTCACATAATTTTCATTTTATTTTATTATATTTTATAGTACCCTTATTCACACCACACGTACACATATTGTTTATTGTGGGTTAGTGGGATCCAGGTAGATTGTTAAACTTAATATTTAGATGTTACGTTTTGACCATTTTGGGCGGTACCAACAGTATAGCACAATCCTACACATATTTGTATATCACATTCATTAATTATTCATTTATTTTTCCTTTTCCCAACACGTCACTCACCACTATGTGGCGTTTATATTACACCTTATAGATTTAATCTTATATTGCATCTATTCACTTTCAGTGCACTTATCCTCCTATACATTCACTATTTACCTGATGATACACATACGTTCCTATATGATTCATCCTGTGTTTATATCTGATTCATTATCCGGTTCTATCTGTCGGATGTATATTCCTTATAAACAATCTTCACACAATAGGGACCAATTCCTTTTATGTGAATATTTACCCAAGTTCAATTGTATGATTCAAGTGTCCTCTTCATCTGTGGACGTAGCTTATCATGGTGTTACCTTTATGACAAGTGTCTTTATGACCATTGTATATAGAAATATGACTGTTCCTTCTGGTGCCTTTATTTTCATACCTCCTAAGATAGGAATATTTACCTCGGTCCAAATATATGATTTAAGTGTCCTCTTCTATCTGTGAACTCCGCATTCATGAATCTTCTTACCTGGCTGATGTCTACTCCTAATCTACAATATACTGTAAATATTACTCCAACACATTAAGGTTTTTATTCCTTTAATATGAATACTTACCTGAATGTATGATTTAAGTGTCCTCTTCCATCTGTGGACGTAGCTAATGATGATGTCATGTAAGTGGCAATTGTCCTATGGCGTTCTACACAATATAACTATTTCTTTCAGCACTTATGTACACTAAGTTAGTGCCTCTCTCCATTGATCTGTATCTATTACCCATTCAGTTTCCTACCTCATCCCAGAAACTCATTCTGCCAAAAACACTGTATATACGGAGTCTTTAAGACTTTATACACTCCCTGTATATATATATATATTTATATAGTAAGAGAGAGAGAACAGAAAAGCCCCACACATATATGTGCTGCCGTCTGTACACGCCCACCAGAGGCATGATCAGCTACTCACCACTCATTGGTGAATTATGCGGCTCCTCCTTGGCAATTGACTTTAAAACCCGACACTTACTATCACGTAACATGACTCCTCCCCCTGAAGAAGCGGGCTTGAAGCACGTGAAACGTATGTCGGGGTATGGTGACGTCAGACGCATGACGTACACCAGGATGAGACGGTTTGTGTGTATGGGGCTCGTAGATAAGGTAGTATAGCGCTGGACACAGAACCTCATTTTGGTATTTCTCCTCTAACCTACTTGGATACGAAGGCAATACGCTATCAGTGTTTGTACCAATGCGACCTGTAGGTTACAAGGCCTTTGAGGTATACCACTTCTCATGGTCACAAGATATTTTAATATCTGTATGGACATCTATTAACGAGGAATACACATATATGGTGAAGTGATTTTTCTATGTACCTTCCGTATGCACTACTGTGGGTGGTTATAATCACTAACTAGGTAATTTTACCTTTATGTGTTACCTGTCAGTATATTCATATACAACTACTTATCCACCCCATATTCCTTATACACTGTATACATCTAAGTGATATCTTTCCGTAGAGCATAGGTTATATTTGGAAACCAGCTCACCCCCCCCCCCCCCCACTAGCCGTCTCTCCAATTGGGGATTTTAATATCCTTGTCTATATGTTTCCTATCTGTGTGTTTGTTGATTGGTTTAAATAAAATTGTATTATTTTTCTTGATTTTATTATGGTTTTGAGTCTTGAGCCTTGGGTTTTTTTTGGATCCCTCCCTATACCATTATATCCATTTCATGACGTCCTTAACTGGATGTCACAACTTTTGAGTGCAATGCTATAGGGCTTTTAGTGACCCCTGGCGGCCACTAGTTCAAGTAGTTTATAGTCTTGTGGTATAAGCGGGTTTGGTTAGTTGACAACCTGGCCACAGCATTCTACACCAGCTGCAGGCAGTGCAGCTGTTTTTCTGGAAGATCCTGGTCATGTGCAGTATTTTAGTCCAGGTGTTAGGACACAAAGGCATGGACAAATGTAGTAAAGTCCTCTGGGGTGATCAAGTTCTTAATACTGTCTATGTTCTCTAGAATGAAGATTTGATCACGGCTGAAACAACAGGTTTAAGGATCAAGTCACAGTCAAGGACAACACAACGTTTCCACACATGGACTGAGTTTAACAGCTGGGAACCCATATGCTTAAAACCTGTTGGTTGACCTAGCTGCAGTCTTGTTATTTATTTATTTATTTTTTATAATAATAATCAATAATATATTTTTTTTGCCTAGAAAATTGTTTCTTTATAGTGAGCAATGAAATAATATAAGATTATTATTTCTTTGTTTACATTTTCTGATAAAATAGTCAGCAAAAGTCAATATTGTAAGAATTTGTTAACGTGCTATTAATGTTGTAGTAATATCCAGTGAAGTAAGTAGAGGTTAATGCATTGTTAATAATGTGTATGCTTCTCATTATATTAAATTGCATATTGTTATTTTTTTAATTTATTTAAAATATGTTAAATATGTTAGTAAGAGCATCAGACATAAGTAGAACAACTTACTGTTCTTGGTACCACGGACCAGCACGCTGAAATCCGCAATACGTTCACGGCCTCAAAAAAACATTTTCTTTTCAGTCCGGTTGCTGCCTGGGTGGATTAAAGTGGGACTTCCAGAGCATTAATGCTACAGAATCGGCCAGTCTGATATAGCTGCCCAGAGGAGACCCAGAGGGAAGCTGTCTCTCTCCCTGTCTTCCCAGACCAGTTCTGAAGCAGTTTCTGTATCTGTCCTGCCCCTTGATGATGTACACTGGCAACACACTTTATTCGAGCTCGGCTAGTCCCACGAATTCGGGTATACCCGGGTGTATTGAGGTTTGTGACTGTTTTCTGCCCGAGTGCATTGAGGTATTTTCCAGGCAGGGATTGAAGCATTTTATTCCCGCTGGCTGCAATACTGCAAAGTATATATATATATACTGCATTACAATTCATGAATTTATGCCATCTGTTAGACACGCGAAGCATTGCAGCCTATTAAATCCTAATCATTATCATTTAACAGATCAGCCGCCCGTCAGCCAGGCATGAACCCAGGCTGGGAAGGCAAACGCAACGGGGCTTGTCAGAGGTGAGGAGCGGCGCATTCCAGGTATCTGCCAGGTACATACTGGGTATTTGCTCGAATAAAGTGTGTCGGTGCAGTAGATGACCAAATATGGATATCTATGTCCTGAGGGGGATGCTATAGTATCATATTCGGTCATCTACCTCATCAAGGGGGTTGGAAAGGAAATTGAAATCATTTGAATCTCCTCTACAAACACAATGATGGCCTCTATAACTGAATATGGTCCTATATAATTCCCCCTTATAATGTAAACACCACTATCTGGTTACTTACTTGATGGAGAAGGATTGCCAGGAAGAGGTTGGCAAGGAGGCGTGGGTGAGAGCAGATGTGTATATGGATGGGTCAAGGATTAGGAGATATATCTCCAGCATCAGGAAGGAGTAGATAGAGAGAGGGTGTTAATAGAGAATTTGTGAGGGTGCTTTTTATTGAGGGGTAAATAAGTTGTTGGGCGAGAGGTGTATAAATAATGGTGCAGTGTATGGACACAGGCAAAGGTGGAGGGGAGGAGAGATGAAGACATGTGGATAGGAGGATAGTAGGGAAGTTGGAGGGAATGGAAACATTTACAAAGGAGTGAGGAAACAGTTAACAGTAAAAGCAGTAGGGAGGGCATAGTGAGATTCAGGAGAGACTTCCCAGGTATTGGAGGATAGGAAGAGTACAAATTATCAGAGCATTTAGAATGTCAAGTTCTCATATCTGCAGAGTTGTTGTTGTAGTCCAGAGTCTAGATCTTCCTGTAGTCTTCACCTCTAATTCTAACTCCAGAAATAACTCCCCTGCCACTTTATATGTGACACTTAAGGTGTTACACAGCTATGTGGCACATCCAAGATATACTGACTAAAATACTCTAAACAGATTCACTTGGTTAATAATTAAGGAGGGGTTTGCCTACAGTCCTCTACTCAGACAGACATACCAAGGAGTTGTTAATTAGATCAGTTCTGATGTATTTGGGGTTACATTGATAGAATAATTCTACTCAGACTGACATACTTGCGTGAAGAAATGTCAGAATATTAGTCCAGGTATTCAGTATGCATCCATGTTTAAAGATATTAAAAGATATAGAAAACATCCAGATATTATAAATCCAGCATTAACTCCACAGACACTTTATATTTGACATTTAAGATGTTACACAGCCAGCATAAGAAGAGAGACAAACACAGGAGCTGTACCCATGCAAGTGAGATTCATCTCTACTACGCTACTTACGTTATAGAATGAGGTTAGTCTAGATCTTAAAAAACACTGGAGGGGAGGGTGTTACTAAGTGATAATGATTATGTCAAGCTGTGAGATCACAAGTACAGATGGCAGCCAGATGGTCAGCCAAATTAAGGGATCAGTTGATACATCTTAATTTCAGTAGAATTACAGCTCATAAAAATAAGACTGGTGTGGGCGTGGCCAAGGAGTTGAGCTGAGCGGTTCCAAGTAGGAGCAGCTCCATGACCATTTAAGAATAAAAACAATCTAAAACCAAATAAAAACTATATAAAAATATAGTCGAGTGGGGGGAGATTGCCCTGGGACTAGACAGGTGCTGTTGGAGGAGGATGGAGAGAGGAAGGAGGAGGTGCTGTGGGAGGAGGAGCTTGGGAGGAAGAGACCTCTACTGTCCCCGCATCATGAGAGGGCTAAAATAGCCACCAAGTTCACGCGGTTTAGCTAGTTTGCTGAGGTGATTACCGCTGGGCCAATTGAGGTGGTGGACTGATGGTGCAACGAGGGGGAGAGACGATAGGCCCGAAGATCGGATAAGACAGCCAGATCAGGCTGAGCAGTACCAGAGTGGAAGGATGTGCGGATTGGACTCCAGCTCCGTCAGGGGAGGTGAGCATGAGTGCTGGAGCCCGTCTCTGCCTCCAAGACCCCTGCACCCCCCATCGCCGAATGCCCAAACCACTATCATGCCCCCATCACCTCATCCTCATCGGAGGATCAACAGCAGCGGAGACCCCAGCGTTGCAGTTAGGGAGCTGCCATCGGCCGACGGGGCTGCATAGAGTGGAACCGTGGCCATCTTAAAACTGTGCTCCATGGTGGTGCCGTTGTTGCCCTGTGCCTTCCCCAGCCTCATAAACTATCAGTTGGGGCATTTCACTGGTGGGGGGATCCCTGCAGGGTTCTCCTCTGACAGCAGACTCTGTTCCTAGTGAGCAGGGGCAGCACATTCTCATCGGGCCACCCCCCCCCCACCTCCCAAAATGACTGATGTGGACCTGTGTGACAAAGAAAGGAGGCGAGGTCCAGCTTCAAGTTGGAGAAGAGAGAGAATGGCTGCATCTAAAGAGGGCTGCCACCTAGGTCAGACCTTCAGATTTGTAGGCTCTCTCCCCCCTCCAAATAAAAATAAAGAAAGAAACAGCCTGATTTTATCTGACTGGGTTTGTCACTCACATACAACAAATAAATTCAATGAACAGTATAAACAAAAGTTTAGCTTGATTATTTCTGGACACGCTACTGGGGAGCTGCTGAGAAGAAGAGCTCCCGAGTACCCTCTTTAAGCACAAGACAAGAGCAAGCACAATCACACCTGAATTCAACATTTTCTTGAAAGAAACTGACCCTAAAAGAATCTACAATGGCTAGGAAAACTTAAAGAACCCAGAGCCAGGATATTTCCCGATACTTTCAACATCTCAGCCCTCAACAGAGCCAAGCACGAATTCACAATATGGTGCGCAACATGTGCACCCACATAGACAGCCCGAGAACAACTGCAAATGGATGTAACGAAGGGGGAACTGAACAACGAATATATGGAAGTCCTTTTCACAATAATGAGAAAAGGCTTCCAAGATGATCTAAGAACAGCAATACATGGTCTAAAAACAAACTTAAACATTTTATCTCAAAGAACGGAAGGACTGGAGACCAAGATGGAGGGAGCACTACAACTACAATTATCTGCAGACGACGAAATCATGAGACTAGGACATGAAATAAACTCACTAATAGACAGCCTGGAAGACCAGGAGAACAGGGACTGTAGATAAAATTTGAGAATTCGAAACATTCCAGAGTCAATATTAACTGACACGCTCAGTGCCTACCTTCTCAAATTATTTCTCCTGTTGATCCCTGACATAAAAAAGCATGATCTGGAGATGGATTTTGCCCACCGAGCGCTGGGCCCCAGATCAGAAGACCTGAGAAGATGGAGAGATGTTATCGTTAAGCTTCACTCCTACTCTGTAAAAGAAAGCATAATGATAGCAGGCAGGGAGAATGAGATCTCCAATTCTAGAATGAATCTAATCAAATATTTAATGATCCGTCAAGACTTACAATCTCCAGACGCCATGAGATGAACCCCCTCATCCAAATATTGAAGGATCAGGGTATTCACTATAGATGGGGCTTCCCTTTTAAACTTGTGGATCCCAAGAATGGGAGATACATGCCTATCACGTGACCTGAAGAATCCTTGCTATTTCTGAGATCCTTAGGCATCGTAGCCCCAGAGACCCAAGAAGAATCCCTAAACGATCTAAGGGCAACTAACAACACAGCCCTCCCCCCTCCCCCGGACCTCGGAACGTCTGGCAAGTCAAAGATACCTTAACACAGGGGTCTAAAAAGAAACATCTAATCCTAAAAGTCTGGAACTTAGAAATGTGACTTCCAAAGTTGTTGCCAACCTGAACTCTGTTGCTGAGCTCGGGTTACCCTTCCTCCGCTACAAGATGGACCCCCTCTCCCTCTTCTCCACCCTCGTAAAGGTTGATCTATAGGCTAAGTAGTGAAAAGCCCTCCACCCAAGCTTCCTGGAAAACTAAAAGGCTGTCAAGATGACGGCGTCCTACCTGATCTCCGTTGCAGATCCCCCTCAACAGGTTTGACTACACACAGACTCATAACCTATAAAGGTTATACGTTACTTATAAAGACCTTTCCTTCACCATATCCTCGAGAACTCTACTTAAGTTTGTTAGGATAAGCTCATAAAGACCCAGTTTCATTCACACACCCCCCTCCCAGTAGATACTATATTCACACAAAGGTTTGATATTTCCGCTAACTTCCTACATTGAATGCTAAATGTACAAAATGTTTTAGGATTCAGTAGTATTGTTAGGCCTTCCCTCTCTAATTTTCTCAACGCCTACCCCCTCTCCTCCCACCCCTTTTTTCTCCCTCCCCCCCCCCCCCTCCCCCCCCCCTCCCCCCCCCACCCACTCCTTCTATCCCCCTCTCCCCCTCACCTCTACCCTCTCACCTTCCCCCCCACCGCTCCCCCTTTCCCCTTTCCCCCCTCTCCCCCTTCTCCCTCCCTTCACTCCCCTCTCCCTATGCTCAAAGATCAATTATAATAGGTTAGTGAACATCATACTAACTAAGAAAATGTCAGAAATGTACCACAAAATATGCACAATCAAGGTCATTATGTATCGTTCTTTTTCCAAATGCTCAGCTAATCAAGGTTGATCACAGGCCTGGTAAACAAAACCACAACACAACCAAACACAGAACCCACCCCCCAACCCCCACCCTAGCTCCTCCCCAAAATTCCCCCACCCCCCTCAAAGATCAGTTATGCTGTAATAGGTCTGTGAATATCCGTAACGCTTGACTGCCCGCAGTCCTGGCCAGTCCCCAATACTGAGGTGGATAAGGGTATAACACGCACCCACAGCAGTGAGGGCGTGCCCGGAGTGTGGTATGATGCGTTGCCGGGCCTGGTGAGAAAGGGTTAGCCTGATACTTGCCGCGTCAGGGTGGCAGAGATCCGAGGGTAAAGATCCGAAAGCCGTAGGTCAGGGGCAGGAGAGAGCAGCGTAGTGAGGTCCAAAGCCGAGTCAAGGGAGTAGCGAGGTACACGAAGTCTAACGAGAGCCAAGATCAAATTCAAGGATATCAAACGAGGGCAGGGACTGGAGCGAGAGCTGCAACACAAAAGAGAGCCAGGCATAGACCTCCGTACAACAAGAGCCATAGGAAAACTATGCAGAGCGAGGACGGAGAGGGCAGACAGGAACTATAAATGCCAGAGAACCAATGGGAGCAAGAGGCGGAGCAGGGGCTTGACTGAGCGGTCCCAGGGATAGGTTAGGATGCCTGGTGTGGTGTTCCCTTGTGGGAATAGCCTCCAGCTGCTGGGAGGTGGAGCCAAGGCTGCAGGAGGAGTGTAGAAGAGGACGGGTGCACGTGCGCCCTGTAACACTCCCACGCGCGCGCCCCTGCAGCGTGTGGGCGGAGGCAGCGTGTGCCGCGGAGGAGCGGCATGGTGTCCGACCGGAGCGGGTAAGGAGCTGATGGGGAGGGGGCCTGGGACGAGCGGCAGTACTGGGAGCCGGGGTGACAGGGACCTGCTGTAAGGCACGTGTCCCCCGATCCCTTACAATATCATGTCAACTAAGAAAATGTCAGAAAGGTACGACAACATTTGTACAGTCAATCAAGGTCAATAGGTAAGTTTCTATATACTAAACTTTAATTAAGCAGCACATACATTTCCCCCTCCAGTTCCAGTTTCTCCCTCGCATCCTTTGCTGAATGTTCAAAATGTTTAAAGACCAAGAGGTATTACAATGTTCTTTTCCTGTGTTTAAGATGCACCCTCACGTCCCGTTGTTCTCTCCTCCCTTATCTTCCCCCCCCCCCACTCTGAGTAGATATTATACTCACACAAAGATTCAAACTGGTCACTAACTACCGACGTCAAATTTAAAATGTACAAAATGTTTTAGGAACCAGCAATAAGACTAAGTAAGATTATTATGTTAGTGTTATGTTATTGTTATAAGTTAAGTTATGTTCCTTTCATATGTTTAAGATACACTCCTCATACCTCCCCTTCCCCCCTCATCCTCTCCCCCTTTTTCCCTTCTCCCCTCCCCCTCACCGGTCCCCTTTCCCCCCTCCCCCCCCTCTCTCTCCCCTCCCCCCCTCCGCTCCTACCTTCTCTCCCTTTTTCCACCTTCTACTCTACCATTTTCCCCTCACCAAATTTTATAATCCAACTAAAACAACAAATATTTCCCCAGCCAACACCTCAGCCCGTTTGGACCCTCACGGCTAATGTTGTTGTAATATATTCTTAAGATTGTTTACTCTATACGCAGAGGTTACTCTGCTTTTTCTTCTGGTGACCCTCATGCTTTGGGACCAGGAGGTCTCCCAAGGGCGACATGCCCAACTGCCTTATCACCACCGTGATTAAGGTTCACACACTAGGGCCTCTATTAAGTCCACCTTTTTCTTTTCACTCTCTCTCTTCCTTTCTCGCTATTCTGTCTCCCTTTCCTTCCCACCACCTCTCCATTGCCCTTCGATGTCCCTCCAGGTAAATAACCAAACCATCTGTTCTCTCATTAAAAACACTCAAATCTCATCAAGACCCACCTTGGGAAAGTGGATGGTCTCCAATACGCTCTAACTAAAAAAGAACCATGTCTAACCCATCATATATAAAACTTGTCTCACTCGATGTTTAAAGGGCTACACTCAACTAAAAAAAAGGAAACTTGCACTTCAAGAATTAAAAAAAAAAAAAACGAGATATCTTGTTTATTCAGAAAATCATTTCACTACCATCTCATCGCCCAACACCTTTACGAATATTTTCCCTCAATCATATTATGCATCATTCAATAGCAAAAAAAAGAGGAGTGGCAATTCTAATTAAAAGAAAAGTTCCCTTTACCACCAATAAGGTGATCTCCGACCATGAGGTTAGATATCTGATTATCCAGGGTTCTCTCTTGGGCAACCCAGTCTCTCTAATACTGTATATACGCCCCAAATGGGAACCAAATAGAAGTACTAGAATCTTTAGAAAAACATAAAAGAAGTACTAGAATCTTTAGAAAAACACTCCCTGTCCTCCTTAATAATAGCAGGAGACATGAATATGGTATGTTCTCCTGTACAAGATAAGTCCACCATCCCGGTGATCTCCAATTCAACTCATACACAAACATGCTGCAATGAACTTTATAGAGCTAATTAAAGATTTCTCTTTGGTTTATATCTGGAGGGCATAACACCAAGGTCAGCGAGACTATACATTTTATTCCGCCCCACATCAGACTTACTCAAGGATTGATTATTTTCTGGATACCAAAAATATTCTACAGGCATCCTTCCTCCCAGTCAAATATAGGCCCTATAACCTGGCCCGATCAAGCCCCATTTAAATAACTCTCTCTCTACCATAAATTAAAAATAACTAATTCCAATGGAAATTAAACGACTCTCTTCTGAACTTCCCAGAAATAGAGAGCACTATTAAACAAAAACACACCGAATATTTTGAAATAAATAAAGGCTCCGCCTCAGTTCCGACAATGTTGTGGGAAGCCCACAAAGCGTCAAACAAAGGTGATATCATATCTATAGCCTCATTCAGGAAAAAAAGCAAATTGAAACAATATAAAGAACTCACAGATAAGATTATTAAACTACAACACCAGCATAAAATTAACCCCTCAAAAAACCTCTCTACAGTAAATTACTCAATGAAACAAGAACAGAGCTTAAACAACTCCAAATGGAAGAGGTAGAGACAGCGTTGAAATGGACAAACCAATGTTGCTATGATAAGGGCATTAAGGCCGACAGGTTATTAGCCAACAAACTACTGTAAGAGGTGTGACGGGTAGATCACAAATATCTGCAATCCGCTGCAAATCAGGTCACATTTCCAACAACAAGAAAGAAATAGTCCAAGAGTTTACAAACTTCTACTCAAAATTATATAATGTGGGAATGTCAGGAGGACCCTACAACTCTGATGCGATCAAGCAATATCTAGAACAATGCAATCTGCCTATATTATCCGATGAGGATATGTTAACCCTGAATGGAAACATTACCCAGGAAGAGTTATCAGAAGCAGTAAAATCTCTGAAAATAGCCAAAACACTAGCCCAGACAGTTTTACCAATCTTTATTATAATTGGGGCTATTCTCTCCCCATTCATCCTCGAGACATTTAACTCTTTCCTAGGAGGGGAACCAATACCAATCTCCATGTCCAAAGCCAGTCTGGCCATTATCCACAAAGAGGGTAGAGACCCACTTCAGTGTGGAAATTATCGACCAATCTCTCTGCTCAATACAGACTTAAAAATGTATAGCAAAATACTGGTGAACAGATTGAACCCGATTTTACCAATGTTAATCCATATCGCTTTGTCTCGGGCAGACACGCCTCAGATAATACCCATAAGATCATGAATATTATTGACAACGTGCACCTCACCGCTACTGTCACGCTGCTCTCACCACAAACAGGACTAGACCGCCGAGCTGAGGTGGGGATGTATATAACCACCGGCCTACAATCACGGAGCCAGGTCCAGAGTGCGTAGTCTGAGTCGTGAAGCTGGGTCAGGGTAGGAGAGTTCAGGTATGTCAAGGTACTCGCCGTGGTCTGCGGTTGGAGAGCGAAGAATGGTCGATATCCGTAAGCCATGGTCAGGGAGAGGAGAGAGCAGGAATCCAAAGACAAGCTGAAGTTCAGGATTAGAGAAGAGACGGCTCAAGGTACAAGCAAGGGTCAAGGCACAGGTTCAGACAAAGCACTAGAACACACAGACAGACTTCATGTAGCGAGCACAGCACATAAACCTTAGTTTATGCTCAGCAAAGTGAAAGGGAAACAGGAAGGCATTTAAAGGGGAAAGCGCTAATCAGGAGGGGTAGACAGAATTACATCATCGGATAGCAGGAGACTGATAGGAGGAGCCCGGATTGGACTCAGGTGAGAGGCAGCCGATGATCCTCCTCTGTTTGGTTGTCGCACGTCGCGCGCGTGTAGGTGGTGTGTAGCGTGGAGCGGGCACATCATTGATGGACGTGGACGCAGCACGACCGTGCCGGGGACGTGCTTCCGCATATACGGTTGTCTGCAAACATGGAGGTTGACTTGCGCGCGCACCGCTGATGGGGAGGATCCTAGTGGTGATCCTCACATATACGAAGGCAATATTACTAAGTCTAGATGCTGCAAAAGCATTTAATAGAATGAAATGGCCTTTCTTAGATGGTGTCATGCTAAAGTTCGGATTTAGATGCCCATTTCTAGAGGGTGTCAGAGCTCTCTACCAGAGTCCCACAGTGTATGTTAAACACCCCGGAAACAACTCAGACCCAATTGTGATAAGAAATGGAACTAGACAGTGTTGCCCTTTGTCTCCGCTCCTTTTTGCATTATCAATTGAACCTCTTGCCGCTAAAATACGAGACAATGTCAACGTGCAAGGAATCTCTATTGATGGCATAAACTACAAATTCTCTTTTTTTGCAAATGATGACATACTAAACCTGGCCAACCCCCATACTTCCCTGCCCAACCGTCAATTTTTTTTTTTTTCAAATTTTTTATTGTTTTTTTTTTACCAACGGAGTACATCACAATATCAGGGGCATTCTTGGGGAAAAGGTACATATGAGTCTCAGAAAAGGTTTAACAGTTATTCACCAAAATGAATACCTTACGGCTTATGGAAGCGAATTGTGACTGGCGTTCGCCCGGTGAAACCTCACATGGGTTTTCTGTCAGGCTAGAGCTTGGCCCCTGCCTCTGGTAGAGGCTGTATTAATGTACTAACATTCCGTCATACTTCTCTGGGAAGAAACAAAGGATAGAGAGAGAAAGAAGGGAAGGAGGAGAGAGAGAGAAAGAGGGGGGAGAGGGGAGGGACGAGGGGGAGGTGGGGGGGGGGCTGGGATTGGACAGAGGGACGGGAAGGGTGGTCCCCTCTCACCCCGAGGCCGGGACAAGACGACACACGAACCTTACCGGACCGGACCCAGGAGCCCAGAGGCAAGGCCTAAAGGATCTACCCCTGGTCATCCGCGAGCGGCTCAGCCATAAGGCCAGAGGTCCCAGACCCTGTTAAACTGTTCAGTCTTGTGGTTCAAGAGAGGCGTTAAGTACTCCATGAGTTTCACCTCATTCACTCGTCTAAGAACCATTTGTTTTGTCGGGGGGTTAGTTTTCTTCCAGCAATCTGTAAGCGCGCAGCGCTCTGCTGTGAGTATGTGTGCAATCAGTTTTTTTATGAGGGGCAGAGGCAACCTCCACAGGTTTTGCCAGGAGGAACATCAGCAGATCCAGGCAGATCTCCTCCTCGGAAATCTCCTCTATCAGACCTCGGACCATGCTCCAGAATGTCTGGACCCCGGGGCACATCCACAGTACACTGGCGACACACTTTATTGAAGTGTGGCCAGTTCCGCAAGCCGGGAGATTTCCCGGCTTGCAAGTGGCATCCCCTCGGCGTGCCGCGCGTCACCGATGCGCGGTCACGCGTCATCGGGTGCCTGCGCCCCCTGCACGCGCGTCCAGGGCTCCCCGAGGGAGCCCTGGTGTCCCGCGATGTGGGGGACGGCGGCAGGGGGTTCCGGGGGACCCAGCGGACCCGGAGAGGAGAGGGGGAAGCCGCGATTGGCGGGCCTCTCCTCCGCTGCTTCGGCGCGCGCCCGGCACCCTCCGGCGCGCGCCAGGTAACTGCTGCGGCCGAGAACGGGCAAATGCTCGAATAAACTCGGCTGCAGCAGTATTTGGACCAGGTCTCCACACTGACCACAACCCCTCCAGCAGAGGTTGGGGAGGCCCGGGAAAATCTGGCTCAGCCTACTCGGGGATAGGTACCACTGGAATAGGATTTAGTAGGTATTTTCCTTGATGGTTGTGCAGATTGAGGTTTTAGCTGCTGCCTCCCAGATGTCCTCCCAGTCATCTCTATCTATTTCCAAATTGAGGTCCTCAGCCCATTTCATCATATAGTTATGGTTGGCGGGTATCTTGGACCGTGCTAGCTCCGAGTAGATCTCCGAGATCAGACCCCTCTGGTACAACTGGACCTCACAAACCCTTTCAAAGGGCGTTGGGCTTTAAACTTAGAATTTTTGGATACTGTTTGAAGGAAATGTCTGATCTGGAGGAACCCATACAGAGGGAATTTCACTTGTTGATGTTTCTCCTGCAGCTCCGCAAGTGCCATCACTGACCCTTTGTTCAGTACTGTAGGTCTGATGCTTTTTGTATGTTAGCCCTCCGGAACAGCGCAAAATCTTTAAGGTCACACCCCGGGGGGAACTCCGGGTTCCCAAAAATGGGAGTGATAATGTAAGGAGAGGATACCAGTCCGTGCCTGTCTTTTGTTTTTGCCCAAAACTTCCATGTGCACCTCAAGGCCCCCAGTCCCGTCCTGCCCGATAATATCTCCCCTCCCCCTTCGGACCAAAGTATCGCTCCAAGAGACAGGGGAGAGACGTAGGAGATCTCGATCTCCAACCTGCCGCAAGACGCTGGATCATTGTTCCAGATCACCGCTTGTTTTAGGTGGGCTGCGTGGTAATATTTTATTATATCAGGTACACCTAGACCTCCACACTCCTTTGGGGCTAATCTTACTGATCTAGCTACCCGCAGTCTTTTGTCTTTCCATATAAATTGGAAGATACTATTTTGAATATGTTTTAGGTCTGCCAGTAGAATGCAGATCGGAAGAGTCTGGAAAAAATACAGTAGCCTGGGAAGGATATTCATCTTTACCGATGCTACCCTTCTGAGCCACGAAATGTGGTATTTATTCCATCTCTGAAGGTCTCTTTTAATTTCAGAAAATAGAGCGGGGAAATTACTTTTAAATAGTGCTGAAAACTTGGCAGCTATTTTAATCCCTAGATATTTTATGCTCGTGGAGCTCCATTTATAATTAAAGTTACGTTGTAAAAGCTTAACATCCAGGGTTGGAAGGGATAGATTCAGGGCTTCTGATTTGTCGCTGCCAACCTTAATTTTTTATTATATCAATTCAGCAAAATCTTTGGCTAAAAATTAATAACGATAAATCAGAAGTCCTAAATGTATCCCTCCCAACCCCAGAGGCCAAGCTCCTACAATTGATTTTTTTTTTTTTTTTTTTATAACTTGTATTTTATTATACATAAATGCATGATATACATAAAAAAAAACATCAGGTGAATATTTAGCATAGCATATACAATAACAAAGGCATAACAAACTCACGTAGTTTTTAGAGCCCTACTTAACCACGTGAGTGGGAATCATCATGTGTACTGTAAGGTACTGGGGTAAACAATAATTGTGGGAAAAAAAAAGGGGAGAGGGGGGGGGAGGAGGTAAAGGATGGGGTGGGGGGAAGGAGAGAGGGAAGGGGTATCCAAAGATAAGAATATATCTGCCTCCGGGGAACACCGGGACAGTGTGTGGACTGTGTATCAACTAGTGAGGCCTTTCGGTAATATAAATGATTGGGCGTGAGGTGTGTGAGGTTCTAGGTGTGGAGTTGGTTTTCATGCCCCCGAAGGAGAACGCATTTACTACT
Source organism: Ascaphus truei (assembly GCA_036426205.1). Taxonomy (NCBI): domain Eukaryota; kingdom Metazoa; phylum Chordata; class Amphibia; order Anura; family Ascaphidae; genus Ascaphus; species Ascaphus truei. Next base: position 288,364,136 of record CM071567.1, read on the forward strand.
ATTATAGCCAAATTGTGTTACACTCTACCCCAGGGATGTCTGTTTGGGCAAGCCAGGGGGCCCAGACTTTTAGATAATTGTCGCCAGTGTCGTTAACTAAGCTCGTTAACTTTTCCATCTGGCAGATAAACCAAATACGATTCCGAATCTTTGGGATAATTGGAATATCGGGGCGTTTCCATAGTGCTGCGATCTCACACCGCGTAGCTAGAGCAAAATGTGCAATTAGTTTATTGTGTGATTTTGATAGGCCCTTTAGTGGTCTGTTCATGAGAAACAGCCACGTGTCTGGGGGAATAGTGAGATCGAATACTCTCTGGATCCAATTTCTGATCTTTTCCCATAGCGGGTATATCAGCGAGCAAGACCACAGCATATGTAACAGGTCAGCTGTTCCTCCACATTGTTTAGGGCACAATGGGGAGGACCCTGGTACAAACTTATATAATTTGAGTGGGGTAAGGTACCATCTCATAAGAACTTTATATGCGTTCTCCTTCAGTGTGGTGCATATCGAACTTTTTGCGGCTCCTAGGAATATAGCATTCCACTCTTCGTCGTCCAGGGTCTCCCCTAGATCTCTTTCCCATTGGGTACGGAATGTAGGTGATTGGTGCTTTGAAACTGCAGGCTCGACTACCTCTCTGTATATCGTAGATATTAGTCCCTTAATGTCGGTTTCTGCCCGACAGAGCTTTTCAAAATTTGTCAATGGGGGATATGGGGCGAATTTATTATAGAATGATCTAAGCTGGAGGTATTTATGGAATTCAGCGTGGGGAATGTCTTTTTCTAGTTTGAGATGATCAAAAGATTTAATTTTTAGATCATTACCCTCCAGATCTTTGAGTCTAGCATAGCCTTTCTGTTTCCAAATTGAGTGATTATGACCAATAAGACCAGGTTCAAAGCTAGGATTATTCCAAATGGGTAACATCAGGGAACTTGCTGAGGAAAGTGAGTTTTTTAATCTTGATACTTCCCAAACAGATATGGAGTTAGCCATTGAGGTGAGCGGTAAAATAGTGTTTTTCCTTGATGTTTTAGGTAGCCAAATCAAATTGTAAAGCTCTAAAGGGGAGCAAGCCGCATGTTCGAGCTCTACCCATCTTTTTAATTTGGGGTCGGAATGCCATTGTATGACCTGGCTTAATTGAGCCGCTTTAAAATATGACAACAGGCAGGGTACTGCTAGGCCACCCGCTAAGATAGGTCTCTTCATAGTTAATTTATTTACTCTCGGTTTTTTACCTCCCCAGATAAAATTAAATATTCCAGACTGAAGTGAGAGTATGTCCTTCAGTTTGAGTGGTACAGGTAGTGTCTGGAAGAGGTATAGGATACGGGGAAGTAGATTCATCTTAACGCTGTGAATCCTTCCAATCCAAGAAATCTACTTGGAAGACCATCTGATTAGGTCTTGTTTTAGAGTCCAGATCAGTTTGGGATAATTTGCTTTATAGATGCTTTTTGCATCTTTGGGGATATGGATCCCCAATTATTTTATCGAGTTCATTTGCCAGTTAAAATTGAAATTTAGTTTCAGTAATTTCTCTGTATGTCTAGGGAGGTTGATATTCAGAGTTTCAGATTTGGATTGGTTAATCTTGAAACCTGAGACCTTGGAGAATTTATCTAGTAGGTCGAACAGGTTAGGTAATGAAGTAAGGGGTTTGGAGATGATTAATAGGATATCATCAGCATACAGGGCCGCTTTATGTGATTGGGAGTAAACGTTTAACCCTGAGATATCCGGACTATCTCGGAGTCGTGCTGCGAGGGGTTCAATACATAGGGCAAACAGGAGGGGAGATTAAGGGCATCCCTGTCTTGTGCCACTCTGGATTTGAAATGGGACCGAGGGGAAGCCCTGGTGTATGACCCTGGCGGTTGGGCCTGAGTATAGTGACATAATCGCTCTACTCACCCGATTTCCGAAGCCAAATGCCGCGAGCGTCTCTTTTAAGTATGGCCAGTCTATCCTATCAAAAGCTTTTTCTGCATCCAGACTTAATAGCATGCTTTGTGTGTTATTTTTGTTAGCCAATTCCAACAGATCAATAAATCGTCGGGTGTTATCCGCTGCCTGCCTTCCCTTAACAAAACCGACCTGATCTGGGTGTATTAGTCTGGGTAGGATAAGACTTAATCTATTGGCCAATAATTTAGCATATATTTTGATATCAGTATTAATTAGAGATATTGGCCTATAGCTTTTACAATTTAGCGGATCCTTGCCAGGTTTATGTATAAGTGATATAGACGCTCGCAGCATGTCCCAGGAATAGGGGCTCCTCTTAAGATAGCATTAAACATTTGGAGCAGCCTCGGAGCAAGTGACTCGGAAAATTTCTTATAATAAAGCCCCGAAAAGCCATCAGGGCCTGGTGCCTTTGATGGCTTAAGCTCCTTGATGGCCTTCGACACTTCTTCCAATGTGAAGTCAGCGCCCATAGCTTCTCTGTCTAGCTCTGTCAATCTCTCTAGTTTTGAGCTGGCTAAGAAATCTCTCAGTGCGCTGCTCGTGTTGTTATTATGTGCCACCTTCTTACCATCGTATAGGGAACCATAAAATGAACCGAATTCTTCTACTATTTTTTTAGGGTTGGCCATATGTACACCCGATTTTAAGCGTATACAGTAGCTTGGATATTAAACTTAGATTGCCTATCCTTCAGTGCGCGAGCCAGCATCGTATCCGGCCTTTTAGCTTTTTCATAAAACTTCCTCTTAGACCAACATAGGGAGTTATCAGCCCGGGAAGTCAATAACATATTTCATTCAATTTTTGTATCTTTAAGTTCCTGTGTTGTAAGTGGGTCAGGATTGATCTTGTGGCTCGATTAAAGAAAATGCAATTTGGATTGGAGCGTCCGAATTTTTGAGTCCCTCACTCGTTTTCTTTTGGCAGTGAGATTGATTATTATGCCCCTTAGAGTTGCTTTATGAGCATCCATAAAAACATATGGGACTCACAGAGCCTGTGTTTATCTCAAAGAATTGAGTTATTCTTGGAACTATCGTTTTTGCAAGTTTCGGGTATTTTAAGGATAGATTCATTGAGTTTCAGTTTGTGCCTGGTCGATTGGCCTGAATATTGTTGCACACTGAGCTCAATTGGTGCATGGTCAGACCATGAAATATCATGGATCTTTGTACGATTGACCTTAGGAACCAAGTGGCACGAACACGAAGAGATAATCGATTCTGCTATACGAGGTGTGTGGGTTGGGGAATAGAAAGTGTAGTCCTTGTCGTAGGGTTGAAGCTCCTCCATATGTTACATAGTGATTATCTTTCAGGGTATTGTGCAAGGAATTTTGAGCTTTTTTATTATCGGAGTCATTTTCCCCTGATCTGTCTATTGAATATTGCATTGTGGATATTAAAATCTCCTGCTATTATAGGAATCTCTAGCTGCTGAGTTTAGCAGGCGGAAGAATCTGTCAAAAAAAGACGCATATGTGTACAGGGAGCATAGAGGGAGGCCAATGTAATGGGCTGCTCATGTATGGTCCCTGTTAAAATGATTTTATAACGACCATCTACACTTTTTTGATGTCTGGAGAAACAAAAGGGATTGAGTTGCTAAATACGATGGCTACCCCTCGTTTTTGATGATTGCTGTATAAAATTGGGAGAAGCCCCTATCTAGGAACTTGTGGGAGCTATTATTACTAAAGTGCGTTTCGTGTAGAATAACACATCCGTTTGTTTTCTTTTGTAATCCGTAAAAGCAAGCTTTCTTTTGATTGGGCTATTAAAGACCTTCACATGGTGAGAGATTAATGTTAACGCCTGTTTTACGGAGCAGGGAATTATGCATATAGTGATCTGTATACTTACTTGTGAAATTATATCTGAGGTTTCTTGCGGATGTGTCCCAGTCTATGTGTCGGCTAGACGCTCTGGGAGGAATATTTGCTTCCGGGAGAGGGAAGGGAAAAGGGAGAGGGCAGGGAGGAAAGGTAGACAAGACAGGGGGAAGCGACAAGAGGGCTAAAACGGGAAAGGGAAAATAATAACAAAATTGTAAAAAGGGGTGTAAAAGAAAAAAAGGGCGTATCTCGGGAGCCCCCGAGAGTAGTCCTGTGCCCAGAGGGGGGTTTCCGACTCATCTTAAAGATGGGGCAGTTTCCGTGTTGAAGACATCCCACCCTGGGTCTTGGAATTGGGTCCTCAGATTTGGGGACCAGATGAAGGGGACACATGTCGAAGGGGAGTACTCCCCCGGCACTTTTCAAAAAGGAAAAAGTAATGCATATTTTGTAAACTGCGACAGAAAATGGATAGTGACAGTAACCCAGTGCCACTGACAGTGACCCTAATGACCATCAACAGTGAATCCTGATTGTAACCTAGATAGTACTATTACTGGTAATGGGGCTAGCGGGGTAACCTTGAAAAAATAACAGTAACTTAGGCCGTAGAGCCCTTATGTTGTATTCTTATCAAATGGGAACAGCTTCTAAACAGCTTTTATTAAGCTAACTTATCAGATTTCAAATATGATATATGTGTCCGTTCTATCTTCCTGAAACATATAAGGCAGAATATGACACGAAAAACAGTAACCTATGTTATAAGAGCATATGGATACAAAACGTGCGATAATTTCAACCCATAGAAACAGATAATATGTAAATTGTATTGTATGTATCTCGTATAACCCACTCCCTAATATAGAGATATTTAAATATACTTATTTCGAACGAATCCGTGATGTGCTAAAATGTCTCCAGCATGATGTATCCTTACGACCGTGACAAATAGACCTTCCGTTAGCCCACATAGACAGCTCAAACCGAAATAACAGATAATTATCATAGCGAAATTCTATATACGTAATATGGTAATATGCAATAATATATATACATATACACACATATACACACATATACCTATATATATATATATAATATATATATATATAATATTAATATAATATATAAGGTATATGTGTGTATATGTGTGTTGTATATATATATAAACACATACATACACGCACACAACAACATAACAATAATAATATACCAATAACCCATATAACATATCTTCTCCATATATACTACTATTATTTAATAAAATGTTAATCTTCTCTGTTAAATGGGATCATATGGGGTTACTCCTTTCTTGTGATTCCGAGACCCTGTGTTACCCTATGTGGGGCATTGTTTAACATGGAGTTTATCTTTATTTATTTATTTTATTTATGTTTGTTGGGTGTTTTGTGGGGGGCAAGGACATGATTGGTGATGACTGGACCTACATATATCCTCCTGGCACCCCAGGTTAGCGGGCCGAGACCCATGAGTAGGGAGAGGGGCTCGACTTCCGAGTCTCCCTCTCCCCCTCTTACTCTGTAAAACAAATATAATCACTGCGCTTCTCCATGTAAAGAGCATGCAGCTAGTGAAGGAAATGGCCATACAAATGTGCAAAACAGAAAGATGAATCCCTGCGCTTCTCCCATAGGGATAGCAATCAATGGGGAATATATATATATATATGTATGGTTGTAAATATCTATAAGAAAAAAGGAGACTTTTGGTATACATCTTTGAATCAAATAAGCCAAGCCTGCTAACCACGTCAAGGTAAGTCTCTTTAGCAGGTCCCTACGCTAAATGCATACTAGTGTTATGTGAAATAGCCACAAGGGGTTAAAATATCAAAGCAATGCTTGTATAACCTAGTGCAATTAAAACTGGTATATACCAGTGCAGACATACTCACATGTAAGTGAAGTGAATAAGGGGACCTTGCTAGGAGATATATACCTAGAAGAGGAGGGGCTGGCCTGCCACAAACTGCTCAATAAGCAGTTGCAGGTGATTGGCTAAATATATCAATTACCAATAGTAGTGTTGCCCTCTAGGAGCGTGCTGCAAAGGATTAAAATCGGCCCAACAAATAATGTAAAACAAATATAATCACTGCGCTTCTCCATGTAAAGAGATGCAGCTGTAAGGAAATGGCCATACAAATGTGACAAAAACAGAAAGTGAATCCCTGCGTTCTCCATATGGGATAGCAATCAATGGGGAATATATATATATATGTATGTTGTAAATATCTATAAGAAAAAAGGAGACTTTTGGTATACATCTTTGATCAAATAATGCCAAGCCTGCTAACCACGTCAAGGTAAGTCTCTTTAGCAGGTCCCTACGCTAAATGCATACTAGTGTTATGTGAAATAAGCCCAGAAGGGGTTAAAATATCAAAGCATATGCTTGTATAACCTAGTGCAATTAAAAACTGGTATAATACCAGTGGCAGATACTCACATGTAAGTGAAGTGGAATAAGGGGACCTTGCTAGGAGATTATATTACGAAGAGGGAGGGGCTGGCTGCCACAAACTGCTCAATAGCAGTTGCAGGTGATTGGCTAAATATATTCAATTACACCATAGTAGTGTTGCCCTCTAGGAGCGATCAATGGGGAATATATATATATATGTATGGAGTAAATATCTATAAGAAAAAAGGAGACTTTTGGTATACATCCTTTGATCAAATAATGCCAAGCCTGCTAACCACGTCAAGGTAAGTCTCTTTATATTCCCCATTGATTGCTATCCCTATGGGAGAATCGCAGGGATTCACTTTCTGTTTCCCCCTCTTACTCTGTCTGGGGTTGTGGAGGAACCGCTTCCTGCAAAGGAGTCCTGGCAGCTCTGATGTCACTAGTCCGCGGCCGAGATCCCGCGAGAAGGCGGAGCCTGTGGATGCACCGAGCGGAGGGCAATGACATGGGCGGCGACGCTGGGACACGCGGACCCCCCCGGCCCCCCGGGTAAGTGGGTCGAGACCCGAGAGCAGGGAGAGGGGCTCGACCTCCAAGTCTCCCTCTCCCCCTCCTACTCTATCCGGGGTCGTGGAGGGACCGCCTCCTGTAGGGAAGTCCCGGCCGCTCTGACGTCACCAGACCGCGGCCGAGATCCTGCGAGAAGACGGGGAGTGTATAGTGTGGGGTGCAAGGCTATGGGTGGTGATGCTGGGGCACGCAGACCCCCCCCAGTCACCCCAGGCGAGCGGGCCAAGACCCGAGAGCAGGGAGAGGGCATCGACCGCTGAGTCTCCCTCTCCCCCTCTTACCCCACCGGGGCTATGAAGGAGCCGTTGAATTTTAACTACAAATCGAGTGCCTCATACAAATATTTGGGAGTTAAACAATCGAGAACATATGACTCTCTCTATCTATGTAGCTTCCCCCCACCCCCGCCCCTATTTGATCAAATGAAAAAGGACCTACAGACCTGGGATACATTTCAAATATCCTGGTGAGGACAAATTACCTCAGTAAAAATGAATATACTCCCCAGTCTGCCTCACGGTTTGAATACCTCTCTCAGAGCTTAAAAATGTACAAAGCATAATTTTTCAGTTTATTTGGAGGAGCTGGAGCCGAGGGTACCAAAGTCAGTAATGTTAGCATCAAAGGCAGGAGGGGGTCTGGGAGTCCCTGATGTGCTCAAATATTACGAAGCCGCACAGCTAAAACAAGTGGTTATCTGGAATAGCGACCCAGCAATTTGTTGCTGGCTTGCCATTGAATCTTACTATTCGAGGTCAACATCTTTAGTCATGGCCCTGTGGGGGGCTGGACCTGGGAACGATAAGATGCATGTGGAACATTTGGACTTAAACAAGAAAGAAATTTAGATTAAAGTCTTCTCCCTGACAATTAACCCCCTCTTTGGTAATCCAGGCTTTTACCCTGGTTGCTCCCAAAGACAATTTAGCCAATTCCAATATGTAGATATTAAAATTGTAGCAGATCTGGTGGATAAAGGGAAAATAATATCCTTACAAGAACTCTAAAATGAATATGAAACACAAGGCTTCCACTTGTTTACATTTCTTCAAATTTGGCATTTTCTCGCAACAATTTCTCATAATACGACTTTCCCTAATCTAACATTTTTTGATATTTACTGTAAAGAGGCACCTATCAGAGAGGTCTGATCTCGGGGATATTCTTGGGAATGGAATCGTCTGTAACAACGCCAGACCATAACTACAGTATATGTTTAAATGGGCAGAAGATCTTAAGATAGAGATTGATGAGAATGACTGGGAGGATGTCTGGGAATCGGCAGCTAAAACCTCCATTTTTACAACAATGAAAGAAAATATCTACCAAATATTATTTCAGTGGTACCTAACTCCAAGTAGGTTGAGACTGATCATCCCGGGAACCCTTGATCTATGTTGGAGAGGGTGAAGTCTCAGAGGAGATACGGTTCACATTTGGTGGACATGCCCATTTATACAAAATTTCTGGTCCATGATTCAAACTTTCATCATGGATGTTACATAAATAATAATCCCTGTGGATCCGTTAATTTTTCTTCTGGATAAACCAGTAGAAAATCTCTCTCTACCTATGAAACAGCTGATCTCTTTTATCTTGACTGTAGAAAGATGTTCCATAGCAGCAGCATGGAAAAAATTAACCATATCTCTAGAAGGACTGTAGAAAAAAGATTAAATGAAGTAATGCATATGGAAACGCTAACGGCTCATTTAAAACAATCTACCGAAGAGTTTATAGGACATGGGAACCATGGCTCAAGAGCTAAGAAATTACAAAATATGAGGGTTAAAAATTTATTTTGAATTATTAGAAGACCTGATCCCCAAACTCTTGGGCATCAGTCTGCCTGGGGATGCGCTGGGCGGAGAGGACAGGGGATATACCACTCCTTGTCTACCCTCCGCTTCTCCTCCAGTTCTACTCCCCTCCCCTCCATCCAACACTTACCCCCTCTCCCTTTCCACAGTATCCCACCCATCCTCTCCCCCCACTCTTTTCAACCTTCCAACTACTCTCTTCCTCTATCCTCTTCCTACTTCTCTCAGAGATTAACACTCCTAAAAATCTCTAATGCATACTGTAGCAGAAGGACGAGCAGTATTAAAGCCCCTCAAATCACACAGATATATAGAGCAAAGATAATTGCAAAATATTAAAAACTCCCGTTTTCATCTTTTGAATCTGCTCTGCAATCTGATTAGGATCTCGTGCTGTTCTCTCGAGGAGGTGTAATGTAGCTTTAATAGATTTATAAAACTAATATATATTAATATATGTGTTATATATTTTATAAACTCTAATTGCTAAGTAGCATTTGTCTCGCATTTTTCAGTTTTTATATATATATACAAATTTAAATAAAATATCGCTTTTGTCTGAGAGATGTGGATGGTTTCTAATGTATGTATCCTTCCCGTGCATTTCATGTTTGTTTTCCATTTTTTTGAGATTACTGTACATCAATACAGTTTGGATATTTAAAGATGGCAGTCATGACTCTTGGATTATGATCATGATGAAGATTAACAGTAAAATGCTGCATTGGGTGACATCACAGATTAATCGCCACCGCAACCTGAGAGAGTCGAATACACAGCAAGAATATGTGCACTACTAACTGGTGTTATACCTCCTTTTTCATTTTTATTTATTTATAAAAATGTTTTACCAGGAAGTAATACATTGAGAGTTACCTCTTGTTTTGAAGTACAGTATGTCCTGGGCACCGAGTTATAACAATACATGGTTACATTAAATGAACAGAGTTATACAGTCAATTCACATACTGTACATTTCATGAACAGTTAGAGTTGGAAAATTGGGTACCTAGGATAAAAGGGCTGGTGATTTTCAGATTGAAATAGAGAAGCTTTAACATCACAAACATCAGCGAATGGCAGCAAACGGCTCACGCCCTTTGGCTGCTCTTCGGCTGCACTAAAGGCTGTCTGCATTTGGGGTAACGCAAATGTACAGTGAAGGGGTTCAGATATAATGCAACTGTGGATTCAAAGTCCTTTGTCTTCCTGGCTCATTAACATTCCAGTGGGTGGAGTTGATGTTCATGGTTTGGACTTTTTAATTAATTGGACTCCGACATACAGATGCAGTGTTATTTAAGGTCGTTTGGGGCGCATGGACACTGTAGCTAAATGGAGCCTGACCGTGGCCCGATCGCATCTTCCCCATTCTTAAACCCAGTAAACTGGTTGCTCTGAAGTGATTAACACAGCAACAGTCCCTGCTTCTGAATGGGACTCCCGCTGCGTTAATCCTACTGTGCAGTACCTGCCTGGAAGAGCTGCGCAGAGAGGAGAGAGAAGAAATCATTCTCTGTGTCTTTCCGAACAGCTCTTAATGCTGATCTCGCTATTTTCATTATTATTTCTAGTATATAGGATTGAAGCAGGTTGACGCTGAAGCTGAATCACATTAACTTCAGGTACAGGGACCCCATGTTTCCCAAGATACAGGCTTCCTTATCGGGTGCTATTAGCAACTGCAAGTTTAAATGTCCCGCATCACGTCCCACATGATCGGGACATTTAAACTTGCAAGATATACTCGTACCCCATACTGAGTCCTGTACCTCGGGAAGCAGGGGATTCCTGTACATTAAATTAATGTGGTTCAGCACCCGATACCCTGTGCTTCCGTGCTTCAATCCTACTGTACAGTTGCAGTGAGCTTTATCTGAACACTGCCGTTTACTTGGAGTGGGTAAACCTGGGCTCACGTGCGGCCTGATCACTGTCATGTGCAGAGCAGGGGGGAATTTCCCATCAAGATCAAAGCATCCAGGAACCCTGTTTCTGAATGGGACTCCTGATGCATTAATCCTACCAGGTGTAAGGATCAGAGAGTCACACCGCCCTTGGCGCGCACCCCACTTACCTCCGTCCGCTACTGAAGCCTCCACTTCCTCCGCTCCTTGGGACACCTCTCCTTCAGGAACCACCCGGCAAATGACTTGTGCACGAGCACCCTGCTCCAGGCTTAATGCCTCTCCCTCCGGTCAAGCAATTGGGCTCCACCCATGTGGCGGCATCAGGACCCAGCGCGTGTTCCTAGATCTCTGTTCCTGACCCGGCTTTGTATTGGACTCCGCTCTTCTCAACTCCTGACCCTGGCAATCTACGAAAACCCGCACCTCTCCAACCGACCTCGGCACCCGTACAATGACTACTCTACTCTCTCCAACCCAGACCACAACTAATATTACCTGCAACAATCTGTACCTGACCAACCTACACTCTACACATGCCCACACGGCTGTGGCTGATGTTTATATCCATCCCCACCTCGACCTTGCGGTCACGCCTTGTTTGTGGTGAGCACATCGTGACATGGGGTCGCCACAGTTTGGAAGAGCTGCAAAGTGAGAGCAGAAGAGTTTGTCCCTCAACCTTCACATCTCTAACAGGTGATTGCACTGTTTTTAGTTTTATTTTAATAACATAGTATTGAAGCAGTGGTCACTGGAGCAAAACCACATTTATTTCAGATCCGGAAACCCCTGTTTCTCGAGTTACAGACCCCGGTATGTATCTCTTGGAAATGTAATTCTCCCACATCATGGATCACGTGACAAGGACATTTAAATGTGCAGGATATAATGGCACCATAACAGGGTCTGTAACTCAGGAATCAAGGGTTACCCGAACCTGAAATGAATACGGTTCAGCTCCAAAGACCACCTGCTTCAATATTATTTAATTAAAATAAAAGTATCTTCATTACCTTAGTGGCTAGCTGCTAAGGTAATGAAGGGATAAAACCAAAGTATCTGGTTTGTTAGGAGTAGATAGGGTAGGTGAAGGGTGTAGGTGCCCAGGGGAGGGGGTAAGGCGTAAAGCCTCTGTGGAAGGTTGTGGGAGTGGTTAATTCCTTAATTACCTTTGCGGTTACTACTAACCTTTCCCAGTACCCACCAGGGAGGCCTAACCACCCACCGTGTGGCAACTTCTCTCTCATCCACCCGCAACTTCCCTCTTCAACCAACCCCTCTCCCTCTCAGGCATGGGTAAATGCCCTAGCAGCCATATATTAGCTTTTTACCATTCAAAAATACTGTACAGTAAAATACAAATTAAATTAATACATGTTTTACTCACCCCTGCAAGGATGATGGTGTTGTCCTTCGCATTCTCTTCTTCCTCAACAAAATGGAGGAACTGGACAAGCCCTATTCATTAAACCACCAGTAACCCTTTAATTAATTTAGTGGTTATGACAGCTAAGGTAATTAAAGGGTTACTGTTGTTTAAATGTTGTGGGTGAAGGGTGTACTGTAGTTTCTCCAGGGTGGGTGGTTAGCCTTCCATTGAGGGTTGTGGGAGGAGTTAACTCCTTAATCACCATAGCAGAACCACTATGGTAATTAAAGGATTAAACCCTCCCGCTACCCACCCCGGGGCAAATACACCCAATCCACACCCCCTCTGCCTCCATCACCACACAAAAAAATTTGGCAAAAGGACTAGTAGCCAACTTGCTCATAACACTTTTGCCCATTTGTGTGGAAAAAAATACAAAATACAATTTAATTGACATTGCAAAAAAGTACATTAAAATGAAGCGTAGGTTATAAACCCATTGATTGCCACTGTTTTTACCTATGACCTCAATGGGGGCACGGATACCCACATTGACTATATATATATATATATATATAGTCTATTATATCTATAATAGTAGATATATCTTTACAGTTGCTATAATATCTATATATATATTATATATAATACTATATATATCTCATAGATATCTCCTGTTTTAACAACGCGCACACCTAGTGTAGTACCGTAAAATATATATATTTTTGGGAACATAAACATAGACAAATGCCCACTCACAAAAATAGCAATATTATGCGCATGTATGCGAATATTCTCAATTGCCAGCCTCACAATGCTCTTGGTACACCTCGAAATTTCGATGTCCTCCGGGGTCGCTCCTCCACGTGATGCAGAAGCGGAACTTGCCTCTCTCAGTGCTCGGGTAAACAGTCCCTCCGGAAGCAACACCGTCCAAGGCCCGCGCCAGCAGATGTCAGCACTTGGTCTCTCTCTCATTGCTCGGGTAAACAGTCCCTCCAGAAGTGACACCGTCCAAGGCCTGCGCCTGCAGATTTCAGCACTTGGTCTCTGAGAGCCTCAAAAGTGAATAAACGGCTCACACACAACCTCAATGTCCTCTGCTCAAGTGAGTGAAAGCTACACAATGAAACCACGCACCAAAACTTGAATTCGTATTTTATTTGGGTTTATAATAGGATTTTTCTATTTGAGTTATACAGTGGTGGCCGCCTTCATCCTAATGCGGCCGTAGCGGCGCAAGTCTGATAACCGCGGGCAGATGCAGTATATATTTTTTTTTTCGGAATATGTTCCGGTATTTTAGCGCTCGTAATATTAGCATATTCTTAGCGCTGTCTGCAATACTGCAATACCATCTAAAAACTCATGTGGGCGTTCGCGAGCTGTTGTCTTCAAAGTCTAATACTGTAGCAGTTCAACCTACGTCAGTACACAGTCTGCGTGTGCGCGCGCAGTAATTGTAAATTTGCACACTTATACATGCATGTATGATTTACTGTATTCTTCTATGTTGATTATTAATGCTCATTGGGGGAAAAAAATTCAAGCGTGACCAAAAAAAAAAAATATTTTAATTTTCCTATTGTTGGCTTTGAGTCACCTCTCTGAGCCTGCATGTAATCATCTTTGGGAAGGGAGCTGTAGTTGATTATTACTGCGCATGCGTGAATTGCTTGCGAAGTTCAAGAGTGACCAAAAAAATATATATTTTTTTTCTCGTCATTTTTTATTATTATTTTCTCAACATGAATGAACATGTTCCTGCCTCAACCATCTTGACATTACGATATTCAATCTGTGCTGTAGCTTTTGACTGCGACACTGTGCATTTAACTGCACATGATTGATTTGTGTGATTTTTATGTATTTGGCGGTGTGGGGATCAAATTATTCTGATGACCTGCCTGTTGAAAATATGTCATGTCTTTGAACTACAGTACAGCTAATCCTTCATGCAGCTGTGCCCTGTACCCCCCTCCCCACACGCACACACACAAGGCTCGCTCAAGGATTTGAACCTCTTATCGACACCTCTTCAAAACCATTCATTAATTTTCCTATTGTTGGCTTTGAGTCACCTCTCTGTAATCCTCTTTGGGAAGGGAGCTTGCTGATGATTACTGCGCATGACTCACCCATCCACCCCCTCAACCCTTTGAGGCTCTGTTTACGGTAACGCTTGGGATAATCCCTTCTCAAATTTGATATGTAAATCTGATTTGCAAAGCACTGTGAAATTGAGAGTTAAAAAAAACATAATCTGATTCATGTTTTTGATGCAGTAAGTTACCAATTTTTGTCATTCTTTCTTTTTCTTTGGTGAAGGGGGGGTCAATGATTATGATTATCATGAATGTAAAGAGATATTTATTTTATTTTATCAGGAACAAAAAATACAAATATACAAATAATCATGAATAATACAAAATGCAGTATTTATTCAGTTCTTCTGTCAGTCGAAAATTGAGGGCCGGTGGACAATCATTAATAATGCACTTTGATAATAATATTAATTAATAATACATAATATATAATAATCAGTGGTCGACAAATCACCAAAAAATCTACTCGCCAAACAAAAAATCTACTCGCCACCTAGTACCACACGTGTGCTGCTTGGGCAAATAGGAGCTCGCCATGATGTTAAATCCACTCGCCCGGGGCATGCAAATGTATAGGTTTGTCGAATACTGATAATAATATATATAATAATATAACATTTTCCGTCTTTATCTTCTTCCTCATTCTGTGTAGTTCATTGAGAGAGGGGAGGTTTTGTGTCAATCATGACTGCACTTTAGATACACTTTACTGTACACACAGTTCACACAATGTACACATGATACCACCCCTCCCCCTTTCCATCCTTTTAAAAAAAAAATGAGTGCAGTTAGGTGCATATTATGGCATTGTGTACTGTATAGCTACTCCATATTGGACTACAGTATGCAGTTAGTACTGTCAAACTAGTCTATACTGGAACTACTGTATACTGTAACTACTGTTAAATACTTTGTAACCAGATGGCTAGTGCTGCTCTCTCAGGAAAGAAAAAATCTGTGCCATACTTACCTGTATCACACATACTGTACTTGGTGTGCCTGTACTTACCATACTACAGAACAGTACCATACCATACTACCGTCCTGATGCTTGCCCATTACGTGCGATCACAATGGGCAACACAGTCGCAATATGGTCAATATATTTATTGCATCATTCCACGGTGAGTACACTACCGACACGCTTTATCACTCTGCAGCCAGATCCGCAAGCCGGGAGATTTCCCGGCTTGCTAGTGGCCGCCCCTCGGCGTATGACGCGCGGTCATGCGTCTTCGGGAGCGTGCGCCCCCTGCACGCGCATCCAGGGGCTCCCCGAGGGAGCCCTGGTGTCCCGCGATCGCGGGACAGCGGCAGGGGGTTCCGGGGGACCCGGCGGACCCGGCAGCGGTAGGGAGAGCGCCCCGATCGGAGGGCGCTCTTCCGCTGCTTCGGCGCACGCCCGTCACTCTCGGGCGCGCGCCAGGCTACTGCTGTGGCCAAGAACGGGCAAATGCTCGAATAAACTTGGCCGCAGCAGTACATCGTTCCAAAAACTCATTATGCCTTGCGCCAACTCATCCTTTTTGGAGGGTTTCACGACTTTTCGGATATGATCCTTCAGCTGATGCCAGGCCATTTCGATAGGATTGAAGTCTGGCGATCTGTCATTGGAGGGGCGAAAAAAGGACAATTAGTTAAAGAGATACACAGTAAAAACAGTGGGAAAAAATAAGACACGGTTACCGCACTTACTCCGCTGGCATCTTCACCCAGTTGATACCGCGCTCAAGAATATGCTCTGTTGACGCGGTGTGCTTCGGATCGTTGTCCTGGTAGAAACGGTGACCATCTGGGAACTGACGTGTGATGTATTCCACAATCTCAGGCACAATTTGCTCTTGGAAAAAAGCTTTATTCATGATTCCTATAACAAGAAAAGAAAAGTGCTCAAAACACTGCACACTAGTACAGTACAGTGCATAAGGCAAAAGCATGTGACTTATTTTACCTTCAAAGACGACAATGCATCCTGGTCCACACCTAGAGATGGCACCACACACATGCATCTTCACTGGGTGTTTTGGACGCGGCCTCATAGATATGCGACCATTTTGTGGAATGCAAAGGTGGCAAATCTCTCTAGCGATACAGTAGACTCGTCTGTGAAGATGCAATCCTGGAAAGTTTCTTCACTGTCGATCCATGCCTTGGCCTGGACCACTCTCTTGATCTTGTTAGCGTCCCTTATCATAGGGTATGCTCTGTAATGACAAGGAATAATTTTATAGGTACAGTACAGTTTCTTAAACAACACTTTAACCTCCTGTACTGTCCAGTACTAACCTCACACGTCCATATTTCCATCCAATTCTGCGTCTCATCTTCTTTATGCTGGTCTCGTATACAGTGAGATTGTGATTTTGCAGCAGAGTGTATTTGACTCTTAAGGCACTCTTCTCATCATTCTCTTCACTTATTTTGTTGACCAACCAGAAGAGTTGTCTCCCTACAGTGTACAGAACAATCCGGTAAGTTACAGTGCAGTAGACCACAAGTACAGCACATCATTTACAGTAAACAATAATAGATGCAGCAATATAAACAATAGTAGATAGATATACTATATTATATAGTAATATAAATAAACAGAAATAACCATAATGTTAGATAGATCTATACTATAGAGTTATTTTTATATGCAGCAATATAAACAATAATAGATAGATATACTATAATATATAGTAATATAAATAAACAGAAATAACCATAATGTTAGATAGATCTATACTATATAGTTATATTTATATGCAGCAATATAAACAATAATAGATAGATATACTATATTATATAGTAATATAAATAAACAGAAATAACCATGTTAGATATATCTATACTATATAGTTATATGTATATGCAGCAATATAAACAATAATAGATAGATAAACTATATTATATAGTAATATAAATAAAAAGAAATAACCATAATGTTAGATAGATCTATAATATATAGTTATATTTATATGCAGCAATATAAACAATAATAGATAGATATACAATATTATATAATAATATAAATAAACAGAAATAACCATAATGTTAGATAGATTTATACTATATATTTATATTTATATGCAGCAATATAAACAATACTAGATAGATATACTATATTATATAGTAATACTAGCTGATATACCCAGCGTTGCCCGTGATGTAATGTTCTGGCTCCCCCATCCTCCCTCTCAACTCCCTTCCCCCCCTCTTCACAGCTGTTCAGAGCTGTGCCCCCGCGAACGCGCGGAACAGGGGACTAGGGTCCCGCAATGAGAAGAGCGGGGATGCTGGCCGCGACGGGAGCCCGTAGCCTTTCCTACATGCGTCTAGCACGGATAGCAACTACCCGAGGCTCTCCCCCCTTATGTTTCCCTCTATGGTCTCAATCTTCTTGCCCCCGCCCCTTTTCTGCTTCTGGTTTTTTTGTTTGATGTTGTTTTTCTCCCGCCCGCGTCCGCCGCTCGTTCCCCTCCCTCCCCCTCCTTTCCCCGGTCGTGCCCTCATCTCCCCCCCGCCAGTTTTGCCCCTCTCTCGTGCCCCCCATGTGTTTGGCAGCTGAGCTGACTGAGGGGTGAAGTGTGTGTCAGTCAGTCAGTGAGTGTGTGTGTCAGTGAGTGTGTGTGTCAGTTAGTGAGTGTGTGTGTCAGTCAGTGAGTGTGTGTGTCAGTCAGTCAGTGGGTGTATGTGTCAGTCAGTGAGTGTGTGTGTGTGTGTGTCAGTCAGTCAGTGAGTGTGTGTGTCAGTTAGTGGGCTTCCCCCCCCTTCTCTCCTGACTCTCCCTCCCACCTCTCTCCTGACTCCCTCCCCCCCTCTCTCCTGACTCCCTCTCCCCCCCCTCTCTCTTGACTCCCCCCCCCCTCCCCCCCGGCCCCCCCCCCCCCCCCCCCCTGCGCCAGCGCCTGTCCGGACCTCCTTACTGGAGGCAGCTGCAGAAGGAAGGGAGTCCTTCCGGAGGTTGCCTGCTCACTGCCTGTCCACTCGGCGCCGCCATCTTACCGGAGACAGCTGCAGGAGGAAGGGGATCCTTCCGGAGGCTGCCTGCCCACTGCCTGTCCCCCCCCCCCACGCGGAGCTGTGTCGGTGGCGACACTACCCACATGCTGCTGCTGGGGGTGTTAGGATGTGCTCACCACAAACGAGACGGGACCGCGGTGCTGAGGTTGAGGTGGAACTGACATTTCTCCAGTTTCGCAAAAAGATGGTTCTCCCGAAGACGTAACAATACTTGTTGAACATGTTTGATGTGTTCTTGAGTGGATTTAGAAAAAATGAGGATGTCATCCAAGTAAACAATAAGAAATGAGTTCAGAATGTCCCGAAAGATCTCGTTGACAAAATCCTGGAAAACTGCTGGTGCGTTGCACAAACCGAACGGCATAACCAGATATTCATAGTGGCCATCATGAGTGTTAAAAGCAGTCTTCCACTCGTCCCCCTCTCGTATCCTTACTAGATTGTAGGCACCTCTTAGATCCAGTTTAGAAAAGATATTTGCTCCCTGGAGACGATCGAAGAGCTCCGGTATTAACGGCAGAGGATAGCGATTTTTACGAGTGATATTGTTCAAACCCCGGTAGTCTATGCATGGACGGAGAGAGCCGTCCTTTTTCTTGACAAAGAAGAAACCTGCTCCGACCGGGGAAGACGATTTTCTGATGAAACCCCTTTCTAAGTTCTCCGCGATGTAAGTGTTCATGGCCTTTGTCTCTGGGAGAGAGAGAGGATAGGATCTTGCCCTGGGAAGAGGTGCACCTGGAAGTAGGTCGATAGGACAATCAAAAGAACGGTGTGGAGGTAGAATCTCGGAACGTGTCTTGTCGAATACATCACGGAATTCCCAGTACTCAAAGGGTAAGGAGTTAATTTTCTCAGATAAGGTAGACAAACCACCAATTCTCTTGAAAATCTGGGTACAGGTCTTAGCACAAGAAGGAGCCCACTGAATAGGTTTCTGATCCGTCCAGTCGATGCGAGGATTATGAAGTTGAAGCCAAGGAAGACCCAAAATCAACTCAGCAGAAGGAGTGTGGATTACATCGAGGGTAATGATCTCCGTATGGACGTTAACGAATTGTAGAAGAAGAGGCACCGTCTGTAGCGTGATAAATGCTGGTTTAAGCGGTCGACCGTCAATCGCCTCCAGTCCTACCGGCGTCCTCCTGTTGACCAAAGGGATATTGTTCAGTCTAGCAAAAGTCTCGTCAATGAAATTACCTGCAGAACCAGAGTCAATGAATGCTTGTGCCGGAGTGTGAAACCCCTCTCCAGAAAGTGTAATCGGCAAGGTTATCCTGGTAGGAAGGATGTTCTGGACAATGGGAGAAAGTGTCAATATTCCCAACGAAACTCTCCGGGATCTCATTGGGAGCTGGCATTTTCCCGGTGCGTGAGGACACCGGGGTACAGCGTGACCGGAATTGCCACAGTACATGCAAAGACCGGCCTTGCGCCGACGCAGTTTCTCAGCAGGAGACAGCCTATTGCCTCCGAACTGCATGGGTTCTGGAATGTCCCTGGAAGGAGGTAACGGAGCCACGAAGGAGGGAGCAAGAGTTCTTGAGACCCGTGGACGTACATGGGAACGCTCGTATCTCCGCTCCAGCAGACGCTGATCCACACGAATAGAGAGAGCGATCAACTCCTCCAGGCTAGTGGGACGATCACGTGCAGCAAGCTCATCTTTTAGGGTCTCAGACAGGCCTTGCCAGAATGCCGAAGATAGAGCCTCATCATTCCAACCTGTCTCAGCAGCAAGGGTGCGGAACTCCACTGCATACATGGCAACCGAACGATCTCCCTGGATTATGTGGTGAAGCGCAGAAGATGCCGTTAACCTCCGTGCGGGAGTATCGAAGACTCTTCGGAATTCCTCGACGAAGAGATCGATGTCCTGTGTGATGGCACCCTGTCGTTCCCAAATGGGAGAGGCCCACGCCAGTGCCTGATCGGTGAGAAGGGAGTAGATGTAGCCGACCTTGGAGACAGAAGACACAAAGCGAGAGGGAGAGAGTTTAAATTGGACGAGACATTGATTAATGAAACCCCGGCATCCTTGAGGATCCCCCGCATAGTGTCTGGGAGGCGGAATCCGGGGTTCCGGAGCAGACGCAGACGGAGGTGTCGGAGCAGGAATAGCCGGTACAGGAGCTGCCACGGGAGACAGTTGCTGATTGAGGGTACGAACCTGAAGAGTAAGGGTATGGACGCTTTGCTGCAAGGCATCTATCCGTTTATCTGATTGGTCTAGGTAAGTCTCTAGTCTGGTAAACAGAGCAGTATGAGCGTTTATAGTGCTCGCCACCTCAGCGGGGTCCATGTTTGATGGGCTGAGCATAATGTTAGGATGTGCTCACCACAAACGAGACGGGACCGCGGTGCTGAGGTGGGATAGGATATAACGCCACCCACAGCCACGAGGGCACGTCTTGATTGAAGAGTGGTCTGGGATTCCGGATCGGAGTAGGAGAGGTACGGTAGGTAGAGAGGCCGTTAGCCAAGTCCGGGGTTAGAGAGAGGGACGTTGTCGTTTACCGTAAGCCAGGATCGGGATGCCAGAGGTGCGGAGAGTCGTGTAGCCGTATGCCGAGTTCGGGATGCCAGAGGTACAGGTAGACGTAGCGGAAGCCGGTTCAGTTCACGAGGAAGTCTGCGGAATAGACTAAGGAGGCAGGGAATGGTGAGAACAACTGGTTCTATGCTCAGCCAACGAGTCAGTGACTCTGCAGGGTATATATAGGAGAGAGGAACCAATAGCAGCGCAGCAAGGTAGGGGTGTGTGGAAAGGCCAGGTTACAGCAGGTGTAGGTTCAGAAGCAGTCCCAGGGAAGGAGCCATAAAGCCCAGCAGCCTGGCTATGTTTAGTGGTAGCCATCACAAGGGGCGCTGTGCCTTTAAGAGGCGGGAGCGCCTCCGTGTGGCCGCGCCTCCGTGAGGCAGGGCCATCGGCTGCGTGTGCGGACCCCCGCCCTGCTCTGAGAGCAGAAGAGGAAGGAAGATGTGCGCGCGCGCGCATAGATGGAAGAGCTGACGGCGGCTTGCCTCCGGAGTCCACGTGTGCCGCGGGAGACCCAGATGGAGCTGCAGGTAAGTGAGGAGCACGCCGAGAGCGGCGTGGCTCCAGAATCCTCACAGTACCCCCCCCCTTCAGGGGCGACCTCCGGGCGACCATGATAAGGCTTGGAAGGATTCTTGCGATGAAAAGCCTGTAGAAGCCGAGGTGCGTGAAGATCCCGGTGAGGAATCCATGAACGTTCCTCTGGTCCGAACCCCTTCCAGTGAACCAAGTATTGTACTCCTCCTCTGGAAATTCTAGAATCCAGGACAAACTGCACCTCGTATTCCTGTTGACCTTGAATCATGATCGGACGTGGAGGAGAATTCTTTCTGGAAAAGCGAGGACTCTGAAACACTGGTTTCAGTAAGGACACATGGAAGACCGAAGGTATCTTCATAGAAGGTGGAAGACCTAGCTTGTAAGCCACAGGATTAATCCTCCTAAGTATAGTAAAGGGACCGAGGAACTTGGGAGCAAGCTTCATGGTAGGAACCTTCAAACGGATATTCCTGGACGAGAGCCATACCCTGTCTCCTGGGGCGAACTCCGGTACTTGACGTCGAAGTCGATCAGCCTGGAGTTTCTGTCTCCCTGTAGCGAGCCTCAAATTCTCCTGAATCCTAGACCATAAGACCTTTAGGCGAGAGACGTGCTTGTCCACTGCTGGCACCCCTGAGGAGAGAGAGGAGAAAGGTGACCGAGATGGATGAAATCCAAAGTTTATAAAAAATGGAGATTCTTGGGTAGAATCATTGCGAAGAGAGTTCAGAGCAAACTCGGCCCATGGAAGAAGATCCACCCAGTCCTCCTGTGTATCAGTTATAAAACATCGAAGGTATTGTTCCAGGTTTTGGTTGGCCCTCTCCGTTTGTCCATTGGTCTGTGGATGGTACCCAGAAGAGAACTGAAGCGAAATCCCCAACTTCTGGGAAAAAGCACGCCAAAACCTCGACACGAATTGAGACCCACGATCTGAGACAATGGTAGAAGGTACTCCGTGAAGACGAAAAATCTCCTGAATGAAGACATCTGCCAGCCTGGGGGAATTTGGTAGACCCCTCAAAGGAACAAGGTGCGACTGTTTAGAAAAACGATCGATGACCACCAGAATGGTATTCTTTCCTTTGGACTCTGGAAGCTCTACAATAAAGTCCATAGAAATATGGTTCCAGGGACGGTCTGGAATGGGTAACGGAAGTAGAAGCCCAGCAGGTCTGACCCGAGGCACCTTGTTGCGAGCGCAAATATTACACGCTTTGACAAACTCCTCCACATCTTTAGCCCTCTCAGGCCACCAGAAGGTACGTTGAACCAGATCGTTGGTCTTCCGTATCCCTGGGTGTCCTGCTGATTTAGAGGAATGACACCACTCGAGAACCTTCTTGCGGTGTTGAGGTGCCGTGTAGAGTCTTCCCTCCGGAACCTTGAGTCCTTCAGGAATCCGTGACTGTTCGGATTGAATTTTGCCCATGATATCAAACGAATTAGCGGAGAGGATACAACTAGAAGGAATAATAGACTCCAGCTGCTCCTCAGATTTGTCCTCCGCCAGGAACTGTCGTGATAGGGCGTCCGCCTTTAGATTCTTGGAGCCAGGAATGAATGAAATGAGAAAATTAAATCGTGAAAAAAACAAAGCCCAGCGGGCTTGTCGAGCGTTCAAACGCTGTGCCCTTTCTAGGTAGAGGAGATTCTTATGATCCGTCAAAATGGTAATGGGTGTCTCAGTCCCCTCTAAGAAATGTCTCCACTCCTCTAAAGCCAACTTGATCGCCAAAAGCTCCCTATTCCCGACATCATAATTCCGTTCAGCGGACGAGAATTTCTTCGAGAAAAACGCACATGGATGCAGTCTGGCTAAGGGAGAAGTTCTCTGGGACAGAACAGCCCCAGCCCCAATGTCCGAAGCATCTACCTCCAAGGTAAATGGGAGTTTAGGATCTGGGTGGGTGAGGATGGGAGCAGACACAAAAGCCCTTTTTAGCCGATCAAACGCCTTTATGGCGGACTCCGACCAAGATGAAGGATCAGTACCCTTCTTGGTGAGGGCAGTTATGGGAGATACGGTGGACGAAAAATTGCGGATGAAACGTCGATAATAGTTTGCAAAACCTAAAAAACGTTGCACGGCTCTAAGAGTAGTCGGACGAGGCCAGTCCAGAATAGCCTTAAGTTTCTCTGGATCCATATTGAAACCGGAATCCGAGATGACGTAACCCAAAAATGCAACAGATTTGAGGTGGAACTGACATTTCTCCAGTTTCGCAAAAAGATGGTTCTCCCGAAGACGTAACAATACTTGTTGAACATGTTTGATGTGTTCTTGAGTGGATTTAGAAAAAATGAGGATGTCATCCAAGTAAACAATAAGAAATGAGTTCAGAATGTCCCGAAAGATCTCGTTGACAAAATCCTGGAAAACTGCTGGTGCGTTGCACAAACCGAACGGCATAACCAGATATTCATAGTGGCCGTCATGAGTGTTAAAAGCAGTCTTCCACTCGTCCCCCTCTCGTATCCTTACTAGATTGTAGGCACCTCTTAGATCCAGTTTAGAAAAGATATTTGCTCCCTGGAGACGATCGAAGAGCTCCGGTATTAACGGCAGAGGATAGCGATTTTTACGAGTGATATTGTTCAAACCCCGGTAGTCTATGCATGGACGGAGAGAGCCGTCCTTTTTCTTGACAAAGAAGAAACCTGCTCCGACCGGGGAAGACGATTTTCTGATGAAACCCCTTTCTAAGTTCTCCGCGATGTAAGTGTTCATGGCCCTTGTCTCTGGGAGAGAGAGAGGATAGGATCTTGCCCTGGGAAGAGGTGCACCTGGAAGTAGGTCGATAGGACAATCAAAAGAACGGTGTGGAGGTAGAATCTCGGAACGTGTCTTGTCGAATACATCACGGAATTCCCAGTACTCAAAGGGTAAGGAGTTAATTTTCTCAGATAAGGTAGACAAACCACCAATTCTCTTGAAAATCTGGGTACAGGTCTTAGCACAAGAAGGAGCCCACTGGATAGGTTTCTGATCCGTCCAGTCGATGCGAGGATTATGAAGTTGAAGCCAAGGAAGACCCAAAATCAACTCAGCAGAAGGAGTGTGGATTACATCGAGGGTAATGATCTCCGTATGGACGTTAACGAATTGTAGAAGAAGAGGCACCGTCTGTAGCGTGATAAATGCTGGTTTAAGCGGTCGACCGTCAATCGCCTCCAGTCCTACCGGCGTCCTCCTGTTGACCAAAGGGATATTGTTCAGTCTAGCAAAAGTCTCATCAATGAAATTACCTGCAGAACCAGAGTCAATGAATGCTTGTGCCGGAGTGTGAAACCCCTCTCCAGAAAGTGTAATCGGCAAGGTTATCCTGGTAGGAAGGATGTTCTGGACAATGGGAGAAAGTGTCAATATTCCCAATGAAACTCTCCGGGATCTCATTGGGAGCTGGCATTTCCCGGTGCGTGAGGACACCGGGGTACAGCGTGACCGGAATTGCCACAGTACATGCAAAGGCCGGCCTTGCGCCGACGCAGTTTCTCAGCAGGAGACAGCCTATTGCCTCCCAACTGCATGGGTTCTGGAATGTCCCCGGAAGGAGGTAACGGAGCCACGAAGGAGGGAGCAAGAGTTCTTGAGACCCGTGGACGTACATGGGAACGCTCGTATCTCCGCTCCAGCAGACGCTGATCCACACGAATAGAGAGAGCGATCAACTCCTCCAGGTTAGTGGGACGATCACGTGCAGCAAGCTCATCTTTTAGGGTCTCAGACAGGCCTTGCCAGAATGCCGAAGATAGAGCCTCATCATTCCAACCTGTCTCAGCAGCAAGGGTGCGGAACTCCACTGCATACATGGCAACCGAACGATCTCCCTGGATTATGTGGTGAAGAGCAGAAGATGCCGTTAACCTCCGTGCGGGAGTATCGAAGACTCTTCGGAATTCCTCGACGAAGAGATCGATGTCCTGTGTGATGGCACCCTGTCGTTCCCAAATGGGGGAGGCCCACGCCAGTGCCTGATCGGTGAGAAGGGAGTAGATGTAGCCGACCTTGGAGACAGAAGACACAAAGCGAGAGGGAGAGAGTTTAAATTGGACGAGACATTGATTAATGAAACCCCGGCATCCTTGAGGATCCCCCGCATAGTGTCTGGGAGGCGGAATCCGGGGTTCCGGAGCAGACGCAGACGGAGGTGTCGGAGCAGGAATAGCCGGTACAGGAGCTGCCACGGGAGACAGTTGCTGATTGAGGGTACGAACCTGAAGAGTAAGGGTATGGACGCTTTGCTGCAAGGCATCTATCCGTTTATCTGATTGGTCTAGGTAAGTCTCTAGTCTGGTAAACAGAGCAGTATGAGCGTTTATAGTGCTCGCCACCTCAGCGGGGTCCATGTTTGTAGGGCTGAGCATAATGTTAGGATGTGCTCACCACAAACGAGACGGGACCGCGGTGCTGAGGTGGGATAGGATATAACGCCACCCACAGCCACGAGGGCACGTCTTGATTGAAGAGTGGTCTGGGATTCCGGATCGGAGTAGGAGAGGTACGGTAGGTAGAGAGGCCGTTAGCCAAGTCCGGGGTTAGAGAGAGGGACGTTGTCGTTTACCGTAAGCCAGGATCGGGATGCCAGAGGTGCGGAGAGTCGTGTAGCCGTATGCCGAGTTCGGGATGCCAGAGGTACAGGTAGACGTAGCGGAAGCCGGTTCAGTTCACGAGGAAGTCTGCGGAATAGACTAAGGAGGCAGGGAATGGTGAGAACAACTGGTTCTATGCTCAGCCAACGAGTCAGTGACTCTGCAGGGTATATATAGGAGAGAGGAACCAATAGCAGCGCAGCAAGGTAGGGGTGTGTGGAAAGGCCAGGTTACAGCAGGTGTAGGTTCAGAAGCAGTCCCAGGGAAGGAGCCATAAAGCCCAGCAGCCTGGCTATGTTTAGTGGTAGCCATCACAAGGGGCGCTGTGCCTTTAAGAGGCGGGAGCGCCTCCGTGTGGCCGCGCCTCCGTGAGGCAGGGCCATCGGCTGCGTGTGCGGACCCCCGCCCTGCTCTGAGAGCAGAAGAGGAAGGAAGATGTGCGCGCGCGCGCATAGATGGAAGAGAGGCACCTATGAGAGGCCAGTTTAGAAAAGATATTGCCTACCTGAGGAACGATCAAGAGTCCGGGTGAGGAGCACGCCGAGAGCGGCGTGGCTCCAGAATCCTCACAGTACCCCCCCCTTCAGGGGCGACCTCCGGGCGACCATGATAAGGCTTGGAAGGATTCTTGCGATGAAAAGCCTGTAGAAGCCGAGGTGCGTGAAGATCCCGGTGAGGAATCCATGAACGTTCCTCTGGTCCGAACCCCCTCCAGTGAACCAAGTATTGTACTCCTCCTCTGGAAATTCTAGAATCCAGGACAAACTGCACCTCGTATTCCTGTTGACCTTGAATCATGATCGGACGTGGAGGAGAATTCTTTCTGGAAAAGCGAGGACTCTGAAACACTGGTTTCAGTAAGGACACATGGAAGACCGAAGGTATCTTCATAGAAGGTGGAAGACCTAGCTTGTAAGCCACAGGATTAATCCTCCTAAGTATAGTAAAGGGACCGAGGAACTTGGGAGCAAGCTTCATGGTAGGAACCTTCAAACGGATATTCCTGGACGAGAGCCATACCCTGTCTCCTGGGGCGAACTCCGGTACTTGACGTCGAAGTCGATCAGCCTGGAGTTTCTGTCTCCCTGTAGCAAGCCTCAAATTCTCCTGAATCCTAGACCATAAGACCCTTAGGCGAGAGACGTGCTTGTCCACTGCTGGCACCCCTGAGGAGAGAGAGGAGAAAGGTGACCGAGATGGATGAAATCCAAAGTTTATAAAAAATGGAGATTCTTGGGTAGAATCATTGCGAAGAGAGTTCAGAGCAAACTCGGCCCATGGAAGAAGATCCACCCAGTCCTCCTGTGTATCAGTTATAAAACATCGAAGGTATTGTTCCAGATTTTGGTTGGCCCTCTCCGTTTGTCCATTGGTCTGTGGATGGTACCCAGAAGAGAACTGAAGCGAAATCCCCAATTTCTGGGAAAAAGCACGCCAAAACCTCGACACGAATTGAGACCCACGATCTGAGACAATGGTAGAAGGTACTCCGTGAAGACGAAAAATCTCCTGAATGAAGACATCTGCCAGCCTGGGGGAATTTGGTAGACCCCTCAAAGGAACAAGGTGCGACTGTTTAGAAAAACGATCGATGACCACCAGAATGGTATTCTTTCCTTTGGACTCTGGAAGCTCTACAATAAAGTCCATAGAAATATGGTTCCAGGGACGGTCTGGAATGGGTAACGGAAGTAGAAGCCCAGCAGGTCTGACCCGAGGCACCTTGTTGCGAGCGCAAATATTACACGCTTTGACAAACTCCTCCACATCTTTAGCCCTCTCAGGCCACCAGAAGGTACGTTGAACCAGATCGTTGGTCTTCCGTATCCCTGGGTGTCCTGCTGATTTAGAGGAATAACACCACTCGAGAACCTTCTTGCGGTGTTGAGGTGCCGTGTAGAGTCTTCCCTCCGGAACCTTGAGTCCTTCAGGAATCCGTGACTGTTCGGATTGAATTTTGCCCATGATATCAAACGAATTAGCGGAGAGGATACAACTAGAAGGAATAATAGACTCCGGCTGCTCCTCAGATTTGTCCTCCGCCAGGAACTGTCGTGATAGGGCGTCCGCCTTTAGATTCTTGGAGCCAGGAATGAATGAAATGAGAAAATTAAATCGTGAAAAAAACAAAGCCCAGCGGGCTTGTCGAGCGTTCAAACGCTGTGCCCTTTCTAGGTAGAGGAGATTCTTATGATCCGTCAAAATGGTAATGGGTGTCTCAGTCCCCTCTAAGAAATGTCTCCACTCCTCTAAAGCCAACTTGATCGCCAAAAGCTCCCTATTCCCGACATCATAATTCCGTTCAGCGGACGAGAATTTCTTCGAGAAAAACGCACATGGATGCAGTCTGGCTAAGGGAGAAGTTCTCTGGGACAGAACAGCCCCAGCCCCAATGTCCGAAGCATCTACCTCCAAGGTAAATGGGAGTTTAGGATCTGGGTGGGTGAGGATGGGAGCAGACACAAAAGCCCTTTTTAGCCGATCAAACGCCTTTATGGCGGACTCCGACCAAGATGAAGGATCAGTACCCTTCTTGGTGAGGGCAGTTATGGGAGATACGGTGGACGAAAAATTGCGGATGAAACGTCGATAATAGTTTGCAAAACCTAAAAAACGTTGCACGGCTCTAAGAGTAGTCGGACGAGGCCAGTCCAGAATAGCCTTAAGTTTCTCTGGATCCATATTGAAACCGGAATCCGAGATGACGTAACCCAAAAATGCAACAGATTTGAGGTGGAACTGACATTTCTCCAGTTTCGCAAAAAGATGGTTCTCCCGAAGACGTAACAATACTTGTTGAACATGTTTGATGTGTTCTTGAGTGGATTTAGAAAAAATGAGGATGTCATCCAAGTAAACAATAAGAAATGAGTTCAGAATGTCCCGAAAGATCTCGTTGACAAAATCCTGGAAAACTGCTGGTGCGTTGCACAAACCGAACGGCATAACCAGATATTCATAGTGGCCATCATGAGTGTTAAAAGCAGTCTTCCACTCGTCCCCCTCTCGTATCCTTACTAGATTGTAGGCACCTCTTAGATCCAGTTTAGAAAAGATATTTGCTCCCTGGAGACGATCGAAGAGCTCCGGTATTAACGGCAGAGGATAGCGATTTTTACGAGTGATATTGTTCAAACCCCGGTAGTCTATGCATGGACGGAGAGAGCCGTCCTTTTTCTTGACAAAGAAGAAACCTGCTCCGACCGGGGAAGACGATTTTCTGATGAAACCCCTTTCTAAGTTCTCCGCGATGTAAGTGTTCATGGCCCTTGTCTCTGGGAGAGAGAGAGGATAGGATCTTGCCCTGGGAAGAGGTGCACCTGGAAGTAGGTCGATAGGACAATCAAAAGAACGGTGTGGAGGTAGAATCTCGGAACGTGTCTTGTCGAATACATCACGGAATTCCCAGTACTCAAAGGGTAAGGAGTTAATTTTCTCAGATAAGGTAGACAAACCACCAATTCTCTTGAAAATCTGGGTACAGGTCTTAGCACAAGAAGGAGCCCACTGAATAGGTTTCTGATCCGTCCAGTCGATGCGAGGATTATGAAGTTGAAGCCAAGGAAGACCCAAAATCAACTCAGCAGAAGGAGTGTGGATTACATCGAGGGTAATGATCTCCGTATGGACGTTAACGAATTGTAGAAGAAGAGGCACCGTCTGTAGCGTGATAAATGCTGGTTTAAGCGGTCGACCGTCAATCGCCTCCAGTCCTACCGGCGTCCTCCTGTTGACCAAAGGGATATTGTTCAGTCTAGCAAAAGTCTCGTCAATGAAATTACCTGCAGAACCAGAGTCAATGAATGCTTGTGCCGGAGTGTGAAACCCCTCTCCAGAAAGTGTAATCGGCAAGGTTATCCTGGTAGGAAGGATGTTCTGGACAATGGGAGAAAGTGTCAATATTCCCAACGAAACTCTCCGGGATCTCATTGGGAGCTGGCATTTCCCGGTGCGTGAGGACACCGGGGTACAGCGTGACCGGAATTGCCACAGTACATGCAAAGGCCGGCCTTGCGCCGACGCAGTTTCTCAGCAGGAGACAGCCTATTGCCTCCCAACTGCATGGGTTCTGGAATGTCCCCGGAAGGAGGTAACGGAGCCACGAAGGAGGGAGCAAGAGTTCTTGAGACCCGTGGACGTACATGGGAACGCTCGTATCTCCGCTCCAGCAGACGCTGATCCACACGAATAGAGAGAGCGATCAACTCCTCCAGGCTAGTGGGACGATCACGTGCAGCAAGCTCATCTTTTAGGGTCTCAGACAGGCCTTGCCAGAATGCCGAAGATAGAGCCTCATCATTCCAACCTGTCTCAGCAGCAAGGGTGCGGAACTCCACTGCATACATGGCAACCGAACGATCTCCCTGGATTATGTGGTGAAGAGCAGAAGATGCCGTTAACCTCCGTGCGGGAGTATCGAAGACTCTTCGGAATTCCTCGACGAAGAGATCGATGTCCTGTGTGATGGCACCCTGTCGTTCCCAAATGGGAGAGGCCCACGCCAGTGCCTGATCGGTGAGAAGGGAGTAGATGTAGCCGACCTTGGAGACAGAAGACACAAAGCGAGAGGGAGAGAGTTTAAATTGGACGAGACATTGATTAATGAAACCCCGGCATCCTTGAGGATCCCCCGCATAGTGTCTGGGAGGCGGAATCCGGGGTTCCGGAGCAGACGCAGACGGAGGTGTCGGAGCAGGAATAGCCGGTACAGGAGCTGCCACGGGAGACAGTTGCTGATTGAGGGTACGAACCTGAAGAGTAAGGGTATGGACGCTTTGCTGCAAGGCATCTATCCGTTTATCTGATTGGTCTAGGTAAGTCTCTAGTCTGGTAAACAGAGCAGTATGAGCGTTTATAGTGCTCGCCACCTCAGCGGGGTCCATGTTTGTAGGGCTGAGCATAATGTTAGGATGTGCTCACCACAAACGAGACGGGACCGCGGTGCTGAGGTGGGATAGGATATAACGCCACCCACAGCCACGAGGGCACGTCTTGATTGAAGAGTGGTCTGGGATTCCGGATCGGAGTAGGAGAGGTACGGTAGGTAGAGAGGCCGTTAGCCAAGTCCGGGGTTAGAGAGAGGGACGTTGTCGTTTACCGTAAGCCAGGATCGGGATGCCAGAGGTGCGGAGAGTCGTGTAGCCGTATGCCGAGTTCGGGATGCCAGAGGTACAGGTAGACGTAGCGGAAGCCGGTTCAGTTCACGAGGAAGTCTGCGGAATAGACTAAGGAGGCAGGGAATGGTGAGAACAACTGGTTCTATGCTCAGCCAACGAGTCAGTGACTCTGCAGGGTATATATAGGAGAGAGGAACCAATAGCAGCGCAGCAAGGTAGGGGTGTGTGGAAAGGCCAGGTTACAGCAGGTGTAGGTTCAGAAGCAGTCCCAGGGAAGGAGCCATAAAGCCCAGCAGCCTGGCTATGTTTAGTGGTAGCCATCACAAGGGCGCTGTGCCTTTAAGAGGCGGGAGCGCCTCCGTGTGGCCGCGCCTCCGTGAGGCAGGGCCATCGGCTGCGTGTGCGGACCCCCGCCCTGCTCTGAGAGCAGAAGAGGAAGGAAGATGTGCGCGCGCGCGCATAGATGGAAGAGCTGACGGCGGCTTGCCTCCGGAGTCCACGTGTGCCGCGGGAGACCCAGATGGAGCTGCAGGTAAGTGAGGAGCACGCCGAGAGCGGCGTGGCTCCAGAATCCTCACAGGGGGTTGGTGAGCTGGGGGAGTGATGGGAGGGGGGAGCCGGTGGGGAGGTGAGCTGGGGGGGTGATGGGGAGGTGATCTGGGTGAAGAGGTGTGTGTGTGTGTGTGTGTGTGTCAGTTGGGTGAGGCCGAGGGGGAAGGTAAGCTGCGGATGAACAGAAGAAGAGTGTAGCAGTTGGGTGACATCATAGAGCCACCAATCTGATTGGCCAGAGGCTGAGGACCAATCAGATTCTCCACATTTACCACTAGACTCACAAATTTCAAATTTATATATTAAGATAAATAAACAGAAATAACCATAATGTTAGATAGATCTATACTATATAGTTATATTTATATGCAGCAATATAAACAATAATAGATAGCTATATTATATTATAAAGTAATATAAATATACATACGCGTTAGTTACCGTTGGTGTCCTCGTGCGTTGTTTGGTCTTTCCGTGTGCATCATAGCACACGGTGGTTGATGGCACAAAGAGGCCAGAAGCAGCTAACCAGCGTTGGATATCTGCAATTCATTGTCCGCTCGTCTACATCTCTTTAATTCGCATGCTGAGATCCTTTGAAATCTTTTTAACAGGCATTGCTGCGAGTAGAAAGAAATACAAGCACAAGAATGTATATTCGATGTTTAGTCGATGTGTATTCAATGTGCAGTGAATCCACAAAATGGATGGTATATTTATACGTTAATGACTCACATTAGAGTACGCCCACTTTTAACACCTGTACCTCGTCGCCATGCATAAAAGGTGACACAATTTGCATATCCCACCACTCGATGATCTATATCTGAATTTTACCTTGTCCAGATACTGCATTGTGTCACCTGCTTCCAAGGATTGACCCCGATTCTACGGACGCAGGAACACACTCGCCTCTGCCGTGCCTGTCACGTTGAAAAAGCGAAAGGCAGGAGCCATTTCCAAGCCTTAGCGAAAGGCTAAGGCTAATAAAGAAAACCTTTTGCTGACCCCAAAGGCTAAGGGTTTTAATACACGTAAGCCTTATTATGTCAAGAAGAAATTCGATGATGTACACTCAAGACAAAACAAATGGCAGCCAACCCATCGAACCCGCAAGCAACTTCCTCGATAACGCTTTGACGACTCTGCCGCTGCACTCCCGGAAATCCACAGCACATCTTCTCCATTACTCATCCACGACACTGCCGCTGCTCTCCCGGAAACCCACAACCCATCTTCTCCACTACTCTTCCACGACGATGCCCCGGTCTCCTGGAAATCCACAGGTCACTTTCTCCATTACACTTAGACGACTCTGCCGCTTCTCTACCGGAAATCCACAGGTGTGACGGCTCAGGGGATTCATGCTTCCCAATGTCTCCCCGTCACCCCTGCTCCCTCTGCCTCTGACCTTCCTCCCTCGCCTCCTCGTCCATCTGTCCCTTCTTCCTCCCACACTCATTCCTCTGCGGCATGCCCGAATGCGCGTCCAGCCATCACGCGCGTTCCCCGCGAGGTGCGCACACCTCTCCAGGCACCCGATCCCCTCCACGGCACTCACAGCTCGTGGCGTCCCTCTATTTCCCCACCTGCCACATTACCTCCTTCGGTCTCTTCTCCTGCTCTCTCGCCTTCCTTGGCGAGCGCCCCCACGGCGCGACGCTCCTCACGCTCCCTGGCACACACGATGCGCGCGCATCCAACCCTTACAGAGGGCGCGCGCACACGCTCCAGGTATAGGCTTTCCCAGAGCCCTGGCCCCGCCTCCCATAGCGTACAAGCCATATCCCTGTGTGATTCACCTGTCTCCTCCCTTGCTCCTTCTGACCTATCCCTGCAACTTCTCACTCAACCCTCTGCTCCTCCTTCCTCTCCCATTGGTGCTCTCTCCTTTATAATCCCTGTCTGTCCTCTAGATCATTGCTCTGCATAGCTTCTTGTGACCCCTGTGTGTGCAGTCTCTATGCTTGGCTCTCCTGTCTCTTTCAGTGCTGGTTCCTGTCCCAGCTTACCTTTGGATCTCCCTGGCTTGAACTCTGCTTTGAATTGGATTACCCTGATTTCTCCTGCCCTTGAACCCTGCATTCGGATACTACTATGCTGCCTACTCCAATCCTTGAACACTGGCTTACGGACATCACCACGCTGCTCTCTATAACCCCTGAACTCTGGCACACGGACATTACTAAACAAACTCTGGCATCCTGGGCATTGCAAGTATATGTTAACCCTTTATCAACAGGCCCGGCAATGCATTACCACACTCCGGGCACGCCCTCACTGCTGTGGGTGCGTGTTATAACCTTACCCACCTCAGTACTGGGGACTGGCCAGGTCTGCGGGCATACAGGCGTTACATTATGCAGAGCAAAACAAATGCAGACCCCCCTGAGGTGGGTCAAGGTGTTTCCTTTGAACATTTACAATTTGTCAGTAGCCAACTGACCACTGTTTCGCAACAACTTGCTAATATGTCTCTCCAGGAAACCCCAGCTGCCCCGTCACCTCCTGTCTCAGTGACCTACTCTAACTCAGGACCACGTATACCACCTCCCAACCGGTATGATGGGGACACTCTCGCTTGCCGTGGATTCCTAAACCAATGCGAGGTTCAATTTGAAATGTCTCCCTCTCTTTTTCCTACCGGCCGTACCAAGGTGGCCTACATTTACGCCTTACTCACTGGCGACGCCCTCGCTTGGGCTTCTCCCCTCTGGAAGCACAAACCTGAGTTGACCCAAGACTATCCTAAATTTAGGTATGAATTTCAACAAGTGTTTGACACTCCCGCACGTAGGGAGATGGCCGCTTTTTCTCTGTTTCATATCACACAGGCTCGAAGATCAGCTGCTAAGTACGCAATAGAGTTCCGCACCCTCGCCGCTGAAACTCAATGGAACGACGAGGCACTTGCCGCAGCATATTGGCACGGTCTGTCTAATACTTTATAAGATGATCTCGCAGCTCACGCCCAGCTGTCCTCTCTGGACCAACTAATTACACTCAGCATACGTATGGATTAACGTACCTAAGAACGACGTCACGAGCGACACTGTTCCCGTTCTCTTCCACCCCGTCTGTCTCTCATAGGTCTTCTCCTTCGCCCTTCCTGGCCTTGGATGCTCCTAAGCCAATGCAGATCGGTAGCCAACAACCACGGGCTGCGGAGAGAATGCGACATCGTCAGAATTGACTCTGTTACTACAGGCATACCCCAGTTTAAGGACACTCACTTTAAGTACACTCGCGAGTAAGTACATCTCGCTCAATAGGCAAACGGCAGCTCACGCATGCGCCTGTCAGCACGTCCTGAACAGCATTACTGACTCCCTACCTGTACTGAAGCTGTGCGCAAGTGGGGAGACTATAGAGCCCGTTACAAATGCGTTATTTATATCAGTTATGCACGTACATGATGATTGCATTACAGTACATGCATCGATAAGTGTGGAAAAGGCAGTGCTTCACTTTAAGTACATTTTCGCTTTACAGGAGAGGCAGCGATTATTCTAACAAAAACCAGTGGCAATTCCCCAAAAGACCCAGGTACACCCAGGTACATTCTGAATACATTTCCTTAAACTAGCCCCAGCATTTTTGCATTGATTAATGGCCTATCAGATTAACAGCGGGGATCCCTGGCAGTCCCATTCAAACTGAATTGGACTGCCAGGGATCCCTGCTGTGTTAATCCTATGGGTCGTTAGTCAATGCAGAAATGCCTTAAACGTGCCTCAAACTAGCCCAGAACATACCCAGTACATACCCTGAATGTAACCCGGCTAGTTTAAGGCAAATGTTAGAATAAGCGTTGCCTCTACTGTACATACATGCTCCGGTCCCATTGCTTACGTTAATGCGGGGTATGCATGTATTGTGGTTCCCCAGAACATCGGCTCCAGAACTGTCCCCTGAAGCCGGGAAATGGGAACACCCAGTAAAGGTAGAGGGGCTTTAGCTGGGTACAATCTCTTCTTGCCCCTCTCTCTCTAAGGATCTCCCAAAGAAACTCATGCTTCCTGTAACGCTGGCGGGCCCTGAACTTCTATTAGAAGTAAAAGCTTTCATTGACTCCGGGTCTGGCGGTAACTTCCTGGATCACACCTTCGCCTCTGAGAATCAAATCCCTCTGGTCAAGAGAAAAGCACCCATTGGTCTTGAAGCTATCGATGGGCGTCCGGTTAAGCCAGCCTTCATCATCTGGGAGTCCATCCCACTTACATTAACCACTGTGGATGGTCATAAGGAGGTAATAGTTTTTGATGTCTTCCTTTCTCCTACCGTCCAGGTTATTCTAGGATTGCCTTGGCTACAGCTCTACAATCCGCGCATCGATTGGACCGACGTCTTACCTATCCAATGGTCTACCTCACTCCTCCTGCTGCTGTTCTCGCTGGTTTGGATACCATCCCTTCCAACCTGTCCATCCTGCCGACAGTGTATCACGAGTTCCTGGATGTTTTCAATAAAGTACAAGCTGAGGTACTGCCTCCCCATCGTCCCTATGATTGTCCTATTGATTTAATTCCAGGAACCATCCTCCCGAAGTCGAAGTCATATCCTTTATCCGTTCCTGAAACTGAGGCTAAGACGTCTTACATCCAAGAAAATTTGGAGAAAGGATTCATCCGCAACTCCACCTCCCCCTCTGGGGCAGGCTTCTTCATCGTGAAGAAGAAGGATGGATCCCTAAGACCCTGTATCGACTTTCGCGGACTCAACAAAATTACGGTAAAAAAACCAATATGCTCTTCCCCTAATTTCTGAACTATTCGACCGTCTACAAGGAGCCTCTATCTTCTCCAAACTCGATTTAAGAGGGGCCTATAACCTCATCCGTATAAGATATGGGGATGAATGGAAAACCGCGTTTAATACGCGATCTGGACATTATGAGTATTTAGTGATGCCCTTCGGGCTATGCAATGCTCCTGCCGTTTTCCAAGAGTTCATGAACGATAACTTCCGGGACGTGTTGGGAACATTTGTTATCGTATATTTGGATGACATTCTCATTTTCTCTAAGGATTTAGAGGAGCACATTCGCCATACCAAACTGGTACTCTCTAGGCTTCGTGCTAATCGCCTCTATGCTAAAATGGAGAAATGTTTGTTCCATCAGACGTCCACAGCCTTCCTAGGCTATATTATCTCTAACCAAGGTTTTTCTATAGACCCAGAGAAATTGAAGTCTGTCCTCGACTGGCCGCTGCCGAATTCTCTCAAGGCTGTGCAGCGCTTCCTTGGTTTTGCCAATTATTACCGGAAGTTCATCCGTAAATTTTCTACCATTGCCTTACCCATCACTGCCTTGACTAAGAAGGGTGCTGATCCTACGACTTGGTCTCCCGAAGCCATTAACGCCTTCGAGTTTCTCAAAAAGGCCTTCATCTATGCACCCATCATACGACATCCAGATACTTCGCTTTCCTTCACGTTAGAAGTTGACGCCTCTGATGTGGGAGCCGGTGCAGTACTCTCTCAGAGATCCTTTCCCCAGGAGAAGCTCCATACCTGTGGTTTTTTTTGTCGGAAGTTCTCGTCAGCCAAGAGAAATTATGATGTTGGGAATCGTGATCTATTGGCCATTAAATTGGCTCTTCAGGAATGGAGGCATCTTCTCGAAGGCACCAAGGAGCCTATTGCCATCCTCACCGATCACAAAAATTTACTGTATATTGAGGGGTCTCGACGATTAGGATCTCGCCAGGCTCGTTGATCACTATTTTTCTCTCGTTTCAACTATACCATTTCTAATATTCTGGTACCAAAAATATAAAAGCAGATGCTCTCTCTCGCCAGTTTGCTACGGAGAACGACTCTAACGAATCCTCTGAATCTATTCTCCCCGCCAAGTGCATAATTTCTGCCAATAATTTTGATGTTTTGGATGAAATCAACAAAGCTCAGGATCACATTCCCAGGAGATTTAGGGTGCCAGAGGGACGCTTATATGCAGCTCCATGTTTTCGCCACAAGATTGTACTTTGGGGACATTCTTCTAGATATGCCGGTCATCCAGGCTTCAAGAGGAGAGCAGATCTTATTAAACGGATCTATTGGTGGCCTAAAATGAACAAGGACATTTTTGATTTCACCAGAGCTTGTCTGGTCTGTGGCCAGAGTAAATCCGCCCATCACAAACCTTCTGGTCTCCTCATGCCTCTTCCCATTCCGGAGCAACCTTGGAAACACATCTCTATGGACTTTATTGCCGAGCTTCCCAATTCTAAAGGAATGAATACCATTCTTGTTATAGTGGATAGATTTTCCAAGCATTCACACTTTATACCCCTCAAGGGCCTCCCTAATTCTGCTACTTTGGCCGATATTTTTTCTAAGGAAATTTTCAGATTACACGGTGTTCCTATTTCTATTGTTTCTGACAGAGGTTCTCAATTCATCTCTAAATTTTGGCGTGCGTTTTCCCAGAGACATGGGATGTCCCTTCTATTTTCTTCTGGATACCACCCTCAGACCAACGGTCAAACGGAAAGAATGAATCAGACCTTAGAGCAGTATCTCAGATGTTTTGTCTCCGAATCTCAAGACAACTTGGTGGATCTATTACCTTGGGCCAAGTTTGCAATTAACTCTCTTAAAAATGAATCTACGCAAGAGTCCCCTTTCTTCATTAATTTTGGATTCCACCCTAGCAGTCTTCCCCTCTCCTCCCTCCCATCTGGTGTTCCTGCAGCGGATTCTCATGCCTCTATTCTTCAAAACTCTTGGAGGAAGATTGTTAAGACTCTACAAACTGCCATCTCAAGACAAAAAACAAAGGCAGATCGACAACGCCAACTGGGCCCTTCGTTTAAACCCGGAGACAGAGTGAGGTTATCCTCAAAAAATATAACGCTCAAGACCCCGTCTCTGAAATTGTCCCCGAGATTCTTGGGTCCCTTTAAGATCCTTGAGAGGATCAATCCGGTCGCATACCATTTGGCACTTCCTCCTACCATGAGGATTCCTTCTGTGTTCCATGTATCATTACTCAAACTGGTTATCCAAGCGCTCATTTCCCGGATCGTTCCCGAAAACCCAACCCTGTGACCATTGACGGACAGCAGGAATATGAGGTTCACTCCATTATCGATTCCCGTTGGTCCAGAAACAAGTTACAGCTCCTCGTTCACTGGAAGGGTTATGGTCCAGAGGAGCGTTCCTGGATTCCTTTTCGTCATATTCACGCTCCCAAACTCCTCTGGCAATTTCATCGGAAATTCCCCCAGAAGCCATGGCAGGATCGTCCAGAGTTCAATCCTCAAGGGGGAGGGGGGATACTGTGACGGTTCAGGGGATTCGTGCTTCCAATGTCTCCCCATCACCCCTGCTCCCTCTGCCTCTGACCTTCCTCCCTCGCCTCCTCGTCCATCTGTCCCTTCTTCCTTCTGCACCTGTTCCTCTGCGGAATGCCCGAACGCGCATCCAGCCGTCACGTGCGTTCCCCGCGAGGTGCGCACACCTCTCCAGGCACCCGATCCCCTCCGCGGCACTCACAGCTTGCGGCGTCCCTCTATTTCCCCACCTGCCACATTACCTCCTTCGGTCTCTTCTCCTGCTCTCTCGCCTTCCTTGGCGAGCGCCCCCACGGCGCGACGCTCCTCGCGCTCCATGGCACACACTGTGCACACGCATCCAATCCTTACAGAGGGCGCGCGCACACGCTCCAGGTAGAGGCCTTCCCAGAGCCCTGGCTCCGCCTCCCATAGCGTACAAGCCATATCCCTGTGTGATTCACCTGTCTCCTCCCTTGCTCCT
The DNA here is from genome assembly GCA_036426205.1 of Ascaphus truei. Taxonomy (NCBI): domain Eukaryota; kingdom Metazoa; phylum Chordata; class Amphibia; order Anura; family Ascaphidae; genus Ascaphus; species Ascaphus truei. The sequence goes on from CM071567.1 coordinate 288,403,271, forward strand.
TCTGAAATATCCCTGCAACCTCTCACTCAACCCTCTGCTCCTCCTTCCTCTCCCATTGGTGCTCCCTCTTTATAATCCCTGTCTGTCCTCTAGCTCATTGCTCTGCATAGCTTCTTGTGACCCCTGTGTGTGCAGTCTCTATGCTTGGCTCTCCTGTCTCTTTCAGTGCTGATTCCTGTCCCAGCTTACCTTTGGATCTCCCTGGCTTGAACTCTGCTTTGAATTGGATTACCCTGCTTTCTCCTGCCCTTGAACCCTGCATTCGGATACTACTACGCTGCCTACTCCAATCCTTGAACACTGGCTTACAGACATCACCACGCTGCTCTCTATAACCCCTGAACTCTGGCACACGGACATTACTATCCAAACTCTGGCATCCTGGATGTTGCAAGTATATGTTAACCCTTTCTCAACAGGCCCGGCAACGCATTACCACACTCCGGGCATGCCCTCACTGCTGTGGGTGTGTGTTATAACCTTACCCACCTCAGTACTGTGGACTGACCAGGTCTGCAGGCATACAGGCGTTACAACAGGTCACTTTCTCCATCCCTCTTCGATGACGCTGTTGCTTCTCTCCCGGAAATCCACAGGTCACCTCCTCCATCCTTCTTCGACGATGCTGCCGCTTCTCTCCAGGGAACCCCCATCTCTTCCTCCGTAGCACCCATCCACTCAGATGTCCACAGCACCCCATGCACAGGATGCAGCTCGTTAGACCGCATGTGAATGGGTTAAGTGTCGATATCCCCAGGGACTCTACTATGCTGGTAAAGATAGATCTTCTTTAAGAGACCATATTAAATATGGATCAACAGATAGAGAAGATGGATCAACGGATGGAGAAGATGGATCAACGGATGGAGAATATGGATCAATGGATGGAGAAGATGGATCAACAGATGGAGAAGATAGAGACTGACATAGCGGGGATACATAATTTGCTCGGAGTTCATGCCCTTGTATCTCCAACGCCGGAGCAGGAGGGTGGCATGGATGGGATGAATGGAACCTTCGACCGCCTTCCATCACCAAGCACACCCCCTCCACCAGAAGAATATGTGTACATGTATGCCGTTGATAACATGAGAACCCCGTCAAGACCACGCCAGGAGACAACATGGTGACCAAGACAAGAGGAAAGCATCCTCCCAGACAACCTACCCTCACCCGCTGCCACAAGCACACCCGTGAAAGAAGAACACCCGCTCCAAGAATCCAACCCACATACGCTTGCATCGATACAGTGCCCGACATCATCCTGCGCGAGCTGCCACCGGCACTCAGCAAGAAGTATAGGGTGATGAGTGCTGGTTTACCCCAGAAGTACGACATGTTAATTTATAAGCACCACGTGTCCTACTTGGTGTACTGCGGGTGGGCCAAAAATGTAAACTACGAAGGAAATCGTGAAAAAAGCGCGCTTCCTGAAAATTTAAGAAGGACAATTGTGGAGGAATTGCGGCTCTATTTTTCAATTACAGATCCTGTAGTGAAAATCGTGAGAGACGCCATTAATGGCATTTTGCGTCATACAAGGCATCGGCCCTGGAAGGACAATCTGGTGGGGATCGAATTTGCGTGACTGTTCAAATGCTGTTTATTTTTTGACTTGGTGCTTGTTTTAACTTGTATTAATAAAGAAATGTTTTTACTTACACAAGACCTGCACAACTCCAGTCCTCCAGGGCCGCAAACAGGACCGGATATCCTGAAAACCAGGCCTATTTGTGGCCCTCGAGGACTGGAGTGGTGCAGGCCTGACTTACTGTACTGTACACCACCCTACTGTAAATGTTTTGACTTTCTGCACTTTAATAAAGGAGATGTTGCGCGTTTTAAATTATATTAATAAAGAATTTTTTTTACTAACACCATACTGTTGTGCTGTAAATCTTTGACTTTCTGTACTTTAATAAAAGAAATGTTGCGTGTTTTAACTTGTATTAATAAGAAATGTTTTTTACTAACACCATACTGTTGTTGCTGTACACTTTTTGTACTTACTCCACAAATAAAAGAAAATGTTGATTTGTTTTAAATTGTTCCATTTTCTCCTTTTATACTGTAACAAAATACAGTGTTTCTAGAACATACAGTACAGTACTGTCCAGGCATACTGTACTGTATACTGTAGGCATGCTCTGTACTGTACATCACAAGAGTATTAAAACAATACATGCTGTACGGGTAGTAGAATACACATATGTACAGGAATACATGTAGAATAAATGCATACTTTTTATTTTTCGGGTTTATTATACAATATGTATATAAAAAAGTATTGTATACGGTCTGAAAATAACAGCATACTGTTTCAGGTGTTCAATGAAGCTCTCAGTTACAGTATTCTATCCTAATCAATAGCAACGGCCACTAAACTGTTGACTCCGGTACGTGGTTTTTAAAATCCGATTCAGCAATGTGCAGGCATTGTTACACAAACCGATATTATCCATTGAAATCCCTCCATGTGCCGTTTTCCGCATGACATGATAAAGTCTTCTTTTCTGAGGAAAAACAAAAGTAAAAGTTTTACTGTAATGGTCAGGCAGTCCCCTACTGTCGATGTGATGACACACATATGCATTTCAAGAAGGTTCCAATGCGCATGCGCATGCGCCTAGCTTTCCACCAATTGTTCAGTATCTACTGTAGAAGCTGCTCAGCCAATGATATTGCTTACAGGAGAATCGCTTGACTGTGCATTGATATTAATATTTCAAAAACAGAATAAAATATGGCAACATTACTCGCTAAAGACTTTGCCAATCAGCTGGCGCCGAGCCACTGCCAGTCCCGTATTCTCGATCATACACGTAGTTGACAGGTGACAGCGGGACTACAACACCTGTAGTTTACAGCTGATGAGGCTGGAAATCGCTTTGGTACTGCTGCGGCCAAGCTTAATCTAAATCTTGCCCGCATTTTTTCTCACCTTTTTTCTTTTGCCGCTGAGATTGGCTGCATGTCAGCCGCATCTCACGGCCGCGTGCGCCCGTTTCTCCAATCAGCGCCTAATGGCGCTGAAAAATAGAAGCGCCTGCGGCGGCAAAAGAAAAAAAAAAGCCCGCGTCTGAACGGGGTTTTAAATTACCCGCGGTGGCGGCCGCATTAGACTTAGGGCGGCCGCCACTGTACATTCAAGCTTGCTGGAATCTGTATGCGAAATCCGGCTCAGGCTGCAGGTATCCGGGCGGGGACAGACAGCAAGGGTTGCCGGTCACCAGGTTTTCACTGATGGTCGGACCGTTATTGGAAGCTGGCGCTGTCGCTGGCGCATTGCTTGCCAGCGACTGACGTTTCTTAGTTTGTTTTAACATGACCATTCGCCTTTGGAAGCCTCCATGATCAAAGGTACGGGAAAAATCTGGTGCTACACACCAATAGAAAAAAATGGGAGAAGTACCCCCGAACTGATGCTACAATACTGCGATGCCAGTTCAATATAAAACAGTCAATAGAAGAACCGGTATGTATAAGAAATAAGTAAGTGGCTCCTCCTGCATAGCCAATAGAGGTGTGAAGCTGGTGAAGCCACCCCCTCACCTGGACTCCGTCGGAATGGCCCTCAAGCCTCCTTGCTGGCAATCTCCCCCGACCGAGCTGTATCCGAGGGAACCAACCTCCCACCTCGGCGCTGTATCCGAGGGAGCCGAATCTCCCACCTCGGAGCTTAATCCGAGGGAGCCGAACCTCCCACCTCGGACCGCAGGGATGGCAACCCGGGTTGCCCGAACCAAGGTAAGGGTAGAGACCTGTAAACCCAGAGCCTCCAGCTGTCTCACCGGGTGCCTGCAAATCCTCCCGCGTTGATGTTGCCAGGTACCGTGCAGGGGGTGGTGGCTGAAGGGTAACCTTCTAAACCCTACAAAGCTACACACCAATAACCTCCAATAACACCGGGATCAATATGAAATAAACACGGATCGATACATTTCCTTATTTCATGCTTCCACACATGAGCATCTGGTAAAAATTTGTAAAAGTCATAGTTTTCGATAAAATACTGATAAATTTGACCAACTGTTGCCATCTTATCATCTGTTGCATTAATCGTGGCTCATATTAAATAAGCTTACGTTATATCGGGTTTTTGGTACACGGACTGCAGCGGTGCACTCATCTCGGGACTCTCAGGACAATAGAACACCAGACACTGCGCATTTAGTTTTTAATATGAAAAGCCTAAATTGAAACATTATTGTAACTTCTTCAGTACCAAGGTCAATTTACAATAGACCACTGTGGTATTTTTTTAAACACCTGCAAGTCGACACATTACTGAAGCGCATGCGCATTACAACTCATGAAAATCTGCCACCTGGCGGATATGCGAAGAATTTCAGCCAATTAATTCCGAACCATTATCAATAAACACATCAATAAACACATCGACCGCTTGTGACGCCGGCATGAATGCAACATGAATGCGGCATGAACGCGGTAAAGTGCGTGGCATTCGGAAAAAATCCCCGAAAAAAATCAGCGATGTTGGAGAATAAAAGGGTCCGTGGCTCTAGTTGTTTTTTTATTATTCAATTGCCTCCTGGATTGTGATAAATAGCCCGATTAACTATTTTAAATGTACATTATGATGCACTTTCCTTAATGTAAATCCCAAATCTATACAGCATCATAGCTATATTGCAAACTTCATACAGTATGTAAGAGTTGATTATAGTTTTGAAGAAAAGATTAAAAAAAAAGAAAAAAATGAGTTAAAAAAAAATATATTTACTCCAAATCAGTATGGAATAGTTCTGATAACATTGGCTAAAATAAACCTGCATATTTTTTTCAATACAATTTGCACCAAATGTAAAAAGTAACAATTAATTGAAGGTGGATTTAAAAAAACATTTTAAAACATTTAACTTCCCCTTTTAAATGTAGTGATAACACATCTTTAAAGTGTCAAAGATGTTCACAAAGTAACCCTTTTACTGTTAATGGAAAATGCCAAGACAATTTCTGCAAACTTCATGAATATACTTTAAAAGAACAGAATAGAGTTAGGATGAAAGTATAAACATCTGACAATTCTTTCTTTATCTTATTGCTTAGAGCACTTTCTATTATGTCTTGTCTTTATTACATCTTTAAGTTTTTATGTCTTAGCCATGCTAATATTTTATGTGGGGTTAATACAAGAGTTGCCAATATATCTTAAAGCATACAGTAATGCAATAAAAACATGCATATTGCAATAATTGCAGAGTTGGAGCATCATATTGACAAGAATGTAAAGATTTGTTCCTGTTAAACAATTTATATTAATCAGACTGACGGAATATGAATGAATAGTCTTAATAAGGTTAAGTGCAGCTGAATAGATTAGACTTAGTTATTTATTTAGAGAACAGCACATAATTGTTAAGGTGTATTTGTCTATTTGTACGTACTGTAGTTATTGCAGGCACATGATTGTGTATGTTAATTGTATTTTGTGCTAACTTCACTGCTTTAACTGAAATTGCAACTACTGTATGTATAAATTTTTTCCTCCAAGAGTTGCACCAGTTTAATAATTGGAAAGGAGACCTGAAACCTCCTAACTTCTATTTACTGTTTGTACCTACTGTAGGAAAATATGAAATATTGTCATATATTAAATGGTTTTGTGTAGAATAAAAATATAAACATTAGCTTAGTAAGTTGCATAAAGCTGATAAGAAATATATAGAAAATACTGTAAATAAATTTGGTGACTTGTCTTTAAAAGCATTTTGCTTATAAAAAAAATTCACTCTGATTTCTCCATTTCCCCCTTTCCTCTCTCTGACCATCACCTCATCTCATTTTCTCTCTCTCGCTTCTCCCCTTCTCCATCTCCATCTACCCCTTGTCTCTGCAGAGACTTTCACTCTATTAACCTACCAGCTTTTGATTTCACTTTACGCTCCTCCCTCTCCTCTGTCAGCCCTGCACCAGATCCTGTCAACCTGGTCAGGAACTACAACTCTGCCCTGTCCTCCTCTCTTGATCTTCATGCCCCACTTTTTCTCTGCCGTTCTCGTCCTTCTAAACCCAGTCCCTTGCTAAATTCCCACACTTTTGCAGACTTCCTTCACTACAAGAAAGGAAATGGAAGTAGCGCTAGCCAACTAACCAGGAGCCGACATGATTTAAAACATATACATATACATGTATATACATATAATGCATATAAAAAAAGGAAATATAATGTACTTAAATCCCGCTACTAGAGTCCAAAGAGGTGGTTCCAATCCCTCCAGAAACAGCTTGCAGACTCAAGCAATAATCCCCAGCATATAGAATAGTTAAGAAGAAAAGACAAAAAACACACAATGGTGTAATAATAGTATACTCAGATAACATACACTAAATGAAACTGCATACACTTACATCATACTAGATAGTATCTGGGAAATTATGGAGTATACACTTCATATTCTCCAAAATATGGTAATCTTATAAAGTAGAGAAAAGAAATATCTGTAATAAACTTTAATAACAATAGATATGCAAAGAAAAACAGATTGCACTCACAAATGCCTAATTCCGGTAAGCACTTGTGAATAGCTTTCCAGCATTCTCTTATTCCGACTCCGTTCAGTCCATCCACGCCTGTCCCTCCTCCTCCTGTGTTGAAGGGACTTGCATTGCATCCATTTTTATCTGCTCCTTATCCCCCTTTGTCCTTGTGCTGCTGTCCTTGTGGTTCCCCTGGCTTGTGCACAACCAGGATGGGACCATACGGTGATACTGCTGCGGCACACTTTATTCTAACAAATCACCGGCTTGTTCCTGGAATGCGACGCTGTTCACCCGGAGCATGCCGTGTTCGTTTTGCCTTCCCAGCCACGGGTCATGCCCGGCGGATGCGCGGTTGATGTGTTAATTGATAATGGTTCAGGATTTAAAAGGCTGCAATGCTTCGCGTGTCCGCCAGATGGCAGAAATTCATGAATTGTAATGCAGTATATATATATATATACAGTACATATATATATATATATATATATATATATATATATATATACTGTATAACAACAACCCCTATAACCCCTAACATACACATACAGTACTGTATATGCACATCAATGATACTATAGGCCGTCCCCTGGCGAGATGTGTTTGCAGCAGAGAGAGATCAGCTGCTCTCTCTGCGCAAACATCGGCACATTAAAAATTATTAAAAATACATTTTTATTCATAGTGTAGATGTGCAGGGGGTCTCCGGAGCTGAACCGCGTTGGTTTAAGGTCCGGGGACCCCCTGCTTCCCGAGATACAGGCCCCTTTATGAGGTGCTGGTATCCATCTGCATTTAAAGGTCCCGTTCACGTGACCCTGGAATGTAAACAAAGCCGAGGGATACCGGCACCCCATAATGGGGCCTGTATCTCGGGAAGCAGGGTGTCCCCAGACCTAAAACCAAAGCGGTTCAGCTCCGGAGACCCCCTGCACATCTACACTATGAATAAAAATGTATTTTAAATTTATTTATTTATATTCATGTATTTATTTAGATTTATTTATTAATTGTGCTGCTGCTGTGTGTGAATTTTTTTTATTGTCCGGGCATCAGTATACAGAGCTGACTTGCAGCACATTATAGGGTCTAATTTTTATTCATTTTCAGCTATGTGTCTTACCATCTCTCACCATTATTAAGAGGTTTATGTATAATTATTATATATTTTTTCTGTGGTCTGGACCTATTTACCATTCATATTAATTATTATTTATTATATTGGATCGGCCGATCTTAGTCACACTACTGGGGGAAAAACAATTTTTCCCCTGGTTTTGTTATGGTATATTTGCAATAATACATTGTTACCTTGTTTTGGTTCTTACCAGACCTATTGTACTTCTTTGGTGTTTCTACGCTGTGTCACATAGCGATTTGTTATATGATCTGTGTGGGTCTGTTTTATGTGTTTTTATACTTTTTGCTAATAAAGTCCATTTTTTTCTATTTTTCATTATAGAGTGTTTGAGTGCACCTTTTTGACCCGACTTTTTCCTTTTTTATGTTATTTATTTCCTTTGGGTCGATAGCACCACCAGAGGGTCACTTTTTACCCTGACCTTTGGTTAACTGAGTACTTAGTCATATAGGGGTGATTTGACTGCGGCATCTTTTGTGTGTCTGTGGCGGTAGGGAGGGTTTGGCCCGGGATTAACGGGGTTACCCCCCAAGGGCCCCCCTCTAACCTCGCCAGGGAGACAAGGGGTTAACTGGGCTGAGGCCCAGAACTGTGACTTAACCCTTGCTAAATAACATGAAAATGCTTATTCCCCTGTGTAAATGATGTTGTTGCTGGATCAGGGTCTGCATAACCCACCCACTGGGACTTAAGGGGTTAATAAGCTACAGTTTAAGAAAATCCCACTGTATTATGTCCTTTAAGGAAATCTGGACTTCAAAGGGTTAATTGAAGTTGAATGTGAAAAGAGAAGGTTTTAGAACCCCACGTGATAGATGCAGATGGGGGAATGCAAGCTTTTGCCTAAATATTTGTTCTCTGTGTTTTAAAACTGCCCTGCAGTTGATTTTGTCCTGGGATTTAAACCCAGGTTGGTGACAAAAGGCAGTGCTGAATAAATAGTTACCGGAAAACTGGTATTTTGGTAACGGAGTAAGCCAGGACCCTGAGCCTTGGGGTACAGCCTCCGGGTCACCCCCCAAGTACACACATATTAAAAATATAACTTTGTCATAAGAGGGACATATATTTTTTATAAAGTGACTTTTTGCAGTTTTTGAAATACACAGGCAGAATGCTAATGGTGTGCTAATGTACAGGCAGAATGCCTGTCTTTGTAATGCGTAAGGAACCAAATGGTGCCTCATCTGAGTCTATTCACTGGAAGTGTATATCAACAGAGAGGTGTGATACATCGCCCTGATCAATAGGTAACTGACCTAATTGGTTATGCGAAAAGTTACAAGCCGACTTCAAAAGGTTTTATTGATGGGGCCAGGGTGGGGCTACCCCAACAGGATATCTGAGTGGGTAACTTTATTAAATAGAAGAATACTATGAGATGTCCTTGGCTGAAAAGGATAAGAATTACATATGTGTATCCGTTGGATGTAGCCCATCGTTTTGAGGCTAAACATTGTACATTTACCTGTTACGAAATGCCAGATATTAATATCTCTATTAATGTTCATATTACAATGTAATTTTTGGTCTTCCTGCGAGCGTCAGGTGCCACCGGCCGTATTAATATATCTCACCGGACTGTGTGTATTACGGAACGGAAGTTATGCAATGATTTGCAGTAAATATGAAATTTTGGTTGAGTCTGAGGAACCCCTGTTGTGATGAGCAGGGAAAGGCTAGAATTTACAAACCTGATCATCAAAGACTAAGTGGCTAATTGCTTATGCTTGGCCCAACGGACAAAAGGAATTAACCAGAGGAAGTGGAACTTTTCACACTGACCACCTAGCTTCAAAAGCTTCAAAGAGGATTTTACTAGACGGCACGGAGCCGTAAACTGGGGTACCAGGGTTAAAATGATATATAAGTCAAGCCACCCTTTACCCATGTGTTCATGTTGTTCATGCTGTTCAGGTTCATGCTGTTCATTGTTCTTCATGCAAATGATCTTCATGCATGCATGTGACCTGCCTGTTTTGCTGTGATGTCAACACAAATATGGAAGAAGTGGCAGTCTGTAATCCTGCTGGCTGTCTTGCCATAATCTTTACGTAAGTGTCTATATTTTGCCTGTTATTGTATAATCTGTTGTGTTCACCTTTATCAAGGAATAAATTCTATTTATCATATCTTAAGTCTCGTCCCAGTTCAAACCCAGGTATATATATATTTATATATAGTTTTGGTGTATAATTACAGCCTGTCGCAAGCTCTCGTGACCGTGTCATATATATACAGTATATACACACACATGATGAACCAATATACAAATAAATGTAGAAGGGTTATCAAAATCATACTGTACTACAAATAACACTTCTCCATACAGGCACACTACATTAAAATGAATTTCCTTTAATAATCCTAACTGATCTTAAAATCTAAATCATCAAATGCCAATGAAAAACCTCACATTCCAATCAATACATTGCATTTACATTGTATTTATGATGCATAAAATCTATGCACCATATACATTCTGCAAATGAATGTGAACAATATCATTGCAAGCAAAATACAAATACCTCCAAACAAGTAAAGTATTTTAACCAATCAAGTAAACAAAAATCAATATATAAGTACCAACCAGAATACATAATTTAAAACCAAGGCTAACCCTTACAATACCAAGGATTACATCTATCTAATTGTAAAAAACATTATACTGTACACACATTGAAGCATTGCAATAAACAACATACAGTACAGTACATCCCCTGTATCTCCCTGCCTTGAGTGTAATCTGTGTAAGGCCCCCTTCCCCTAATGTTTCTGTTAAATCTCCCTGCCTTGAGTGTAATCTGGGTAAAGCCCCCTCCCCCTAATGTGTCTGTTAAATCTCCATGCCTGTGTTGCTGTGAGTACAGTTTATGTAAATTTGGGGAGGGGGAGTGGGTTATAACCCCACCTCCTTGACTGTGAACTGTGTAAAGCCCCCTCCCCCTAATGTGCCTGTTAAATCTCCCTGCCTGTGTTGCTGTGAGTGCAGTTTATGTAAATGTGGGGAGGGGGGACGACCCGATGCATACTGTATAATGCAGCGCCTCACTGCAAATGGCCCACCCCGTGAGGTCTAACCACCCTCACCCACTACCCACATACCATTACCCCCCCCCATCCTGGCCATGGCCCCTCCGCTTCTGCAAAACAGACACAAATATTAAAACATCCAATGTAATGTCCCCTAACCCCTTAATCACCATAGCGGTTATTAACTGCTACAGTCATTAAGGGGTTAACCCACCCTCACCCACCACTCGGGATGCCTACATACCCTCCCACACTAACCCCCCACCCCGTGATGCCTAACCACCCTCACCCACTACCCACAAGGGAGGCCTACCCACATACCGTTGGGGAACCCCCCACCACACCCCCAGTACCCACAATAAAAACAATACAGTGACCCTCAATAAACATCATTATATTTATTAAATACATTACCCACGCCCTGTGCCCACCCATAAATACAAGATTTATCCTTTTACAAACAGGGTTCATAACGCAGCCCCACGCTAGTCCCCGGTGGGCTGGCGGAGCACCTGACAGACCTACAGGGTACCAGCAGCCCTTTTCAAACAGGTTCTGGAAGCTGCTGGTTGGTCCCGCCAGCACCATGGCACCCGGGTGGTCTCCTTGAGTTCACCGTGGGCCACAATTGGGTCCCCACGGTAGGCCCAAGGATGTCTGGGAGCCCGGGTCAGACCCACAGGTGTCTGCGGGGCCTCGGGTGGTTCCCACGGGGGTCTGGGGAACTCAGGGGTGCTCACTACGAGTCGGCGGTGCCCCCACAGAAGTGGGACCACACATCTTCATCCCCACACCTACGGGTCGGCGGTGCCCCCACAGAAGTGGGACCACACAGCTTCATCCCCACAGACTACGGGTCCGTGGTGCCCCCACAGATGTGCGGCCACTGCTTCATCCCCTCATGTGTCACCTGTGGAACCACCAGCCTGATACCGTGAGATACCCGAGAAAACCACAGGTGGTCTCCAGAGTTCTCACTGTTACGCCGGTGCTGCCCTCAGACTAGACCCGTCCCCTGAGCTGAAGGGGGAAGTGGTAATACACGCACCCACAGCAAAGGGAGCGTGTCCAGAGTGTGGTATGAAGCGTTGCCAGGCCAGGTGTAGTAAGGTAGACAATACTTGCCGGTACCGGTTGTAGAGATATAGTGATGAATGCCTTGCCGAGGTCAGGGAGTGGAGAGTGGAGATAGGTCGTAGTCCCAGCCGGTTCAAGGGGTTACCAGAGTGAGCGTTGTCCAAGGAGTGCCGAGATCGAGAGCCAGAGGGGGTAGTCATACAAGCCACGTCAGAACCTGTGAAAACACTGAGAGAATCCAGAAGTACTTCCATACAGAGACTATGTTGAGCAAAGACTGAGAGCAGAGAGGAGCTAGATAAAGCAGGAAGGTCCAATTAGGAACGGAGGCGGGACAGGAAGAGCTACAGGGAGACACTGCAGATTGGTGCAGGCATAACAGGCCAGGTGAATCTTGTTGGTAACCTGAGTATGCTCGTGCAGTGTGCGGGGGCGGAGCCTGAGGTCCAGGGGACAGGAAGAAGAGTGTGCAGATTGAGCTTGCTCCGTAACTCGTGTTTGCACGTGAACCAAGCCAGTGGATGGTGCAGGTGTGCGTGCAGGAGGGCGTGGGCGCGCGCGGCGCTGTACAGAGTAATCGCCGAAGCGAGTGATCCCGCGACGGCGGCAGGGGCGGGGAGTCATGGAGGCCGGTAAGGCAGGATTGTTTTGTGTGTCCAGGGGCTCCCTGCGGGGAGGGAGTGCTCTGTGTGAGGAGCGTGGAGAACGCCGATTCCTGACACTCGTGTGGAACCATGGAACAAACCCTGAATGTAAAAAAAATAAACCTGGCCTATACATACAATACATACACTCCCCCCCCCCCATGAATTTCCTTTAATAATCCTAACTGATCTTACAATCTAAATCATCTAAATCATCAAATGCCAATGAAAAACCTCACATTCCAATCAATACATTGTATTTACATTGTATAAATGATGCATAAAATCTATGCACCATATACATTCTGCAAATGAATGTTAACAATATCATTGCAAGCAAAATACAAATACCTTCAAACAAGTAAACTATTTTAACTAATCAAGTAAACAAAAATCAATTAGCAATCATTATTTACATCCCTAAACAATTGACAGTCCATCCAGTACAATGAAACAATTAACTAATTCACGCCTGGAGCAGAACAATTTAGCATGTGAAAAAATATAAGTACCAACCATGGGGGGGGAGGGGAAAAATCCGATACCTACTACATGGTTTGGTGTAGTATACCCTGTTGTCGGTGGACAGGGTGTCTGGTATGTATACACTGTATATATATAATATATATATATATATATTATATATATATATATATATATATATATATATATATACAGTATATTACACAACACATGATGAACCAATATAACAAATAAAGTAAAGTAGACGGGTTATCAAAATCATATTGTACTACAAATAACACTTCTATACAGGCACACTACAATTAAAATGAATTTCCTTTCATAATCGTAACTGATCTTAAAATCTAAATCATCAAATGCAATGAAAAACCTCACATTCCAATCAAACATTACATTACATGGATTTATGATGCATAAAATTATGCACCATAACAGTACATTCTGCAATGAATGTGAACAATATCATATATATATATATATATATATATATGTATAGGGATTGTTGTTAAATATACATAATATATATATATTTATTTATATTCATGTATTTATCTATTTATTTAGATTTATTATTAATTGTGGGCTGCTGTGCGTGAATTTTATTGTGGGTAGCGGGGGTGGGTGAAGGTGGTATAGCCCCAAGGTGGTTGTTTGGGCTTGCGGGGGGCGGGGGGCCTCTGGGGCTGGGGTGCACTTAACCCCTTCACGACCATAGAGTTAATACGCTAAGTCGTGAAGGGGTTAAGTGCACCCGTACCCCCCGCAAGCCCTAACCACCACGTTGGGGCTAATACCCCTTCACCCACCCCCGCTACCCACAATAAAAAAATTCACACACAGCAGCAGCACACAATTAATAAATAAATCTAAATAAATACATGAATATAAATAAATAAATTTAAAATACATTGTTATTATAGTGTAGATGTGCAGGGGTCTGGAGCTGAACCGCTTTGGTTTAGGTCTGGGGACACCTGCTTCCGAGATAAGGCCCCTTTAGGGGTGCCGTATTCCAGGGTCCCGTGATCGGGACTTTAAATGCAGAGGGATACCAGCACCTCATAAGGGGCTGTATCTCGGGAAGCAGGGGGTCCCGGACCTGAAACCAAGCGGTTCAGCTCTGGAGACCCCCTGCCCACATC
>CM071567.1:288417317-288503289 GCA_036426205.1 Ascaphus truei
TACACTATGAATAAAAATGTATTTTTAATAATTTTTAATGTGCCGATGTTTGCGCAGAGAGAGCAGCTGATCTCTCTCTGCTGCAAACACATCTCGCCAGGGGACGGCCTATAGTATCATTGATGTGCATATACAGTACTGTATGTGTATGTTAGGGGTTATAGGGGTTGTTGTTATACAGTATATACTGCATTACAATTCATGAATTTCTCGGCTTCAAAGACAACAGCTCGCAAACATCCCCATGAGTTTTTACACGGCATTGCAGTATTGCAGCCAGCGGGAATAAAATGCTTAAATCACAACCGCGAAAATAACGCAATACACCCCGGGAGAAAACGACACAAAACCGCAGATAACCGGGATAATATGAAATTCGCGGAGCTAGCCGAGTTAGAATAAAGTTGGTCGCTCTGTAGCATAGTCGGGAACAATGTTTGCACCATGCGAACGAACGTCCGTGGAGGTCGGTAGCCGATTGGATGGTAGCTGACTGAGTGAACGATGGTGGCCTGTGGTGCTCTTAATACATCAAATGCGTTTCCTCAGTGAAATTTATGCTATCCTGTTTCAATTCTGCCCTCTCTCAGGCTAAACAAATCTACTATTCTTCACTAATTAACACGCACAAGTCTAACCCACGCCAACTCTACTCTGTTTTTTACTTCCTACTCAGACCACCCCCAGCTGCCTCTTCTTCTTCCACCATCTCACCTCAGGACTTTGCTGACTATTTTAAGAAAAAGGTGGAATCCATACATCAGAACATGCCCACTGTTTCCTCCTCCCACCCTACTTTAAGGAATCCACACCTCTGTTTACTGCTTACCTTGCCTTACAGACCTGTGCAGTCCTGGAACACTCCCAAAGATATATTCTGCAGCTGTGCAAGCTATTACTGCTGCCCCAGCTTGGGTTCAGTCATTAGAGCAATGCTCTCACACGCCCCTTTTGCTATAGGTTCGCTGACCTTTAAAAACAGCTTTCCCACAATGCTTCTCTGCCGAGCATAATCCTTCTTGGATGTTCTGTGTTTGCCACAGCCACATGTCTTGGCCACCTTGTCGCTGTTTCATGTCCTTTGTTCCTAGCCCGTGTTCCTGGTTCCTGTGCTGAAGCGTTGGATCTCCAGCGTAACTTCAGTTTCCTGTTTCCTGAGGCCTGCTGCCCTTCCCATAGCAGAGGCCTGTCTCTGGTTCCTGGGCCTGCTGCTCTCTCTCCATTGCATAGGCCGTGACCTGGTTCCTTTGCTGAAGCGGTGGATCTCCAGCGTAACTTCAGCTCCCTGTTTCCTGAGGCCTGCTGCCCTTCCCATAGCAGAGGCCTGTCTCTGGTTCCTGGGGCCTGCTGTACCTCTATCCATTGCAGAGGCCGTGTCCTGGTTCCTGTGCTGAAGCGGTGGATCTCCAGTGTAACTTCAGCTCCCTGTTTCCTGAGGCCTGCTGCCCTTCCCATAGCAGAGGCCTGTTTCTGAGTCCTGAGTTCTGTAGCTCTCTCTCCCCGCACAAGCTCGTTCTGGAATCCTGCACTGAAGCATTGGTTTACCAGTGCTGCCTGGCGGTGTGCCCACTCCGGTCAGCCTTCTCCTTCCTGAGACCTGCGCCATGGGTCATGGACGCCACTCGCGCAAACCCCGTTCCCGACCTGCAGCAATTTCGCTGAAGCAGGAAGACCTGCTTGATCTACTGTTGCCGACTCCCTGCTTGGATTACGTTTACCCTGATGTCTCCTATCCTGATCCTGGCTCGTCCACTGACTACGCTGCTCTCTCCAGCCCCGACCCTGCTATGTACGACTACGAACTGCGCAATCCGGATCAGCCTGCGCGGTCTAAGGTTGGTGATTGTACAACCCCACCTCAGCCACGCGGTCCGACCCTGGTTTTTGGCCAGCACAACCGTGACACCTACACAGCTTTCAACTCTCCTCCTGCCTTCATTGACTCTTTTTCTGCTATCACAGAGGAGGATGTGTCACTGCTGATTTCCTCTTCTCCCTCTACCACTTGCCTTCTTTACCCCACTCCCTCCCATCTCCTAAAACCTCTTTCTCCTATTATATGCCCTATGCTATGTTTTTTAACTCCTCCCTCTACTCTGACATGCAACAGTCATACCATTACTCAAAAACAGCAAGCTTGACCCTACATGTCTTTCTAACTATCGATCTGTCTCCCTCCTGCCTTTTGCCTCTAAACTACTTGAATGTCTTGTATTCTCCCGTCTGCTCCATATTCTCACTACCTATTCATTCCTAAACATCTACACTACCGACCAACTTTATTCTTACTTGGCTAGCTCCGCGAATTTCGGAATATCCCGGTGATGTGCGGTTTTGTATCGTTTTCTCCCGGGGTATATAGCGTTATATCGCGCCCGTGATTTAAGCATTTTATTCCCGCTGGCTGCAATACTGCAATGCCGTGTAAAAATGCATGGGGGCGTTTGCGAGCTGTTGTCTCTGAAGCCGAGAAATTCATGAATTGTAATGCAGTCGACTTATATATAATATTACTGTATAACAACAACCCCTATAACACCTACATACAGCTACAGTACTGGTATAGCACATGCACATGATACATAGGCCGTCCCCTGGCGAGAGAGTTGTTTGCAGAGAGAGAGAACCGCTCTCTCTCTGCGCAAACATGGCACATAAAAATTATTTAAAATACCATTGTTTCATAGTGAAGATGTGCCGGGGGGTCTCCGGAGCTGAATCGCTTGGTTTCAGGTTCGGGATCCCCCTGCTTCCCGAGATCAGCCCCCTTTATGAGGTGCCAGTATTCTCTCTGCATTAAAAGGTCCGATCACCGGAACGCGACATGGTAAAACAAGCAGAGGGATGACCGGCACCCACTAAAAGGGGCCTGTAACTCGGGAAGCAGGGGGGTCCCAGGACCAAAACAAAAAACGTTTCAGCTCCAGAAACGCCTCTGCACTGTACAGGATAAATAAACAATATTAAATACACTCATTCATATCTTAGAGTCCTATGTGCTAGTAAGGAAGCCGCAGTTCGTATTTTAAAATATTGTAAGTGAGCAGGGGTTCCATGAGCCAGAAATTAATGCTCAGGGGACCCGTGCTCTGCACAATTTATTAAAAATACAGAAAAGAAATGCTGCTATGACATAGCTGATAGCTGCTAAGGCAATGAAGGGGTTGTGTTAACCCACCGTGCACGCGATATTGTGGGTATAGCGGGGGTGGGTGAAGGGGGGATTGGCCCTTGGTGTGAGTTTAGGAATTTGCGGGGGGGTGCGGGTGCACTTAACACCTCCCGACCGTACTGAACCGACACACTTTATTCGAGCAAAGCAAAATTACACAGTATGACTGGCCAGTACCTGGAATGCGCAAATCATCAAAGATGACAAGACCCGTCGCGTTGCTCAAAGAATGGGTTCAGGACTGTACGGGAGGGAATTGTTAAAGGATTAATGATTAGAGTTGTTTAAGAGGATGAAATGATGAGAGTGTAGAAAAGAGGAAGAAATGTGAAAAACGCATGGGGGGGGGTGGGGGGGGGGGGGGGGGGGGGGGCGGGGGCGGGTTGGGGGGGTGGAGGGTGGGGGGGGGGGGGGCAAGGGGGGGCGGGGGGGGCGGGGGTGGGGGGGGGGGTGCTGTGGGGAGGGGGGGGTGGAAGTGGGGGCTCGTGGGGGGGGGCACCGGGCGGGGGTGGTGGGGGGTGGGGTGGGGGGGGGCGGGGGGGGGTGGGGTGGGGGGGGGGGGGGGGCTACCCTCCCTGGTGGGGGGGTGGCGTTGGGGGGGAGTGTGGGGCGCGGGGGTACTTGGGGGGGACGGGGAGGGGGGTGGGGGTCACCTCAGGGGCGGGTGGTGGGGGGGGGGCGTGTTGGGGGGGTGGGGGGATGGGGGCGGGGGGGGGGGTGGGGGGGGTTGGGGGTGGGGGGGTTGGGGGGCGGGGGGGCGGGGGGGGGGGGCGGGGGGGGGGGTGGTGGTGGTGGTGCGGGGGTGTGGGTCGTCGGGTGGGGTGGGGGGAGGGGGGGGGGGGGGGCGGGGTAGGGGGGGGCAGGGCGGGGTTTTGTGGGGGGGAGTGGGGGTGGGGGGGGGGTGGGGGGGTGGGGGGGGGGCGTGGGGGGCGGGTGGGTTTTGTTGGGGGAGGGGAGGGAGGGGGGGCGTGCGCTCCGGTGGGGGGGGGGGGGGGATGGGGTTGTTGGGGGGGGGGGGGTGGGGGGGGTGGGGGGTGGGGGGGGTGTGGGGGGTGGGGGGTGGTGGTGGGTGGGGGGGGGGGGGGGGGGGTGGGGCCCGGGGTGGTGGGGGGGGGTTGGGGGGTTTGGGTTGGTGGGGGGGTTTGTGGCGGGTTGGGGGTGTGGGGGGGGGGGGGGGCACAACCACAAAAACAAAAACACAAAAAAAAAAACATTGTAATGCTAGTATATATATATAGATATATACTGTGCAGTCTTGAGTCATCCAGCGGTGGAATAAAAATGCTTCAAAAAATCCCTGCCTGGAAAATACCTCAATGCACTCGTGCAGAAAGGAAAACCCATCACAAGCCGCCTCAATACACACGCGGTATACCGAATTCGTGGGCTAAAAAGCACGAGAATATCTCGAATAAGAGTGTGTCGCCATGTAGCAGTTAAGTGTACCGCGACAAGTCGGTCATGAAGGGTTACCCCTACCCGCTAACCGACCCCCCCCCAAGACCCCTAAAACAACCATCGTGTATTGCTAATACCCCCTTCACCCACCCCCGCTACCCCAATCAAAAAAATTCACAACACAGCAGCAGCACAAAAATAAATAAATAAATCTACAATAAATAAATAATCCTTAATAAAATAAGCTACATTTAAAATACTTTTATCATAGTGTATATAGTGAGGGGGTCTCCGGACGGAACCGCGTGTTTCCAGGGACCGGGGACCCCATGGTCCCAGAGATACAGCCCCTTATGAGGTGCCTGTAATCCTCTGCATTTAAAGGTCCCGATCACTGCCGTGTGTAAACCAAGCAGAGGATACCGGCACCCCATAAAGGGGCCTGTATCTCGGGAAGCAGGGGGTCCCCAGAACCTAAAACAAAATCGTTTCTGCTCTGGAGACTCTCTGCACATCTACAGTATAATAAAACACACACATCAATAAAGAATCGTTCTTTACCTTTGCGGCTATGTGCTATGGTAATGAAGCAGCATTTCTGTATTTTTTAATAATATTGTACTGAGAGCAGGGGTTCCCTGAGCCAAAAATAATGCTCAGGGGACCCCTCTCCTGCACAATTATTAAAAATACAGAAAGCTGCTTCATTACCATAGCTGATAGCCGCTAAGGCAATGAAGGGTTAGGAGAATAAACAATAAAATATAAATACATATTTTTAATGTGTGTGTTAAACCTCCCTGCCTTGACGTAACCTTGTGTAGACCCCCTGCCCCCTATTGTGGGTGTTTTTAAACTTCCCTGCCTTGACTAATCTATGTAAAAAAACTCCCTCTAGTGTGTGTTAAACTTCCCTGCCTTGACTGTAATCTATGTAAAAACCCTCCCCTATTGTGTCTGCTAAGCTTTCCTGCTTTGACAATCTGTGTAAGCCCCCCTCCCCCTATTGTGTCGGTTTAAATCTCTGGCCTGTTGTTTGAGTTCAGTGTACTGTTATGTATGTGGGGAGGGGATCCGTTGTAAATCAACCACCCCCACACCCACTACCCACTACCACGTACCCACAATAAAAAAAATTCACACACAGCAGCAGCCATAATAATAAATAAATCTAAATAAATAAATAAATACATGAATATAAATAAATACATTTAAAATACATTTTTATGTCATAGTGTAGATGTGCAGGGGGTCTCCGCAGCTGAACCGCGTTGGTTTCAGGTCCGGGGACCCCTTGCTCCCTGAGATACAGCCCCCTTTATGAGGTGCCGGTATCCCTCTGCATTTCAAGGTCCCGATCACGTGACCGCGGCATGTAAACCAAGCAGAGGGATACCGGCACCCCCTAAGGGGCCTGTATCTCGGGGAGCAGGGGTCCCCAGACCTAAAAAAAGTGGTTCAGCTCCGGAGACCCCCTTCACCATCTACAATATAAATAAAATTGTATTTAAACGAATTATTTCTATTCATTTTTATTTATTATTTGTTTAGTTATTAATTGTGCTGCTGGTGTGTGAATTTTTTTATTGTGGGTAGTGGGGTGGGAGAGGGGTATTAGCCCCAACGGTGGTTGTTTAGGGCTTGCGGGGGGGTAGCGGGTGCACTTAACCCTTCACGACCGTAGCGGTTTGACTGCTTACGGTCGTGAAGGGGTAAGTGCACTCGCTCACCCCCCGCAAGTCCTAACTCACACCAAGGGCCAAATACCCCTTTCACTCACCCGACAACCACAATAAAAAAATTCACGCACAGCAGCCCCACAATTAATAAATAAATTATAAAAATAAATAAATACGAAGAAGATAAAAAAACTTATAAAAGTATATATATATATATATATATATATATATATATATCTATATAGAGTATATAAAAATAAAAGAGGAGGAAAAAAGAAATCAGGGTCCTCCCTTTAAAACAAACCACTTCATCTCTTCTCCCGGTTGTTCCGTGACCCCACGACCAGTGTTTTTACACCTCTTACGTTTCTCGTGCTCTCACACTACCTTATTTTTTCACTCACCATACCCCTTTCGTACACCCTCCACCGGCTTTATTCTTCTTCCTCTGCTCATCACCCTCCCCCGCCGTCCCCCGCCCCCTCCGTGCCTACCTACTTGCACTCTACCCCCCCTCTCCTTCACCTCACCTTTCCATGTAGGCAACTCCCGCTACTTATATCCCCCGCCCTCTTTCCAATTACCCTGTCTCTATACTACTCTGTTACCTTTCCACCAACCACCCTATCCTACCCCCCTTATCACCCCTTTGGGCCCGCCCTATGCTGAGTCCCCTCGCTTTTCTCCGCCCCATACCCCCTCCCCACCCTTTCCCCCACTTCGTCCCATCCTCGGTCCTCACCATCCGCCCCCCCTTTCCACTTCCATACCTCCCCCTCCACCTCTACGTCCTCCCCTATACTCTCATTTTGAACCTCACCCCCTACCTTCCGCGCTCGTGGCGCTCCTCCATCCCCAACCCATAACATATTCCCCCCTACGTTCCCTCTCCCCATTTGTACCTCTGGTCCCCGTTCCTTGTTTCTCCACCCGCTCCCTCTACTACTACTTCCCTCCTTCCTATAATATTCCATCGCCTGTCACGACAGCTCCATTGCTCCTATAACTTCTCCTTTTTCTCCCTGTTCCTGGCCCCCCCTTTTCCTCACTACCCCCTGCCTATTTATGCTCCGTCTCGCTATTTTCTCTGACTTCCCCCCACGTCCACCCCCCGCATCTCCTTGTCCCTTATCTCCATCACCTTCGCCCTGCCCACCATTCCGGCCTCGCCTCCCTCCCCACATCCCGCTCTTTTTATGCATACCCCCATTAACGATTTTATATACTCCTCCCCCTCTCTCCCCCCCCCCACCTTCTCTTCTAACCCCGTCCATCTTCAGACAACCCCCACAACCATAAGACCCAACCCCCCTTACTAACTCTTCTCCCCCACATTCTTTCTTCTCTTTTTCTTTTTGCTTCTTTCTCCCCATAAACCACTCCGCCCACTGCAACGCATCACACCCACCCCACTACTCCAATAGAGCTACCTACTCTCCAATGCTCCTTCCTCTTTCCCACCCCTCCTACCCCCTCCACCCCCGCTCCCCATCGTCCAATCCCCCCAGCCTATCCCCCCTTCCTACTTTGCCCCCACCCCACCCTCCCTCTTGCAGATACACTCCCTCTTTCGTTTTGCCCATCTCCTTATACCTCGCCTATCCCACCCCCCCCCCACCTCCTCATCCTCACTCCGCTTACTTCCCTCCTAATACATCCCTCACTTCTCCTTACAGCCAATTCCCCCCCCGCCACCAAAACTATCCCCCTCTTCCACCCCCCGGATTCTTCGCCTACAACCTTCCCTACCCCGCGCCCCCCACCCTTTCCCCCCCCCCCCCCTCGCCTCTATACCCCCCCCCCCCCCTCCAATCCACTCTCACCACGCCCCTCTCCCCTCCCACCTTCCCCCTTACCCCTGTGGTGTGTTGGTTGTGCTTTGGGTGGTTTGTGTCCCTGCCCCCCCCCCCCTTTTCCCCCTCTCTCCGCCCAAATCTCCAACTACCCTCCCCAAACTATCTCCCCCCTAATAAATAAACACTCCATACGGAAAACACGACATTAAAATGAATCCTTATAATCCTAATGATCTTACAATCTAACACATCAAATGACAAAGAAAACACTCACATTTCCAATCCATTACATTGCATTTAAATTGCCATTTATGATGCATAAAATCTATGCACCATATATACTTGCTGCAAATGAATGTGATGAACATATTATAGCAAGCAACAATAAGGAAACTCCAAACAAGTCAACTCATTTTAGCAATCAAGTAAACAAAAAATCATATAATAAGTACCAAAAAGAATACAAAATTTTAAAACCAACGCAACCACTTTACAAAACCAAGGAGAGTACACGATCTAATTGAAAAAACCAGTCTTACTGTACACACATTGAAGCATTGCAATAAAAACATAAGTACAGTACATCCCCGGTATCTCCCTGCTCAGTTTAATCGTGTGTAAGCCCCCTCCCCCCTCCTAAATGTTTGGTTAAATCTCCTTGCCTTGAGTGTAATCTGTGTAAAAGCCCCTCCCCCTAAGTTCTGCCGTGGTGCTGGGAGGCAGGTTAGTAAATGTGGGGAGGGGGGGGGGAACCCGATGTGCATACTGTGAGGTCTAACCACCATCACCCCTACCCACATACCCCATCTGGAAAGGCCCCTCCGCTTCTGCAAAACAGACACAAAATTAAAACATCCAAAGTAATGTCCCCTAACCCTTAATCACCATAGCGTTATTAACCGCTACAGTCTCATTAAGGGGTTAACCCACCCTCACCCACCACTCGGGATGCCTACATACCTCCCACACTAACCCCCCCACCGGGAGGGCCAACCACCCTCACCCAAGTACCAAAAGGGAGGCCTACCCACATACGTTTGGGGAAACCCCCCTCCACCCCCAGTACCCACAGAAAAACAACACCGTAGTGACCCACAATAAACATCATTTCTATTTATTAAATACAATACCCACCCCTGTTGCCCCCCATAAATACAATATTTATCCTTTTACATACAGGGTTCATTAACGCAGCCCACGTGAGTCCCCGGTGGGCTGGCGGGGCACCTGGACAGACTACAGTTTTACCAGCAGCCCTTTTTAAACAGGTTGTGAGGGCCTGCTGGGCGTTCCACCAGCACCAGGCCCCCAGGTGGTTCCTTGGGTCACATGGGCCACAATGGGTCCCACGGTAGGCCCAAGGGATGTGGGAGCCCCGGGTCAGACCCACAGGTGTCTGCAGGGCCTTGCGGGTAGTCCCACAGGGGTCTGGGGAACTAAAGGGTGCTCACAACGGGTCCGCGGTGCCCCCACAGAAGTGGGACCACACATCATCCCCACCTAGGTCGCGCGGTGCCCCAGATGTTATAGTTGGGACCACACAGCTTCATCCCCGAAGACTACGGGTCGCCGGTTGCCCCCACAGAAGTGGGACCAACAGCCTCATCTCCGCGTGTGTCAC
This sequence comes from Ascaphus truei, assembly GCA_036426205.1. NCBI lineage: Eukaryota > Metazoa > Chordata > Amphibia > Anura > Ascaphidae > Ascaphus > Ascaphus truei. The sequence continues at coordinate 288,426,984 of CM071567.1, forward strand.
CCGGTGGAACCACCAGTGTACCGTGGGATACCAGAGGAAAACCACAGGTGGTCTCCAGAGGGTCCCACGCAGACACGAAAAAACCCGAGATGTAAAAAAATAAACTGGCCTATACTCTAAATACATACTCTCCCCCCCCAACACCTACAGTACAATAAGTGGCAAAATAACTATTTAACTTATCAGACAGAAGAATAGAGTGTAAGATCAGTTAGATATAAAGGAAATTCATGTAATTTAGTGTGTCGTGTATGGAGAAGTGTATTGTAGGACAGATGGTTTGATAACCTTCTACATTTATTGTATATTGGTTCCTCAGTGGTTGTGATATATAGATATATATCTATATATAATTATATGTATATATATATATATAGTATATATATATAGTTATTACGTATATTAGTATAGGGATTATTATATATATACTGAAGGTCTCTCTGTGGGACCGAAACGTTGGCTTACGTGTATTCATGTTGTGAATATGATTTGGATTAACCCGTGCGGTCTGCTGTCTCTTACTGGTCTTGGATTGGTTGGATCATCAGTATATATTATTATATAATAATATATATATATATATAATATATATTATAACACACTATATATTTATTATATTATGATTATTTATTTGATTTTTTATTAAGTGGGGTTGCTGCTGATGCGTGAATTGTTTTATTGTGGTGGAGCGGGGGTGGGTGAAGGGGGGTGTTGGCCCATTGGTTGGTTAGTTTAGGACTTGCGGGGGGTTGCGGGTGCACTTAACCCTTCACGACCGTAGCAGTTAATACCGCTACGGTCGTTGAAGGGTTAAGTGCACCCGGGTACCCACCGCAAGCCTAAAACAACACCGTTGGGGCTAATACCCCTTCACCAACCCCCACTACCCACAATAAAAAAAATTCACAACAGCAGAGCACATTTAATAAATAAATCTAAATAATAAATACATGAATTGAATAAATACGTTTTAAATACAATTTTATTCATAGTGTAGATGTGCAGGGGTCTCCGGGAGCTGAACGCCTTGGTTTTATGTCTGGGGACCCACCTGCTCCCCGAGATACAGGCCCCTTAAGGGGGTGCAGGATCCTTGCTGGTTTTAATGCGCCGGTAACGTGATCGGGACCTTGAAATGCAGAGGGATACCGGCACCTCATAAAGGGGGCTGTATCTCGGGGAGCAGGGGGTCCCCGGACCTGAAACCAACGCAGTTCAGCTGCGGAGACCCCCTGCACATCTACACTATGAATAAAAATGTATTTTAAATGTATTTATTTATATTCATGTATTTATTTATTTATTTAGATTTATTTATTTATTTTTTGTGCTGCTGCTGTGTGTGAATTTTTTTTATTGTGGGTAGCGGGGGTGGGTGAAGGGGGTATTAGCCCCAATGATGGTTGTTTAGGGCTTGCGGGGGGATAGCGGTAGGGGTTAACCCCTTCATGACCGTAGCGGTATTAACTGCTACGGTCGTGAAGGGGTTAAGTGCACCCGCAACCCCCCCGCAAGTCCTAAACTCACACCAAGAGCCCCTGCTCCCCGAGATACAGGCCCCTTTAGGGGGTGCCGGTATCCCTCTGCTTTGTTTACATGCCGCGGTCACGTGATTGGGACCTTTAAATGCAGAGGGATACCGGCACCTCATAAAGGGGGCTGTATCTCGGGGAGCAGGGGGTCCCCGGACCTGAAACCAACGCGGATCTACACTATGAATAAAAATGTATTTTAAATAATTTTTACTGTGCCGATGTTTGCGCAGAGAGAGCAGCAGATCTCTCTCTGCTGCAAACACATCTCGCCCCCGCCGGCCTATAGTATCATTGATGTGCATATACAGTACTGTATGTGTACAGTACTGTATGTTAGGGGTTATAGGGGTTGTTGTTATACAGTATATATATATATATATATATATATATATATACAGTATACATATATATACTGCATTACAATTCATGAATTTAAGCCATCTGGCGGACACGCGAAGCATTGCAGCCTAGTAAATCCTGAACCATTATCAATTAACACATCAACCGCACGTCAGCCGGGCATGCGCCTGGCTGGGAAGGCAAAAGGAGGCCGGCATGCTCCAGGTGAACAGAGTGGCATTCCAGGAACATGCCAGGTAAAAGCCGGTGATTTGTAAGAATAAAAGCTGCCGTAGCAGTACAATCTGGCTTCCGCACTTCTCACTCCACTGAAACAGCCCTCACTAAAATAACTAATGACCTCCATGCTGCCAAAGACACTGTAGGTCATTACACTCTGCTCATATTACTCAACCTCTCTGCAGCATTTGATACAGTGGACAACCCTCTGGAAAAAAGCACGGCCTCAAAGATGTACCCCTAAAATGTGCTACAAATGGGCAAATAATACAATAATATTGATATTAAATCGATACAAATATAAATGTGAATACATGAATAAATGTCAATGTGATCTACTGTATGATCACCTCTTAGATTCGGAAGTTCTGCAGCCAGAGGTAACAAGGATTGTCCAGATCCTATGTTTGTCCTAAAGAAAAAATTGTCCTCTTCGGCGCTGTTCTTTTTCAATCAGTGCTCGGTGTTTATATAAAAAACAAGAGAAAAGAAAACACTGTATAGTAGTAGACTGTGCACTTAATCAGTATTATCCTTGGGTAAATACCTCACCAATTGTACATGAAAATAATGGTAGGCTGATACCATATATCTTAAATCACAATTCTTTTAAAGACACAGAATAGGAGAGAAGAATATAGGGGGCAACGATCCCAGGCTGCGAGGCCGGTTGCCCGTGTGCGACTGGCACACACAGAGGAGCCAAGCACAGCCGTGGAATCAACCCACAGAGGGATGTCCACGGGAGAACCTGCACTTGCCACCTGTGAACCAGTAGCGGAGATCGGGGGACATCAGGTTGCACTAGTCGGGCTGCAGCGCAAAGATGTCTGGCAGAAACATCTGCGGAGGGTTACCATCGGGGACCGGCAAGCGGACGGCTTGCTGGACTCCGGTGCCACCATTACCCTGGTACACCCTGATATGGTGCAGCCAGAGGATTTGCTCCCGGGCACCGGGAGGAAAGTGACCATGCCAGATGGAGGACCGCGGTCACTCCAGGTTGCCCGGGTATTTTTGGATTGGGGTGCCGGATGTGGCATGAGGGAGGTGGGGGTATTGCCAGGGTTAGAAGCTGAGATCCTCCTTGGCAATGACGTGGGGCATGTTACGTGTGTGTTTACAGCCAAGCTGGACCCTGTTGCAGCAATCACCAGGAGTCAGTCAGCAAAGATCGCAGTGGAATCAACCCCTGTCCCGCTGCATTTGGGACCTACAGTTCCCGGGGTCTCTGCGGAGACCAGACAGGTAAGCCAGACTAAGTCGCACACTAACCCTGACTTACTGTACCCATTGCCTGTTCCCGGTCCCCCCGATTTAGCCTTGACAAGCGGATGGTCAGAGTTAGGTACCCAGTTTAGGGATGTGGTGTGATCAGGCCCAGCTTGGAGGGCATGAGACTTCGGGCGTCCGAGTCTAAGCCAGGTGATGGATCTGATAACTTCTTGTGGCACGTGGGCTCCTGTATAGAAAGCAAGGGACCATGGGGTTAGATGAGGTCTGGACCGGTAAGCGACAGCTAGTGGTATCCACGGAGTATAGGCAGCAGTTGTTGCGGGTAGCCCACTCCATTCCACTAGCGGGGCATCAAGGGGTCACTCGGACGAGAGCCCGGCTGTTGCAGCATTAATACTGGCCGGGGGCATCAGGGCTGTGGCAGATTTCTGCCGGTCTTGTGATGCCTGCCAGCGAGTGGGTATGGCGGGCGATCGTGTGAAGGCGCCCCTGAACCCATTACTGGTAATAGGGGAACCCTTCCATAGAGTAGCCATGGACCTCGTGGGACCCCTCATGATTCCCAGCTGGTCCAGGAAGCGCTACATCCTCACGGTGGTGGACATTACCACCCGGTACCCTGAGGCGGTAGCGCTTGCCACCATTGATGTGAAAGCAGTAGCTAAGGCATTGTTAACCATCTTCACTAGGGTAGGTTTCCCTAGCGAGATCCTAACCGATCAAGGGTCACAATTCATGAGTGAATTGTTACAGTGTCTCTGGGATGCATGCGGGGTGAACCACCAGCGCACGACCCCTTGCCACCCCCAAACCAACGGACTGTGTGAGAGGTTCAACGGTACCCTGAAGCAAATGCTTCGAACCTTTATAGAGACGGAGGGGAAGGACTTGGAGTTTCAAATGCAGCAATTGCTGTTTGCGTACCGGGAGGTACCGCAAGAATCTACTGGGTTTTCTCCCTTTGAACTGCTATATGGTCACAGGGTACAGGGACCTCTGGACCTATTCCGTGAGGGGTAGGAAGGGGTGACTACCAATACTGATGCCTCTGTGCTTCAGTATGTGGTAGATCTCAGAGACCGGTTAGAGATGCTCATGGGGTTGGCACAGGACAACATTAGGGCTGCTCAGACCAAGCAGAAGACTTGGTATGATCAGAATGCCCGTAGCAGAGATTTCATCCCAGGACAGCAAGTACTTGTTCTCAAACCTACTCGGGAGAACAAATTAATGGCTGCCTGGTCGGAACCGTATCTGGTACTCCGAAAGATGAACGAATGCAACTACATTGTACAGGTAGATGCTGAGGCAGAGAGAAATAAGACCTATCATATAAACGTGCTCAAGGAGTACGTGGCACGAGTGTGGCATTGGTGCTGGCCATTTGTAGCCACGGTGGATGGGGGATCCGGCGAGCTGCACTCTGCAGGACCTCTTAGGGGAGGCTAGACAGGAGGGTACCATAGATCAGGTTGAGATAGGGTCTCAGTTAAGTGCCAGACAGAGAGCAGAATCCAGAGCTATGCTAGAACAGTATAGGGTTCTGTTCACGGACAAGCCGGGCAGAACCCATATCACAGATCACCTGGTGTTCACAGGTGATCTGCGCCCTCTGCATAAGCATGCCTATCGGGTATCAGCAGAGATCAAGCGCAATATAGAGAGGGAGGTAGATGAGATGCTGGACCTAGGGTTAATTGTACCACCCCAGAGCCCATGGGCTTGTCCAGTAGTCCTGGTGCCTAAGAAGGACGGAACCACCCGGTTCTGTGTGGGCTACCTACAGCTCAACGCAGGGACAGTGTCGGATGCTTATTCCATGCCCCGCATAGACGAGTTGCTGGATGAACTCGCAGGGGCAAAGTATCTGACCACCATGGATCTCAGTAAAGGTTACTGGCAGATTCCCATGACACAGGAGTCTAGGGAGAAGTCAGCATTCATTAACCCGAGTGGTCTCTATGAATTCTTAGTGATGCCATTCAGGATGAAGAATGCACTAGCTACCTTCCAACGCCTGGTTAATCGGTTACTGGAGGGCATGCAGGGGTTTGCAAGGCCATACAGTACCTGGACGACATTGCAGTGTTTAGCAATTTGTGGGAGACACATTTAGTGCATGTAGCTGAGGTGCTAGCCAGAATCAGGGAAGCGGGACTCACATTGAAACCCACCAAGTGCTTAGTAGGGATGGCAGACGTACTGTTCATACGGAATAGGGTGGGTGGCAGGCACCTTAAACCGGAACCAGCCAAAGTGGAAGCAATAGTGCAGTGGCCCGTTCCCAAGACCAAGAAGCAGGTTATGGCTTTTATTGGCACCGCAGGCTACTACAGAAAGTTTGTTCCTCAGTACAGCGCTTTAGCTAAGCCCCTGACTAACGATCCAAAAGCAACTGTCTGTGCTAGTTGTCTAGTCTCCCACCTGTGATGTTGCTTTCCAGGCACTGAAGACTGCACTGGCCAGTGCCCCTATCCTAGCTGCACCAGAAAACTCCAAAAAGTTTTTGGTGCAGACCGATGCCTCGGACTATTGCATCGGCGCTGTACTCGGCCAAGTGGGGGAAGAGGGCAGTGAACATCCAGTGGTTTATCTGAGCAGAAAGTTGCTGCCCAGAGAAGTGGCTTATGCCACCATTGAGAAGGAGTGTTTGGCAATCATGTGGGCTCTGAGGAAACTTCAGACCTATCACTACGGTCGCCCTTTCACTGTGATCACAGACCACAACCCGTTAAGTTTGGTTCAAAGAGTGTCCGGGGGAAATGCCAAGTTACTGCGTTGGAGTCTTGCGTTGCAGGAATTTGACTTTACCATGCAGCATAAGAAAGGCAGTGAACATGGCAATGCAGATGGCCTTTCCCGCCAGGACAATCCTTGTGAACTAATAGCCTCAAGAGGTGCCAGGCCAGCCCAACCACCGGACGAGGTGGTCGGGGCAGAGCCTGCACTTTGAGGTGGGGAGGTGTGGCGTGAAGGGGTAAACCAGGCCAATAATAAAGGTCTTATACCCGGCTGGTTACCCCTAAACCTGTTGGGAATGAAGGGGTTAATTGTTGGTCACCACAATGCCATGTTTCCCCTATACAGTACATCCCCTGTTATGTCCCTGTTTTGCAGCTCAGACACTAGCTGCAGTCCTATCAATGTATGTAGAATGTGCAGACTGTATTCGCAACACAAGGGGAGCTTCTAGCGCTGTGCCAAGCGTTAATTGAATAAGTGCATCTGCGGTAAGCGGCTCCATTAAAGCTCTGTATCACTTCCTAAACCGCAAAACCCACCGGGGAAGTCTTAACCACAAACTCAAGTGGATAAGTGGTTTGCAGTCTAGAATGTAGGCAGAATGCAACAATGTATCCTGCGGTCTCGTTAACCAATTAAGGTCAAGTGGTGGAGTGCTTCTGCGGTTACCAATTCCGGCAAGCAGTGATACATTGTATGCCATAGCTCAAACCGCAAACCACATCATACTTCAATGGGCAGCCTGCTGAGTTGGTGCCCCAGTGTCCGGAGAGAAGTCCTGAGTTGAAAAGCCTCAGAGACCCTAGGTGTTAGGGCGCCCAGATAATTGCAAAGTACCAGATATCGGTGTGAAGTATGGGCTATCAACACTTGGTAGCCAAACCCCAGACTTACTGTTGCCAGGTAAGGGGTTGGGCCCGTTATGCTAAGCAGCTTAGGTGTCAAGTTAGCACATGCTCGTATCAAACCGGGAAGCAACTTCTGCCCATTTTGTGAGCTACTGGCAAGTCTGGGATAGGTGGGAAAAGTTGTTCCTACGGGAGGATTGGCTGGGTATGTTAGAGATAGGACCCTTAACCCTATAAAAATGCCTGCAGCCCAGCCCTAGTTAGATTCATCTGAGATTCACCAAGATCCATCTGAGTTACATCTAAGACTCGTCCAAGTTACAGCGTCAGCGGTTCCGGAGTACGAGGGGTTAACAACATCGTAACAAAGGATTGTGCCCCTCTTCCAGAATTTGTTTGAGCTAAGGATTCAAGAACAAATCCTGTAAGGACCCAACGAAAATATTCCTTTTGGTGGAGATACAGGGGTGGCAACTTGTGCCCCTAGCCAAGGATTTTTGCACGGCTCAAATCGTGCACCCACTTGCATGCGTGCAGGGGTGCCCAGAGACTTTGTTTTCAAGGCATTCATTCCATGGACATTTTAGTTTGTTTCCCCATCCCAGTAAGTGTTTATTAAGTGTAATTGCGAAGAATTGTGTGTTTGTCTGAAAAGGAAATAAATTACAATTTATTTTGCCCTCCTTGTTGTGCTCAATCCAGAATTGTTACAGAGCCCTCAATTGAATAGTTTTTGTGGACAGCCATACCCTTTGCCCTGGAATATAAGTTGGTGTCTCACAATAATGCCGGTCAGCCTGTTTCTTCTGCAAAGAGACTGGCTTTCTAAGATTTTGCTGAATCTTTCCCAAAGAGGCTTGCAGATGCAGAATCCTATTATCCGCTGCTGGTACCCCGGATCTAGGTCCTGCGGTAGGGAGAGCCAAGGGATGCAAGCCGAAGTTGGTAAATTGGAAAAGAAAGGTGAATCCTGAGCCAACTCATTACAAAGATTGTTATGGGAGAATTCGACCCAAGGCAAGAGATCAGTCCAGTTGTCCTGTGTATCCGAAATGAAGCAGCGGATAAACTGTTCAAGTGATTGATTCGGCCGCTCCGTCTGACCATTAGTCTGAGGATGATAGCCAGAAGATAAGGGAAGAGAAATCCGAGTTGTTTACAAAAGGCCCACCAAAATTTCGTGATAAATTGATATCCTCGATCCGACACAACAACTTGGGGAACCTCATGAAGATTGAAGACCTATTTGATTAAATTTTCAGATAATCTGAGGGAGTTGGGTAGACCCTTGAGGGGAATGAAATGGGCCTGCTTGGAAAACCGGTCGACCACCACAACCAGAATGATATTCCTGCCTTTGGATATGGGTAATTCCAAAATGAAATCCATGGAAAGATGAGTCAATGGGCGATCCGGAATAGGGAGGGCTTGCAGTAACCCTGACGGCCTGTTACGTGGAGTCTTGTTTTGGGCACATGTCGAACATGCAGTGACAAATTCCTTTATGTCCTTATGTATCCTGGGCCACCAAAAGGTCAGTTCCAGGAGGTCGATAATTCAATTTGTACCTCAGTGTCCAGAGCTTTTAGATGAATGACCCTATTCCAGCACCTTTCTGCGATACGCTGGTGTGGTGTAAAGGCGTCCCTCTGAAACATCGAGGTCCTCCGGAATATCAGACTGACCTTGCGCAATGTCTTCTAAAGTGTCAAAAGTATTGGCGTAGATTATAAAAGATAGGGGAAGTATGGTTTCTTCTCAGTCCTCAGCATTGTATTCCACGAGAAATTGACGAGAGAGCATCTGCCTTCACATTTTAAGAACCTGGAAATGAAATAATAAAATTGAAGCGAGAAAAATAAGTGACCATTGGGCTTGTCGCGATCCTAAGCGACATGCACCTTCAATGTAGAGAAGATTGTTATGATCCATCAGAATAGTTGCAGGATTTTCTAGTGCCCTCAAGCCCTCGAGCCTTGAAGGTTTCACCGGTAGGAGTGACGGGTATCAGAAGCCTGGTTGGCATCTTGGGAGAGGAGGCAGATAGTGTTCCCAGTGTGATCCTTCTGGCTTAAACTGGGACTTTGGAGTTTCCCCACTTATGGGGACAGGCGGTTACAAGGTGTCCGACATTACCGCAATAAAGACAAATTACGTCTGCATTGTTTCTCACAGGGCGAAAGTTTGTTGTCTCCGAACTGCATGGGTACTTACAGGTCCGTACAAGGAGGGTTAAAGGCCCCTGGGTAATGGTCACAGAGAGATTGCATATCTTGCTTACGACGATTTCTTTTGGACAGTCTCTCCTGTAACCTCAGATTCACTTGGATGCATAGGCCGATGAGTTCCTCTTGTTCCGTGGGGGTGTTCCAATGTGGCAAGTTCATCCTTAAGGTTATCAGACAGACCTTGCCACAATGCTGCCGCTAACGCCTCATCGTTCCAGCCGGTTTCTGCGGCTTTGTTCTGAAATTTGAGTGCATATCGGGCAACGAGACGACTGCCTTGGGTTATATGAAAGCGAGATGAAGCAGCTGTTACCTTGCGTCTGAGTGTGTCAAATACTCTGTGGAATTCTTTGGTGAAGCGGGCTATGTCGCAGGTGAACTCTGGCCTTTGTTACCAGATGAGTTAAGCCCACGCCAAAGCATCATCAATGAGTAGGGAGATGATATAGGCCACCTTGGATCGCTGGGACAAGAAACGGGAGGGCATCAATTCGAACTGTATAAAACATTGATTGAGAAAACAACCAATCAGCGCATCAACCAAGCGGTTCACAGCCATAGCGGTTGGGTGTAGGAAGTCGGGGTTCGGAGGCTGTGTTCATGGGGACGATTGCGGGAGCCGGCACCGCTGAGGGAACAGAATCTACATGGGTATGTTTTGCCTGATCTGTAAAAGTTTGCACTGTCAGTTGGAGTTGGCCCATACACTGACTATTCTGGTCAAGATAATTATCCAATTTGGCAAACATGTCAGAGTGCAGGTTCAAGACTCGACCCACCTCAGTGGGGTCTATGTTTGTGGGGCTGAGCATACTGTAACGGGTGCTCACCACAAACAAAGGATCAGGTAGAGCGTAGCGCACGTAGTCTCCCTAGAGACGGGGAAAGAGGGATGTGCCATCTAAATGACAACGTAGTTTACCTTTACATTGAACAGGTTAATAAAAAGAAAAATAAAGTGAATGAAACCGCAATCACCATATTTTAACAACAAGCTAATAACAGGTGCTCTGGAGGGTGATGATATGATAATAACGGTGTTGATCTAAAGAAAGATCAGAAAGTTTCCCCCCTATAGTAAGCACTCTATGTCATATGTAGTACCTATCAATGGACTTAGTAGCTGAGCAGTAAATTACTGTAAATCAGGTCAGTTAACCCAGAATCACCGGAGAAATAAAAAATAATAACATGTTATTACTTCTACATTGAAAATTAAAAACACAGATACATTATTACAAATCCCCATACTAATGTGGCAAAAAGAGTTAGTCATCAAAATAGGTATGCCTAAATAGCTAAAACCCACATCAACTCCTTTAACACATCCAATATCTGTAAGATAATCTTTGTATTCAATTTAGCAACGATTCTCTAGATTTGAAGGTTGTCAACCTAAATCAGAGATCAAACTTGTGCAGAAGTCACATATCCAGAACACATCATTCAGATTTTAAATCAGCTAGTGTATGCCTCTTTAAGGAGTATGGTCGCATGGCATAGCGTGGTATATGTCTATAAGGTAAACAGTAACCCTCAATGGGTATGGTAAATATATTAGGGCGGCAGATAGATACTAATTACTCTCACAGTGTGTCCTATGTATGAACACTAATATCCTGCCAATTACTTCCTGTATACAACCGTCCCAAAGGTTATCATAAGGGTAGACCTATAACATATACGACAACATATTGAGTGGATACTCAATGCAATTCAAGGTGAATGATCACTGAGACGCTGGCTCCTTATGAAGGGTAAGCCTCGGCGGGTCAGACTGAGTAAGAAGGAACTACTGCAAATACAAGCCTGCTCGTTGTCTAAGTTGTATGGAAGTTGCCACTTCGAGTGACGTCACAGACGTGACATCCTACGTTCCCGACGCACATTTCACGTGTTCACCACGCTTCCTCAGGGGGAGGAGAGATAGAACTATGGTCTCTTCGGTGGATATTTATACTCTCAATGGAGTGTATGGTTCAGCCCACAAATTAAAGTAGGCGGGGTCTGAGCCATTGATTCAAGCCGAACCTGGATGTAAGGAGAACTTGGAAGTGCCTGTTTCAAATGTTTAACCATTGATCAATGTTAGCTGATCGTAAGAAACATAACATATCACTGATGTGGTGATTGTGGGTAATGGATTATTATTTAAGACGACGAGGATATAGGGTTTAATTTTGAAGGATATGCAACTTGCAAGGGAATGTTTTGATCAGGTAAGTATAGTGAAATATTTGTATATTTGAATATATACTGAATATGTGATTGAATAAAATAAAATAAATAAATTATATGTTGAGTGTGTGTGGTTATTGTTTCCTTATTATGTTATGTGATAATTATAACTTAAGGTGATAATGTGGACAATATAAAATATAAAATTATATGAAATATATCCTTCCTATATATATATACCTCTACATATATATATATATATGTAGAGGTATCAGTACCGTGTTAGCCGAGCTTCAATAATCAAAAAAAAATAGATGATACCGTTCGTGGCTAACGAAATGCTTTTATTTGTGCAGCTTTCGAATACAACTGATCTCTTCTTCCGGCGATGTTACAATGAATGAAGCAAGATAACTTAAAAACAGTTCTCTTGGAAGTTATCTGTGCTTGTCCTTCCCCCGTGTGGATGTGTTTTATGGCTAGAGGTGTCAAAGGGTAACTGAAACAAGTGAAGAAAGAGTGTTGTTGTTATCATTGTGAATACTGTTTTATACTGTGGCTCTCCATTCATTTTTATTCACACTGATACACATACACACTCTTTCTTCACTTGCTTTCAGTTACCCTTTGACACCTCTAGCCATAAAACACATCCACACCGGGGGAAGACAAGCACAGATAACATTCCAGAGACACTGTTTTTAAGTATCCTGCTTCATTCATTGTAACATCGCCGGAAGAAGAGATCAGTGTATCTCGAAAGCTCGCACAAATAAAAGCATTTCGTTAGCCACAGAACGGTATCATCTATTTATTTTTTGATTATATAAATATATATATATATTAATGTTAAAGAGTACTGTGTAGGAGTGTCAATCAAATATAACAACCTGCCCCTAATGGTCAAAGCAGGTCCTATTTTACCAATAATTATTAACTAGAATATAATATGTGTAATGTACAGGTGTAGGAGTGAATATGTATATAAAAGAAAAGGTGATCTGCCCTCTAAGGTCAATACAGATCCAAATTAGTTTAGTTACCCCTTTGTTAGGTGGTGATAGTGCACTTGGAAATAATGTGAGTTACTATAATTGATATTTAAACCTACTACAATAATGTATAGCACATAACACCTAAATATAATAGTTAGGGTGTTGAGGATCTGATACATATGCATCTATAACGGAAATATGATATTAACTTCAAAGCTAGATAAAAGGAGAATAAATAAATCCTTTGTTTAATCCCATGGGGGCCAGGGTATGTAGTTGGAAAATCCAACGGCATTCCTGTTGTAGCAGCCGCTGGTCCCAATTGCCTCCTCTAAGATCCCTAGGTATATGTTCAATTCCACAAAAGTGCATAACTTTTGGGTCCCCTTTATGATGTTCTATGACATGTCTAGCGATGGGGGTGTCAGTTGCATTGCGAACATTCCCTATATGTTCTAATATCCTTGTCTTCAGTTGCCTGTGGGTCTTACCCACATACATAATACCACAATTACAGGTCATAAGATAAATCATACCGCAAGTGAGACAATTAATAAAATCCTTTATCTTAAATGTGGTATTGGTATTAGAGTCCATGAATTGTTTGGTGACTGGCATGAAAGGACAGGCTTTGCACCTTGCACAAGGAAAGGAACCACAGGGTTTGGTACCTAGCCATGTTTTCACATTTTGTTTATCAAAATGGCTATGAACCAGCCTATCTTTAATGTTCTTATTGCGTCTACATCCTGTAGTCGGAATATCTTTAAGAACTTTGCGCAAATCTATGTCTTCAAGTAGGATATGCCAGTGTCTCTGGAGGATGTTCTTAGTCTCTTGCCATTGGTTGTTATATGTAGAGATAAATCTAATAACATCCTCTTGAGGTTTGGTCTTTTTAGGTATCAAGAGATTCCTAATATTGAATGGCACTGAGATACTCCTACACAGTTTCATTGACAGTCTGAACCGAAAAAATCATAATTTAAAACTGACGGTACAAATTGATAAAAAGAAGATCGAATTTCTGGATATTACTATATCCAAGACTGCGGATGGTACTGTTGAGACCAGTATTTTCAGAAAACCTACTTCAACTAATAGCCTATTGATGCCTAGCAGCCACCATCCTAAACATGTCACCAGCAACATACCTATAGGACAGTTTCTAAGGCTGCGACGAAACTGCTCATCCACTGACGAATTCATTAATTCAAAAAGTTGATATGTCTAAAAGGTTCAAAACTAGAGGATATAGTAACAAACTAATACTGTGTTATAGGGCCCTGGTGTCCCCAAGAACGAATCTCTTGATACCTAAAAAGACCAAACCTCAAGAGGATGTTATAGGGCCCTGGTGTCCCCAAGAACGAATCTCTTGATACCTAAAAAGACCAAACCTCAAGAGGATGTTATAAGATTTATCTCTACATACACTACCGACACACTTTATTAGAGTGTGGCCGGTACCGCAAGCCGGGAGATTTCCCGGCTTGCTAGTGGCCGCCCCTCGGCGTGCCGCGCGTCATAGACGCGCGGTCACGCGTCTTCGGGAGCGTGCGCCCCCTGCACGCGCGTCCAGGGGCTCCCCGAGGGAGCCCTGGTGTCCCGCAATCGCGGGACAGCGGCAGGGGGTTCCGGGGGACCCGGCGGACCCGGCAGCGGTAGGGAGAGCGCCCCGATCGGAGGGCGCTCTTCCGCTGCTTCGGCGCGCGCCCGTCACTCTCGGGCGCGCGCCAGGCTACTGCTGCGGCCAAGAACGGGCAAATGCTCGAATAAACTTGGCCGCAGCAGTATAACAACCAATGGCAAGAGACTAAGAACATCCTCCAGAGACCCTGGCATATCCTACTTGAAGACATAGATTTGCGCAAAGTTCTTAAAGATACTCCGACTACAGGATGTAGACGCAATAAGAACATTAAAGATAGGCTGGTTCATAGCCATTTTGATAAACAAAATGTGAAAACATGGCTAGTTACCAAACCCTGTGGTTCCTTTCCTTGTGCAAGGTGCAAAGCCTGTCCTTTCATGCCAGTCGCCAAACAATTCATGGACTCTAAGACCAATACCACATTTAAGATAAAGGATTTTATTAATTGTCTCACTTGCGGTACGATTTATCTTATGACCTGTGATTGTGGTATTATGTATGTGGGTAAGACCCACAGGCAACTGAAGACAAGGATATTAGAACATATAGGGAATGTTCGCAATGCAACTGACACCCCCATCGCTAGACATGTCATAGAACATCATAAAGGGGACCCAAAAGTTATGCACTTTTGTGGAATTGAACATATACCTAGGGATCCTAGAGGAGGCAATTGGGACCAGCGGCTGCTACAACAGGAATGCCGTTGGATTTTCCAACTACATACCCTGGCCCCCATGGGATTAAACGAAGGATTTATTTATTCTCCTTTTATCTAGCTTTGAAGTTAATATCATATGTCTGTTATAGATGCATATGTATCAGATCCTCAACACCCTAACTATTACACTGGCGACCAACTTTATTTTTACTTGGCTAGCTCCACGAATTTCAGAAGATCCCAGTGATGTGCGGTTTTGTGTCGTTTTCTCCCGGGGTGTATAGCGTTATTTTCGCGGCTGTGATTTAAGCATTTTATTCCCGCTGGCTGCAATACTGCAATGCCGTGTAAAAACGCATGGGGACGTTTGCGAGCTGTTGTCTCTGAAGTATAATACAGTACCTTCGCGGTTCAACCTACAGTACACAGTCTGTGCGTGCGCGCGCAGTAATAGTAAAATTGCATATTTAATTTATTTTAAAGTACAGTACTGTACATGCTCGGACCCTGTTGGGGTGAAGTGAGGGGGTTCCTAACATCTGGGGGAAAATGAATTTTAATTCTATGGTGAGTACTGTCTTGTTGCCGTATTATTTTGGTGGGGCTGGCTGGGTACTTCTTTAGGGGGCTGACCATTACTGTACATTAAAACTTTTATTTTTGTTTTACCTCAGAAAAGAAAACGGCTAATGGGGGGATTTCGATGGATAGTATTGTACTGTATGCTGATGTTTTCCGGCCGTACAGTATACTGTGTAATAAACCCAAATAAATAAAACTATGCATTTATTCTACATGTTCAGTATCGTTTCATTTTGTGTCGTCCACAGTATACTGTACATTGCCTAACATCTATGGGCAAAAATAATTTTATTCCTAGGTGCCCTAGAACAGAAGTTCCCACGCCAATTGCCCGTGAACTTGACTGCGGCCCTAAGTAGTTCCCACGCCAATTGCGCGAATATAATGTAAAATAACCCGTTCTGTGGGTCTGAGCGGGTTGAAATTTACCTGGTCCCCATGCGGGAGGACCCTTGCCATAGTGGCAAAATATCAGCCTTGCACGACCCCCGGAACCGGAGGTACCAAAGTACAGTGTAAAAGCACATTACCAAAGTGGCTTTTTTTCTACCATGCAAGTTAATGGCAGAAACCTGAAATTTAACATCACCCTGACTCCGTTCTGTTGCCACGAGAGGGTCGCAATTTGCCATGCAATCCTGCCGCAACTAGGACTACATAGTGACCGAATTTTAGCCCTCTAGCTCGAACCGAACCAGAGTTCTGGGTTCCAGGTTTCTGCTCATTCTGACTTAGCCGGTTCAAAGCTATCTCCACCATTACGCTCAATGGTAGGACCCTCCTCGCCGGCGTGACCCTTTCTCGTCGCCATTACTGCTCGGACCCTGTTGGGGTCAAGTGAGGGGGTTCCTAACATCTAGGGGCCAAATAAATTTTATTTCTAGGTGCCCTAAAACAGAAGTTCCCACGCCAATTGACCTAGTTCCCACGCCAATTGCCGTAGTTCCTATGCCAATTGCGCGACCAGCCAGTACAAAACAGTGCAGCAAGCCTCTACATTTGTTACACTGTCAAAGGAGCAAATGGAAACAATTTGAGGCAATTCAACTTATTCTTTTATTGGTGGAGTCAGTACAAAAACATTTATTTACACATACAGTATAGTACTGTACAATGTTGAAACATTTAAAGTGCACAGCAATTCAAATCATCAACACACAATAATACATTCTACAGCCTTTATTAAATTCTTCTGCCACAAAACATTTTTGGTGCATGGGGCAAAGGGAGTTAAAGTGACTTGCTTTTTATGTGCTGTATTTGGGGGTTGTCTTTGGGGGTCTATTCATCAAATTATTATGATGGAAATAAACTATCTGGAAAGCCTTTTGAAATGACAGTGCTGTTAACTATTTCAGCCACACACCTCCAGAGTTTTTAATCCCTCCCTAGCCAAGCGTCAATCGGCTGAGTCAGTCACCCTATCCTACCTACCAACCCCCTCTCTCCACACTGGGTCGTTAACCTTCTGCATATTGCCATTGTGTTCTTAATCCGCCCATAGCCGAGCTACAAACACACAGCATGCCTGCGTCTAATCACACCATCCCCCTCCCCCAACCCTTAGAGGCCTGTTGTTTGAATGGTAATTCTTTGGAAAATCCCCTCTCGAATTTGAAATGTAAATCTGATGTGCACAGCACTGTGAGAATTGAGAGTACACTGAGACAGTATTTCATCAGGGTGTGAAAATATTTGTCAGTCACTATGGTTTACAGTCACATGTTTTTAATACAATACAGTACATTCTTTAATATCTTTAAAATAAAAATATATACATGCTGTATATACTGTAAGTACATATAATGCAAAATAACCCGTTCTGTGGGTCTGAGCGGGTTGAAATTTACCTGGTCCCCATGCGGGAGGACCCTTGCCTTAGTGTCAAAATATGAGCCTTCCAAGACCCCCGGAACCGGAGATACAAAAAGACAGTTTAAAAGCACATTACCAAAGTGGCTTTTTTTCTGCCATGCAAGTCAATCGCAGAAACCTGAAATTTAACATCACCCTGACTTCGTTCTGTTGCCACGAGAGGGTCGCAATTTGCCATGCAATCCTGCCGCAACTAGGACTACATGGTGACCGAATTTTAGCCCTCTAGCTCGAACTGAACCGGAGTTCTGGGTTCCAGGTTTCTGCTCATTCTGACTTAGCCGGTTCAAAGCTTTCTCCACCATAGCGCTCAATGATAGGACCCTCCTCACCGGCGTGACCCTTTCTCGCCGCCATTACTGCTCGGACCCTGTTGGGGTCAAGTGAGGGGGTTCCTAACATCTAGGAGCCAAATAAATTTTATTTCTTGGTGCCCTAAAACAGAAGTTCCCACGCCAATTGACCTAGTTCCCACGCCAATTGCCGTAGTTCCTACGCCAATTGCGCGACTAGCCAGTAAAAAACAGTGCAGCAAGCCTCTACATTTGTTACACTGTCAAAGGAGCAAATGGAAACAATTTAAGGCAATTCAACTTATTCTTTTATTGGTGGAGTCAGTACAAAAACATTTATTTACACATACAGTACAGTACTGTACAATGTTGAAACATTTAAAGTGCACAGCAATTCAAAACATTAACACACAATAATACATTCTACAGCCTTTATTAAATTCTTCTGCCACAAAACATTTTTGGTGCATGGGGCAAAGGGAGTTAAAGTGACTTGCTTTTTATGTGCTGTATTTGGGGGTTGTCTTTGGGGGTCTATTCATCAAATTATTATGATGAGCTGCCTTTTGAAATTACAGTGCTGTTAACTATTTCAGCCACACACCTCCAGAGTTTTTAATCCCTCCCTAGCCAAGCGTCAATCGGCTGAGTCACCCTAGCCTACAGTACCATCCCCCTCTCTCCACTGGGTCGTTGATCTGCTGCATATTGCCATTGTGTTCTTAAACCGCCCATAGCCGAGCTACAAACACACAGCACGCTTGCGTCTAATCACACCATCCCCCTCCCCCAACCCTTAGAGGCCTGTTGTTTGAACGGTAATGCTTTGAAAAATCCCCTCTCGAATTTGAAATGTAAATCTAATGTGCACAGCACTGTGAGAATTGAGAGTACACTGAGACAGTATTTCATCAGGGTGTGAAAATATTTGTCAGTTACTATGGTTTACAGTCACATGTTTTTAATACAATACAGTACATTCTTTAATATCTTTAAAATAAAAATATATAAATCCTGGTAAAATATTTTATAAATAAATAAATAAAATAATACATTGGTGCACTGTAGGGGTGGCTGTCAATGATTATGATTCGCAGGAAAGTGAATAAATATTTCTTTTATTTTATCAGGAACCAAAAAATACAAATATAAAAATAATCAGGAATAATACATACAGTAATGCAGTCTTTATTAAGTTATTTTGGCAGCTTGAAATTGGAAAACCATTTGGAAAACCTTTGTTAAACATGGGGAAACATGAGTAATGCACATTTATAAGAATATTATTTAATACTACAGTATATACAGTACAGTACTGTAATGTACTGTATAATATACTGTACTGTATATACTGTATAGTAAAATTAATTTTTCTTTAGTCTTTATCTTTTCCTCATTCTGTCTGCAGTACAGTAGTTCATTGAGAGAGGAGAGGTTTTGTGTACATCATTGCTGCTGTTTATATACTGTACATATATACTGTACATTTGACTGTACAAGCAGATTTGACTGGACACAATGCCCCCATCCCCCTAGGCCACCGTTTTGTGCAGTTACTGTACTGTATTATGGCAGAACTACTGTAGGTGGCAGGTGCAGCTTTGTCTGGAAAGAAAAAAAAATGGGGCAGTTACTGTAGTACTGTCAAACTAGTGTACTGTATTCTGTACTGAAACTACTGTACTGTATACTCTGACTCCTGTTAAATTCTATGTACTTTAACCTGATGGCTGGTGCTGCTCTCTCTGTAAAGAAAAAACTAACTACTGTATACAGTACTAGTACTCTTACTATCTGGAAAGAAAAAATCTTTGCCATACTTACCTGTAACATACTGTACTTATAATACTACAGCACAGTACTACTTTCCTGATGCTTGCCCATTACGCGCGATGACAATGGGCAACACAGTGGCAATATGGTCTATATATTTATTGCAGCGTTCCACGGTGAGTACATCGTTCCAAAAACTCAGTATGCCTTTCAACAACTCGTCCTTTTAGGAGGGTTTCACCACTTTCCGGATATGGTCCTTCAGCTGATGCCAGACCATTTCGATCGGATTGAAGTCTGGCGACCTGTCATTGGAAAGAAAGGACAATTGTTTTAAGAGCTAAAAACAGTGGGGAACAAAAATGGGACACGGTCTACTGCACTTACTCCGCTGGCGTCTTCACCCATTTGATGCCGCGCTCAAGGATATGCGCCGTTGACGCAGTGTGCTTATGATCGTTGTCCTGGTAGAAGCGGTGACCATGGGGGAAGTCGCGTGTGATGTATTGCACTATATCGGGCACAATGTTGTCTTGGAAGAAAGCTTTATTCATGATTCCTATAGCAAGAAAAGAAAAGTGCTCAAAAAAATGCACAATAGTACAGTACAGTGCATACAGTACGGTAAGGCAACACTAGTCAAGTACAGTGCATTAGGCGACATTATATTTCATACATATTACCTTCAAAGATGACAATGCATCCCGGTCCACGCTTAGAGATGGCACCCCACACATGCAGCTTCACAGGGTGTTTTGGCCGCGGCTTCAAAGATAAGCGGCCTTTTATGTGGAACGCAAATCGTGCAAATCTCTCCAGCGACACAGTAGACTCATCAGTGAAGATGCAATCCTGGAATGTCTCCCCGCTGTTGATCCATGCCTGGGCCTGGAGCACTCTTTTGATTTTGTTTGCATCCCTTATCATGGGGTACACTCTGTAATGACAAGGAATAAAAAATGTTTGCGGCACAGTGCAGTACAGTTTGCGAAACAACACTTTTACCTCCTGTACTGTCCAGTACTAACCTCACATGTCCATATTTCCATCCAATGCTGCATCTCATCTTCTTTATGCTGGTCTCGGATATAGTCAGATTGTGCTTTTCCTGCAGAGTGTATTTGACCCTTAATGCACTCCTCTCATCATTCTCCTCACTTATTTTGTCCACCAGAAGAGTTGTCTCCCTACAATGTAAAGAAAATATATTGTTTTATTAATATGCAGCAATATAAAATGTATATAAATGTAATGTTGTAATATACAGTACATTAAATATAAATAGACAAAATACTGCACTGACACACTTTATTCGAGCAAATACCCAGTATGTACCTGGCAGATACCTGGAATGCGCCGCTCCTCACCTCTGACAAGCCCCGTTGCGTTTGCCTTCCCAGCCTGGGTTCATGCCTGGCTGACGGGCGGCTGATCTGTTAAATTATAATGATTAGGATTTAATAGGCTGCAATGCTTCGCGTGTCTACCAGATGGCATAAATTCATGAATTGTAACGCAGTATATATATATATACTGTGCAGTATTGCAGCCAGCGGGAATAAAATGCTTCAATCCCTGCCTGGAAATAACCCAATGCACTCGGGCAGAAAACAGTCACAAACCTCAATACACCCGGGTATACCCGAATTCGTGGGACTAGCCGAGCTCGAATAAAGTGTGTCGAAGGTGTATATAAACTGTTGTACTATAAATATAAATAGACAAAATAAATATACTGTTGTACTATAAATATAAATATACAAAATAAATATACTGTTGTAATATAAATATAAATATACAGTATATCCTATTCAGTATATACCATTGTAAGATTAATTGAAATATACAAAAAATGTATACTGCTGTACTATAAATATAAATAGACAAAATATATATACTGTTGTACTATAAATATAAATATACAAAATAAATATACTATTGTAATATAAATATAAATATACAGTACATCCTATTCAGTATATACCGTTGTAAGATTAATTGAAATATACAAAAAATGTATACTGCTGTACTATAAATATAAATAGACAAAATATATATACTGTTGTACTATAAATATAAATATACAAAATAAATATACTGTTGTAATATAAATATAAATATACAGTACGTGGGAACTTCTGTTCTAGGGCACCTAGAAATAAAATTCATTTGGCTCCTAGATGTTAGGAACCCCCTCACTTGACCCCAACAGGGTTCGAGCAGTAATGGCGGCGAGAAAGGGTCACGCCGGCGAGGAGGGTCCACTGACAAATATTTTCACACCCTGATGAAATACTGTCTCAGTGTACTCTCAATTCTCACAGTGCTGTGCACATCAGATTTACATTTCAAATTCGAGAGGGGATTTTTCAAAGCATTACCGTTCAAACAACAGGCCTCTAAGGGTTGGGGGAAGGGGATGGTGTGATTAGAAGCAGGCGTGCTGAGTGTTTGTAGCTCGGCTATGGGCGGATTAAGAACACAATGGCAAAATGCAGCAGATCAACGACCCAGTGGAGAGAGGGGGATGGTACTGTAGGTTAGGGTAACTCAGCCGATTGACGCTTGGCTAGGGAGGGATTAAAAACTCTGGAGGTGTGTGGCTGAAATAGTTAACAGCAGTGTCATTTCAAAAGGCAGTTCATCATAATAATTTGATGAATATACCCCCAAAGACAACACCCAAATACAGCACATAAAAATCAAGTCACTTTAACTCCCTTTGCCCAATGCACCAAAAATGTTTTGTGGCAGAAGAATTTAATAAAGGCTGTAGAATGTATTATTGTGTGTTGATGTTTTTAATTGCTGTGCACTTTAAATGTTTCAACATTGTACAGTACTATACTGTATGTGTAAATAAATGTTTTTGTACTGACTCCACCAATAAAAGAATAAGTTGAATTGCCTTAAATTGTTTCCATTTGCTCCTTTGACAGTGTAACAAATGTAGAGGCTTGCTGCACTGTTTTGTACTGGCTGGTCGCGCAATTGGCATAGGAACTACGGCAATTGGCGTGGGAACTAGGTCAATTGGCGTGGGAACTTCTGTTTTAGAGCACCTAGAAATAAAATTTATTTGGCCCCTAGATGTTAGGAACCCCCGATTACACTGAAGGCAGAGAGATTTAACAGAAACATTAGGGAGGGGGGAGGGGTCTTTAAACAGATTACACTGAAGGCAGAGAGATGTAAAGCCCCCTCCCCCCTAATGTTTCTGTTAAACAGATTACACTGAAGGCAGAGAGATTTAACAGAAACATTAGGGAGGGGGAGGGGTCTTTAAACAGATTACACTGAAGGCAGAGAGATGTTTCTGTTACAGTAAATCTCCCTCCCTGCATTGCTGTCAGTGCAGTGTATGTAAATGTGGGGAGGGGGGGACCCAATGTGCATACTGTGAGGTCTAACCACGCTCACCCCCTACCCACATACCGTTTCCCCCCCCCTCTCCCCATCCTGGCCATGGCCCCTCCGCTTCTGCAAAACAGAGACAAAAATTAAAACATCCAAAGTAATGTCCCCTAACCCCTTAATCACCATAGCGGTTATTAACCGCTACAGTCATGAAGGGGTTAACCCACCCTCACCCACCACTCGGGATGCCTACATACCCTCCCACACTAACCCCCCCCCCCCCCCCCCACCACCCCCAGGGAGACGTGGCCGCACCAGCGTATGTGAGGGGCAGATACCGTGCTTTAGAGGGCCCCCCCTCTGGCAGTGCTGTGTGGGAAGCGGCGCGCTCAAACCCCCCGCTTCCTGCATTACCGGAGCAGGAACAGGACCCGTGAGAGGCGAGAGGGCACGATAACGTGTCTGTCCGCGCATGCGCGGCATATGCTGACAGCGCAGCGGCCGTTAGCGATATTTTCTTGGTTACCCGCCATGATCCCGTGGCTCCTCTCCTCCTCTGGCCCCGGCGGCACCCAGTCAGCGGGACACAGGGAAGGGGAAGCGGAGGTAGAGAAAAGGGAGGAGAGAGGCTGAGCAGCAGCTCCTCTCACAGCCGGAGGACTTGCGGGGCTTCCGCCATCTTCCTACACCCACAGCCCCGGAAGCTCTATGCCAGCCATCTTGGTATACCCATGGCAGCGGACGTGTGGGGGTGACGGCGGCCGTTAGGAGCAGCGCCGGCGGCTATCGCCGCCACCGCCGCATGTCACAGCAGGCATGTGTGGGGAGGGGAATGGGGAGCCGTGACGTCACTTCCGTTTCACATTTCGCCCCCAACTCTCCCGTTTTCCCCATCAGAATAGGTGCCACTAAAGAAGTTTCACTTCAAAAAGCGACAGGTTATAGATACGTTTTGAATGTGAGAGTAGAATGTGAGAGAGGCATCGAGTGTGACCCCTAGGCAGCGTGTATGACAGAACTTCCAAAAGTAATGTGGAAGGAGGTAGTGGGGACAGGTTTGGGATTAAATATGAGGAGCTCTGTTTTTGACAGTGTAACAGGGACTTACCCCTGTTAATAAACGTGCCTCTAATCCAGCAGTTTGCTGGTTAATTGCACACCTGAAATCAACCAACCCAACCTGCCTAATCAGAATTCTGTCAGAAAAAGACTGTTCTGAGACACAGGAGGAGGATTCCGGAGTCTCACAATTTGGGTCTGAACCAAGGAAGGACAGATGTCTTGAGCTGCAAAGAGACTGCAGGCTGACAGCAAGACAAAAGGGAGCAGACTATACCTGGACAGACATTGCCTTAGCACATAAGGGTTTTGACCCAAGAAAGCAGTGAAGCCTTCCCCTACAGCAACAAGAAACAGATAAGACTTTCTTATGGGACTGTTGTACTGTATATCTGTATAAATGTATATTTATATATATATTTGGGGCTGGTAATTAGCTTAGCTAACCACCCAGTTAGAGAAGGCTGGACTACATGTGTAGATATTCTCCAAAGTGAGTAGGTTTTCATTTTGCTGTGTTAAAGGGACAGGCGCTATAAAGCCTAATTTTAGTTTCACTTTAAACAGTCTCCACTGCGTACCTCTGAACACGTCTCTTACATATGGTGTCAGAAGTTGGGATGAGAGGTGGCCCTTGAAGTTTAAGGGACCCCGGAGACTGCCTGTTAAAATTGTTGTGCTTTTGCCTGCATACATTTCCTGTAACCAGCCTGAACAACAAAACAAAGAATCAAATGCAGCAGGGACTAGAATTAAAGGGCTACACATCCAGGCAGGAAAGCTACACTGCACTGAAGAAAGCCACAAGTCACAGTTGGACTGGGAGGACTGCGACAGATGTGACCCACACAAGGGACTGATGCTGTGACCAGAGTCTACTGATGCTGTGACCAGAGTCTACCCCACCACTGGTGAAAGAAAAAAGAAAAAAAAACCTGGGAATTTAAAATGGCCGCCCAGCTGAAGTCAAATACAGACTGCAAAAATGGGGAAGAAAATGTGTTCCTGGTGTAAAGAGTATAATTCATAAAGATATAATGCTGCACACCATGAAGTAAATACAGATACTTGCTGTTACCGGTGCACCTGGTCCAGGGGAGTCCCTGTCTGTGAAAAAACTCCAGAGAAAGCAAAAAATAGAATTTCCAGGACACTAAGGATTTGCTCAAAAAATAAATTTATTATATCATATAACATAAAACAAAGGCAGAATAGCGCACTGATTGACAAAAATTTATTTAAAACGCGGGGGTCAATACATGACAAGAAACATAATATACACTAGAATCGTATTACCATATACACAACGTTTCAACCAGCTATGACATCACCTGGAAGGGAACGGGGACCGGATGTGCACGCGCGTACACGCCTGGATGGGATACCTAGATCTCCAGTTGCAGAAGCATCGCGAGATTGAAGGACCATTCGGGAGGCGAGATGGCATAATAATGACGTCACACAGAAGTGACAAGGACCCGGATGTGCGCGCGCATGCGCATGGACTGAAGGACTCATGTGGGAGAAACCAGTTGTTTTTAAGTAATTTCACCTGAGTTTGGGGTTATTAATAGTGGACAATTTGTACTTTTGGTATTCTATCTTCACTTGAGAAAGAAAGACCACATAGCTGGTTGAAACGTTGTGTATATGATATAATACATTTCTTTTTTGAGCAAATCCATAGTGCCCTGGAATTTCCATTTTTTGCTTTCCCTGGTGTAAAGAGCCCAGCCACACGGAGCAATGTCCCTTCAGACCTTATTCAGACGGTGAGGATGGCCCCTACGTGGCCCCAGAAAAAGGGCAGCAGCCAGAGGACTATTTTTTTTTCAATGAGCCAAGGAACTGCAGCAGCAAGCAGTGTGCTGTGGACCCAAGAAAGGTACAGAAGTTTTACTAAGCAAGTGCACATCCAGTATCACAGATGAGAAAGAATGCGTGCACAGTACGGCTGATGTTCTAAAACATACCAAAGTAAAGAAGAATAAAAATTCTACAGAGACGCCAGTGAGAGCTACAAACTCTACAAGCAAAGTCTTCCCACCTGTAGGACTACCACAATTTGGGGTACTAGCAGTGACAACAGCTGCAAAAGCGCCTCCTGAGATCAGAAAGAAAAATGCACCCCAAAATGGAGGACAAGATGTGGCGTTCCTGTAATGAACCCTATCCCACCCTATCCCAGTGGCCCTTCCGGTCTGATAAGGAGGAAGACATCTCTTATGGGAAACCCGAAACTAGTCACACCCACAAAACACCCCAAGAATAGTGGAGGTGCCTGAACTCAATACGAACCAAAAAGACCGCTCTCTATGATGACGAATGTGATTGGCAGGAGCAAGAGCAACTGCAAGGAAAACATGGCGGAGACAGTGAAGCTGCAGAAGTTTCAAATAAAGACAGAGACACCAGTATCCCTGATGGGACGGGTCATCCAAAACTAAAAGGCAGAAAAAGAAAAAAGGGTCTTCACTTACCATGGAAGGAACAGACACATCTACAGATCCTGCAGAGAAAAAGGGGATCCGAGTGTAACACCCGGGGAGTCACGCCACTCACCGGCACGCACCCGGCCTCTCGCTTGGAGGCGCGGCCACACACGGATGCACGCTCCAGCCTCTTAACGGCACAACTACCCGGACGGCACTGTGCAATCAGGTGCAGGCACACTACTCTGTCCTTCCTAGCTCCACCCCAGGGAGCTCATCTGGACCTATCTCCTGTCGCAGCCTGGTTCATTCACACACCTCCACATTGCTGCCCTGCCATTGGACCCTCTCACCTACATATGCTCAACTGTGTCACTGGCTCTTCGGCTGAGCATAGAACCTGTTGCTTTTCTCACTACTCTCTGCCTCCTTTGTCTTGTCTTGTATTTCAGTCTTGACCCTGTGTACCGAACCGGCTTCCTCCACCACTACTCCGAACCTCTGGCACCCGAACTTGGCTTACGGTGATACGAATACTCTGAACCTCTGGCACCCGACCTTGGCTTACGGCAATACGACTATTCCGCTCTCTCCACTCCCGACCTTGGCTTATGGTAAAACCACTACGTTCCTCTCTCTAACCCCGGACTTGGCTTACAGTACCTATGACTACCGGTAGCTCTCCTGCCCCGGCCCGGATACCCAAGACTACTCTACACTCAAGACGTGCCCTCATGGCTGTGGGTGGCGTAATATCCATTCCCACCTCAGCACCGGGGTCCCACCTAGTTTGTGGTGAGCACAGCGTGACATCGAGATGCCCTGAAGCCTAGAGAAAATGGAGAATTCGTCCTGCGGATGACCGAATATCCAGAGGGCCCAAGGCTGAAGTCGTGTACTCAAAGAAGTGTCTGTCCGGTGCTAATAGTGAGAAACCCTCAACAAACCATACCAGGTAAGAGGAGCCGGAACCAATGAGTGACGATCCCTTGACCAGCCCTTAAGATGATTAATTGTACAGAGAGACTTGCCTAGACAAGTAAGAGTACCCCTTTGGAACAAGCACTCATAACATAATTGATACAAGTAGTTAAAAAAGTATGTAGGTAACCTTTATTAGTGTCTGTGGGTAAAATAAGTGAAATACATAAACACTCAACACAATTAAAACACGTATTAAACTGTTTGTCTCTGAGTCTGAGTCATAGACTAATGAAGGTAGTGTTTGAAGGAATATAGTGTGACTGGCACCTTATGCAATAAAATCAAAACAAGACAAGAGAGAGGATTTTAATTATTGCAGTATATTATGTGTAGGGTAGGGTGCCTCAGTGTGGTGTGTATATTATAGATGAAAGGGTCTGAAGTGTGTCACATAAATAGAGTGTAAATCACACTGCTTTCAACCACATCTGATTAATATGTTGTTCTCTGACAGTATATAGATGGTGTAATATATTTGGTACTTGTCTTTCTAGATCAATGTAATTTAATACATGATGTGGCCCGTTTGGAATCGGTTTGTCAGAGAAGCCAACAAGAGGTTAATAGATTTCCTTCAATACAACGCTGGGTGAAGTCAAATATCAAAAAGGGAAAGGAAGGCTACTACGTAGCTAGGGGTGGTGAGGCTAAATAGTGGAAACTATTGGTATATAGTAGTACTTATATAGTTTCCCCCTAGTCAGTAATTATTACAATAAAGATATAGCCTCAAATGAGCTCGACAGAATTTACTTGATGAATAAATAGTGAGATAAATAGCTGCTCATGTCCCCTGTGAAGGTAGCAAGTGTGTTCATAGATAGGCTAGCTGATATCTCTGGAATAATGAGGCCAATTATAAAGGGTAAACTTCAGCTGCCTATAGGATAAAAATCACTCTATATCTGCAGACCTCATATGTGGTATAGGTGGGTGATTACTATATATACTGGCCGCCCTGTTGGATCAGTCCATGTGAAAGTTGTGAATGGGCTGGCTGTATTAACATAGATAAATTTGTCACAGTAATCACTTATCAATGCGCCCTGTCTGCTGGTTATAGGTGACTAGGTATTATCTTGACAAACCGATTCCAAACGGGCCACATCATGTATTAAATTACATTGATCTAGAAAGACAAGTACCAAATATATTACACCATCTATATACTGTCAGAGAACAACATATTAATCAGATGTGGTTGAAAGCAGTGTGATTTACACTCTATTTATGTGACACACTTCAGACCCTTTCATCTATAATATACACACCACACTGAGGCACCCTACCCTACACATAATATACTGCAATAATTAAAATCCTCTCTCTTGTCTTGTTTTGATTTTATTGCATAAGGTGCCAGTCACACTATATTCCTTCAAACAATACCTTCATTAGTCTATGACTCAGACTCAGAGACAAACAGTTTAATACGTGTTTTAATTGTGTTGAGTGTTTATGTATTTCACTTATTTTACCCACAGACACTAATAAAGGTTACCTACATACTTTTTTAACTACTTGTATCAATTATGTTATGAGTGCTTGTTCCAAAGGGGTACTCTTACTTGTCTAGGCAAGTCTCTCTGTACAATTAATGATCCTCTCACCCCTGGCACCTAACCACAGACAGTAGCTAGAGCTCTCTATCCTTCCCCCCCTATTCCCCATTACTACAGCCCTTAAGATGCCCTGAAAATTGCCAGGCGTGACTGTGATCTGCTCTGGGAACAATTGAAACTGTAGAGGGAAGATAATGCTGAGCTACAGAAGACTGTTCCCGCAATGTACTCTGAATCTGGGACCAAATTGGAGGATCTAAGGACAGATCTAGATACAGCAACTGCTACTATTAATGCCATGGATGAAAAAAAGAGCAAATCTGATAGAATGATTGCTAATCTGAAGCAGAAGTACAGTATGAGGAGGCACTGATGGAGATTACAGTCTTTCAGCAAGAGTTTTGCAAGGGCCATAGAGAGGTGAAAGTCTCTCAGAATGAGGTTCACACACTCCGCATAGAACTGAATGCCTCACACTAGGAGGTCAACAGTGTCCAGACAGAGGTGGACATATCCCAGCAGGAGGTTCATACTCTCCGCATAGCACTGGATGCCTCACACCAAGAGATCAGCAGTTGCCGCACAGAACTGGAAGTCTCTAGAAAGGAACTTCACAGTCTCGCTGTGGGGATGGACATCTCTCAAAAAACTATCCTCAATCTTAATATGGATCTCAAAGTCTCTCAGAAGGAGCTTCAGACACTCAACCTAGATATGGAAGTCTCACGCCAGGAGACAGGGAGTCTCAAAGCAGACGTGCGTAAATGGAAGGAGGACAACATGGAGGCCCTGAATATTACAGAGACTGCAAAATGAGAAAATTTAAGACTGATAGAAGAACATTCTGATTTGACAGACCACAGCAATTAAAAGCTGCACAAGCTTGAGAAAAATAGAGACACTTTTGGAAGATGAGAAGTTTGAAGCAGAGCACCGAATGCGGAACCAACTGCAAGGTCTACATATGCACCTCCAGAATGCCGAGGAGAAGCAGAAAACTCTGCAGGAAGAAAATCTGCAGGCTGCTAAAGAAGTACAAGTGCTGCAGGAACGTCTGATTACCCAGTGTGTCTCCGCAAAGCAGCATGAGAAACTGAAGGCTACCCTGAACATCACCAAATCATCGCTAGAGGCCAAGCTTAGAGGCCAGGTGACTCGGTACAAGAGGGAGCACAAGAAGGTCCAGAAACTGAGACAAGTAGCTGCGGTCCGAGCTAAGAAATTCACAGTGCTTCACAATATAATGAAGGAGACATGGAAGCAAGCTGAGAGAAAGCACAGTGAGGAGATGAGACCCTGTGAGGAGAATTGCAGGATGCACTCAAGAAACAGGGATCTCTCGCAGATGAGATTACAGTACAACAAGAAAAGTTATTGACCCTGCCCAAGCGTCAGTATCCCACAGCAACTAAAACCCATGAAGACAAGGGTGCAGTGAGAGCTGGGAACACCGCTCATCTGAAAAACAAGGTTGCAAAGTTTGAATCCCTTAAACAAGCACTAGCTAAACCTTAAGCCACCCAACAGGCAACAAAAAAAGGTATACGTGCAGAAGCAAAACCAGACGAATCCTTAGCGGATGAAGCTGAAAAGATAGGATGTTCTCTGGAAGTGGATGTGGAATTTCAACTCAATCCCAAAGAAGCTGAACTGGCAAATCCATTGAGTGGAAAAAGTGCAGAAAGACAGCTTCAAGAGCAGAAAACTCAAAGGGCTATTCTTAAACGCTCTGCAACTGTCGCCATACAGTTTGCCTACAAAAAGAGGAGCACGCGAAGCAGTGGAATCTCATGATCACGCACTCCGTAAAAAGACTATACTTGGAAAAAGTCCTCCTCGAGCGACTGAGGAGTGCTGATCTCAAGTACCATCGGGGCGAGACATGAATAAACTGGAGAAAGGGCTCCAATCCAAGTGGGACTGAAGGTTCTCTTCCTTCATCCACTCTCATTCAAGTCACAGAGGTATCTCAAATTAGAGTTGAAGGATGGGCTTCAGCCGTGGTAAGTACGAGCTTCCCACAAACAGGGGAGGTATGTAACAGGGGCTTACACCTGTTAAGAAACGTGCCTATAATCCAGCAGTGTGCTGGTTAATTGCACACCTGCAGTCAACCAACCCCACCTGCCTAATCAGAACTCTGTCAGAAAAAGCCTGTTCTGAGACACAATAAAGGATTCCTGAGTCTCATAATTGGGGGCTGAATCAAGGAAGGACAGATGTCTTGAGCTGCAAAGAGACTGCAAGCTGAAAGCAAGACAAAGGGAGCAGACTAAACCTGGACAGACATTGCCTTAGCACACAAGGGTGCTGACCCAAGAGAGCAGAGAAGCCTTCCCCTACAGCTAAAAGAAACAGATAAGACTTTCTTATGATACTGTTGTACTGTATATCTGTATAAATGTGTATATATATATATATATATATATATATATATATATATATATATATATTTATTAAGACATGCAAATGAATATACAGTAATATTTACAGTTGATATATATATATATTTGGGGCTGGTAATTAGCTTAGCTAACCACCCAGTTAGAGAGGGCTGGACTACATGTGTAAATATTCTCCAATGTGGAGTAGGTTTTCTTTTTGCTGTGTTAAAGAGACAGGCACAATAAATCCTAATTTTAGTTTCACTTTAAACAGTCTCCATTGCGTACCTCTGAACACGTCTCTAACAGACAGGTTGAATTTAAGTCAGAGGAGGACCATCCAGGATGATATCGCAGAGAAACATTCAGAAACTTTGGTCTGTACAGCAGGTGTAAGGTCAGAGGTTGAGAAGTAAATTTGTGTGTCGTCAGCATAGAGGTGATATTTGAACCCAAAGAGATGTGATTCGATCACCTAGAGAGTGTGTATAGAGAAAAATGGAGAGGTCCCAGGACACAATCCTGGGGTACTCCCACAGAGAGATCGATGGAGGAAGAGGTGTTAGCATTAGAGACACTGAAAGTAAGGTGGGAGAGGTAAGAGGATATCCAGGATAGAGCTTGGTATTCATAACAAGGAGTATGGAGAATGTGAAGGAGGATAGGTGGTCCACAGTATCAAATGCTGCAGAGAGATCCAGTTATATGAGCAACGTTTAATGACCTCTGTCTTTGGCAGCAAGGGGGTCATTAGTTATTTTAGTGAGGGCTTTTTCACTGGATAGAGCAGTGCAGTCATTTGTAGAGGGTCTGAGAGAATAGGTGGTGAGAAACTGGAGCAAGCGAGAGAACACAAGACATTCAAAAAGTTTAGAGGCAGGAGGGAGATTGGTCGATTGTTAGAAAGACAGGTAGGGTCAAGCTTGCTGTTTTTGAGTAATGGTTTGACTGTTGCATGTTTGAAGGAGGAAGGAAAGGTACTCGAGTAGAGGGTGGAGTTCAAAATATCTGTGTGCATAGAGATTATAGTAGGATCCAGAGGTTTTTTGGAGATGGGAGGGAATGTGGTCAAGAGGGCAAGTGGTAGAGGGAGAAGAAGAGATCAACAGTGACACATCCTCCTATGTAACAGTGGAGAAAGAGTCAATGAAGGCAGGAGGAGGGTTAGGAAGTGCTGTAGGGTAGGAGGAGGAAACAGAGGGTATGTTCTGACGTATGGACTCCAAATTTTCCTTAAAATAGTCAGCAAAGTCCTGAGTAGAGATGGAGGAAGAAGAAGAGGCAGCTGAGGGCGTCTGAGTAGGGAGTCAAAGACAGAGAAGAGCCGGTGTGGGTTAGACTTTTGAGTGTTAACTAGTGAATAAAAGTAGGTTTGGTTAGCCTGAGAGAGGGCAGAATTGAAACAGGATAGCATAAAATTGTAGAGAAGGAAGGCTGCGAGAATGTGAGTGCAGGAATGCAGCATGCGCGTGTGAGGATTTAGCCAGAGTGTGTGGTTAGAAGGGGGAGAATGTCAGAGAGAAAGCGGGGCATGTAAATCAAGATAGGAGTACAGGGCAGAGTTGTACTGTCCCAGAGCCCTTGGGCATGTCTGGTAGTCCTGGTACCTAAGAAGGATAGGACCACCCATTCTGTGTGGACTACCAACAGCTCATCTCAGGGACATTGACAGATGCTTATCCCATGCCCCGCATGGATGAGTTACTAGATGAATTTGCGGGGGCAAAGTTTCTGACTACTATGGATCTCAGTAAAGGTTACTGGCAGATCCCCTTGACCCAGGAGGCTAGGGAGAAGTCGGCATTCATTACCATGAGTGGCCTCTATGAATTCTTAGAAGAATGCACCGGCTACCTTCCAACGCCTGGTAAATCGGTTCCTGGAGGGTATGAAGGGGTTTGCAAGGGCATACCTGGGCGACATTGCTATATTTAGTAATTCGTGGGACTCATATTTAGTGCATGTAGCTGCGATGCTAGCCAGAATTAGGGAAGCGGGACTCACCTTGAAACCTACCAAGTGCTTAGTAGGGATGGCAGAAGTACTGTACCTAGGGCACAGGGTGGGTTGCGGGCACCTTAAGCCAGAACCAGCTAAAGTGGAAGCAATAGTGCAGTGGCCCATTCCCAATACTAAGAAGCAGGTTATGGCTTTCTTGGACACCGCAGGCTACTACAGGAAGTTTGTCCCTCAGTACAGCGCCGTAGCCCAGCCCCTGACTGACTTGACCCAAAAGAGACTGTCTGTGCTAGTTGTCTGGTCTCCAGCCTGTGAATTTTCCTTCCAGGCACTGAAGACTGAAGATATCCGGAAACCCAATGCCTCCGCTCGTCCTTGGGGTAAACATTGCGATCTTGATAATCTCGGTCTTTAATCTTTGCAAGTGAATTGAAATATTCTGTTTTGAATATTTTTAAGCTCAGGCTGGCGGAATGTTTATCGGGAGGGTTTGGAAATAATATAGAAGTCTCGGAAGGATGTTCATTTTGGTGGATATGATTCTGACCTTCCATGATATCTGGAATTTGTTCCATGCCTGCAGGTCTTTTTTGATTTTTCGAAAAGGGAAGGATAGTTACATTGATAAAAGGAGTCGTAGGAGTTTGCAATCTTTATTCCTAGGTATTTGATAGCTGTGGAACTCCATTTATAGTTAAAATTTGATTGCAGCAAATTAAGTTCTAGGGTTGGGAGGGATAGGTTTAATGCTTCTGATTTGCCATTGATAACTTTATAGCCTGAGACTTTGCCGAATTGATCTAGTTTATCCTGAAGGTTAGGAAGGGATGTCAGTGGGTTAGCTAAAGTTAATATTACATCATACGCAAATAGGTAGATTTTATAATTGGTCTCCCCAATTGGGATTCCCTGTATGTTGACCTCCTACCTGATTGTAACGGATAGGGGCTCAATCGTTAATGCAAAGAGCAGTGGGGACAGGGGACAGCCTTGTATGGTTCCATTTTTAATCCCAATAGCTCAAGCCTCCTCTAGGAAGTTTGACGTAAGCTGTGGGTGTCTGGTAAAGGGCTCTAACATCCGCCAGGAATGGGCTTTTAAATACAAATTGTTTGATCTAAAAAGGTCCACTTTATTCTATCAAATGCTTGTTCAGCATCCAGGCTTAACAGAATAGCTTTCGTACTGGTCAGGTGCACATCGTCAACAATATTTATGATCTTTTGGGTGTTGTCTGAGGCTTGTCTGCCCGAGACAAAACCTACATGATCAATATGGATTAGTCTTGGTAGAATTGGGTTCAACCTGTTCGCCAGGATCTTACTGTATATTTTCATGTCTAAATTGAGTAGAGATATAGGGGGTCATGCACTAAGCTCCGATAAGTCCCTTTTAGAGCGCAAAGTGCTCTTAGAACGTGCTTTTGTGCTGAACCCGATGCACTAAGCAACGCAAACAGGCACTTTGCGCTCTAAAAATGACTTTTTTCCGGAATTTTTTCTAAGTCCAACTTTGCTTGTTCGCAACTGTGTTTGCGTTAAATACTGCCCTTAAGCAGGATGCACTTAGCAACGCAACCTTAGCGTACGCGAAAGTTGCGTTGAAAGAACACGTCAGGTCAGAGTAGACGCAAAGAAATCTGGACTTAGAAAAAATTATTGCTTTTCATTTTTGCATGCGCAACACCCATACAACAGGCCGGCGGGTGTCCCCGGCTCCCTCCCAGAGGGAGGCCGGGGGTCGCGCGGGGATCCCCGGCTCACCAAGCGGGGTTCCCGCGGCCGTCCCGGGGTCCCCGCGGGCCTGCGGTACCAATGTTGCACCTCCAAAAATAATAAACAATATTTATAACTAAATACACCCCCCTAACACATACAGTACAGTAATGGGCAAAATTACTATTATCCACATATGGATAATAATGCATTAGCCCATTTTAAATACATATACATTAGAATAAATACAGTAAAAACATATTACACTTACCTTTTACAGGCACCCACGATTAAGGCCGTCTTCATCCTCATCTTCATCCTGCCCATGCCACTCCGGTGCTGTTAAACATGCACAACAATCACAATTGCCAATGTAATGTCCCTTAACCCCTCAATCACCATGCCGGTTATTAACCGCCACAGACATTAAGGGGTTAACCCACCCTCACCCACCACTCGGGAGGCCTACATACCCTCCACCACTAACCCACAACCCTATGAGGCCTAACCACCCTCACCCACTACCCAGCCGGGAGTGCCCCCCCATAATACATGAATTATTCTTTTACATACAGGGTTCATACCCCAGGCCCACACGAGTCCGCGATGGGCCCGACGGGTCACCTCACACACCTACAGGTTACCAGCAACTTGTTTCAAACAGGTTCTGGAGGCCTGTTGGTGGGTCCCACCAGGCGCCATGGCCCACCAGGTGGTCTCCGTGGGTCACCGTGGGCCACAATTGGGTACCCACGGTAGGCCCGCGGATGTCTGGGAGCCCCGGATCAGACCCACAGGTGTCTGAGGGGCCTCGGGTGGTTCCCACGGGGGTCTGGGGACCCACAGGTGCTCACTTCGCGTCCGCGGTGCCCCCACGGATGTGGGGCCACCGGATCTTCCCCGCACACTACGGGTCCGCAGTGCCTCCACGGATGTGGGGCCACCAGTCCTTCCCCGCACACTATGGGTCCGCGGTTCCCCCACAGATGTGGGGCCACTGGTTCTTCCCTGCAGGTGTCACCCATGGACCACGCAGCCTGGTACCCGTGAGGTACCCAAGGATACCTCAGGTGGTCTCCAGAGGTCTCACGCAGACCAAAGGAACAAACCCTGAATGTAAAATAAATAAACCGGACCTATACATTAAATACATACATCCACCCCCCCCCCCCAACACATACATTACTATAATGTGCAAAATAACTATTATCCAGATATGGATAATATATTATTTGCCCATTATGAAACACAAAACATGCATAAATCAAAACATGAATTCTTAATCTTAAAATCACCACATTGCATGTTAAAAAATATCCTGCAGCAATAGAAAAATATAAACCAACAAACCAGCAGCTACACAAATGTATATGAAATGTCACACAATTGCATTGAGTGTGTACATGATGCAATTAATCTGTGCATCATGTAACACTATGCAAAATATATGTAACAATAAAATACACTATGAACAATGTCCCCTAACCACCAATGCCATCCTGAAAACCAAATAGAAACTAAGCAACATCAATACAATTAGCATCAATCAATTAATCCATTTCCTCAAACAATTACAATACAATACAAATCAATTATACAATTCCCTATTCAATTCCTAAAGCCAAACCATTGCCAAAATAATTCTAATTTAAAGTAACCACCATCATTCTAATCTAACTACCAGAAATAAGCCATTACAAAAAAACTGTCACTAAATACATTATTACATTATTCACAACAATGACAAAATAGAGCTGATAAATACATTAGCCATACATGAAAAGAACATAAACATTAGCAAAACAATCAATTATTATCCCTGTATGTCTATCCATATAGATAGATATACATAAAATACAGGGGCAATAATAGAGCATAAAATACAATGCATTTACTGGTACATACAAAAATCACATAGAATACACCCATTCAGTGTCCGTGAATGTATGTATATACATAGATACATTCACGGGCATTAAATGGGACTGAAAAAAATAAAAGACATGAATCAAAAATAAAAAAAACCTGTAAAAGTAAAAATAATAAACTTTTCTTTTATTTACTCACCATTAGATGCCCACTCACCGAAATCCAGGTGACCCGGAAGCACAGGAACCAATCCACAGGTAACCATAAAATAATAAACCCTTACAATCCACGTCTGTGTCTTTTTTCTTCTATTTGTAATCCTTCCCGTCAGGCTTTGGGTCTTCTTTTCTTCATTGGGGTCTTCTCCGTCTTCTTCCGCCTTCTTCCGTCTTTTTCCGCCACGCCCTTGTTTTCTTCTTAGAAGGGGAGGTGTTCCCTCCTCGGCGACTGGCTTCAAAATGAGACGACATAGGATTTTATAGGCCTATGACATCACATTTTGTTCAAATGTTTCCCACGGTCCTGATTGGGCCGTGAAAATCATGTGATTTGGCCGGAAAAAAAAAATGATGACGTCATTTAAAAGCAATGAAAGCACAGTCAATCAGAATGGCTGTGCTTCAATTGCCTTTAAGATGACATCATCAAAAGAAATATGGCCGGCCTCACATGGTTTGGTAGCCAATCAGAGCGTGGGAAATCCATCCCAACTCTGATTGGCTCTAGTACCATGTGACAGGCTTTCAATGACGTCACATCCGTTCTCCCCCAATTCTCTGTCACATCAGATGGGATGCCAATCAGAGTTGGGATGGAGTTCCCACGCTCTGATTGGCTACAGTACCATGTGTCGCCGGCCATCTTTCTTTTGATGACGTCATCTTAAAGGCAATTGAAGCACAGCCATTCTGATTGGCTGTGCCTTCATTGCCTTTAAAGGACGTCATCATTTTTTTTCCCCGGCCAAATCACATGTTTTTCACGGCCCAATCAGGACCGTGGGAAACATTTGACCAAAATGTGACGTCATAGGTCTATAAAAGCCTATGTCGCCTCATTTTGAAGCCAGTCGCCGAGTAGGGAACACCTCCCCTCCTAAGAAGAAAAGAAGGGCGTGGCGTAAGAAGACAGAAGATAACGGAAGAAGACGGAGAAGACCCCAAAGAAGAAAAGAAGACCCCAAGACAGACGGGAAGGATTACAAATAGAAGAAAAAAGACACAGACGTGGATTGTAAGGGTTTATTTTTAATGGTTACCTGTGGATTGGTTCCAGTGCTTCCGGGTCACCTGGATATCGGTGAGTGGGCATCTAATGGTGAGTAAACAAAAGAAAAGTTTATTATTTTTACTTTTACAGTTTTTTTTATTTTTGATTCATGTCTTTTATTTTTTCAGTCCCATTTAATGCCCGTGAATGTATCTGTGTATACACATACATTCACGGACACTGAATGGGTGTATTCTATGTGATTTTTTAAATGTAAATGCATTGTTTTTTATGCTCTATTATTGCCCCTGTATGTTATGTTTATCTATCTATATGGATAGACATACAGGGATAATAATTGATTGTTTTGCTAATGTTTATGTTCTTTTCATTATGGCTAATGTATTTATCAGCTTTATTTTGTCATTGTTGTGAATAATGTAATTTGTATTTAGTGACAGTTTTTTTGTAAGGGCTTATTTCTGGTAGTTAGATTAGAATGATGGTGGTTACTTTAAATTAGAATTATTTTGGCAATGGTTTGGCTTTAGGAATTGAATAGGGAATTGTATAATTGATTTGTATTGTATTGTAATTGCTTGAGGAAATGGATTAATTAATTGATGCTAATTGTATCGATGTTGCTTAGTTTCTATTTGGTTTTCAGGATGGCCTTGGTGGTTAGGGGACATTGTTCATAGTGTATTTTATTGTAACATATATTTTGCATAGTGTTACATGATGCACAGATTAATTGCATCATGTACACACTCAATGCAATTGTGTGACATTTCACATACATTTGTGTAGCTGCTGGTTTGTTGGTTTATATTTACTATTGCTGCAGGATTTATTTTAACATGCAATGTGGTGATTTTAAGATTAAGAATTCATGTTTTGATTTATGCATATTTTGTGTTTCATAATGGACAAATAATATATTATCCATATATGGATAATAGTTATTTTGCACATTATTGCAACAGGCCTCCAGAACCTGTATGAAACAAGTTGCTGGTAATCTGTAGGTCTGTGAGGTGACCCGTCGGGCCCACCGGGGACTCGTGTGGGCCTGTGGTATGAACCCTGTATGTAAAAGGATAAATCATGTATTTATGGGGGGGGGGGTTATGTATTTAATAAATAGAATGATGTTTATTGTGCGGCAGTGTATTGTTTTTATTGTGGGTACTGGGGGTGGGGGGAGGGTGTATTGGCCCCAAGGGTATGTGGGTAGGCCCCCTGGCTGGGTAGTGGGTGAGGGTGGTTAGGACTCACGGGGTGGGGGATTAGTGGGGGAGTGTATGTAGGCCTCCCGAGTGGTGGGTGAGGGTGGGTTAACCCCTTAATGACTGTAACGTTTAATAACCACTATGGTGATTAAGGGGTTAGGGGACATTACAGTGGATGTTTTGATTCTTGTGAATGTCTTGCAGCATCGGAGGGGGCATGGGCAGGATGAAGATAAGGATGAAGACGCCTTCATCGTGGGTGCCTGTAAAAGGTAAGTGTCATATATATTGACTGTATATATTGTAATTTATATGAATTTATAATGGGCAAATGCATTATTATCCATATATCCGTATGTGTTAGGGGGCGGGGGATGTGTGTTGTTTATTGGGGGCAATTGTCCCCAATAAATATGCTAATGTGCCTTAACCCCTTCATTGCCTTAGTGGCTATCCGCTAAGGTAATGAAGCTACATTAATGTTAATTTTAATAATAGTGTGCAGGAGCAGGGGGTCCCCTGAGCTGAACCGCATTGATTTCTGCCTCAGAGACCACCTGCTTCCCAAGTTACAGGCCCCGGTTTGGGGCATCAGTGCAAGTGTGGACGCCATCTTTATAGAGCCCACGTCGCGTCTTGGACGCTATAAAAATGGGGGCGGAACTGGCACCCGATGCCCCATAATGGGGCCTGTAACTCGGGAAGCAGTGGGTCTCTGAGGCAGAAATCAATGCGGTTCTGCTCAGGTGGACCCCCCGCTCCCGCACTCTATTATTACAAATACATTAAAGCAGCTTCATTACCATAGCGGATAGCCGCTACGGTAATGAATTATTGTTTATTGTTATGTATATTTTAATATTAGTGTAGATGTGCAGGAGGTCTCCTGAGCTGAACCGCATTGGTTTTAATCTCGGGGACCCCCTACTTCAGGAGATACAGGCCCCTTTATGGGGTGCCAGTATCCCCTGCAGAATTTAAATGTCCCAGTCACGTGACGCGGGAGCTTTATAGTGCAGGGGATACCGGCACCCCATAACGGGGCCTATATCTCCTGAAGTAGGGGGTCCTCGGACCTGAAACCAATTCGGTTCAGGTTCTGAGACCCCCTGCTCATGTACACTATTATTAAAATGTTTTATTTAGTGTACGATCGCCTGTAACAGACTTGCATGGAGATGGCAAACCTGCATGCAAATGTTACATGCGGCTTTTTTTTCTATCAGCTAGCGTACGTATAGGTTAAGAACGCTAGCAGGGGGAAAAAAAGCAACACGTACGCTGTGGGTGTTTTGAGCTATTTTGAGCAGGTACGTTAAAAAATGGCCTCAAGGCCTTAGTGAATCGCGTCCCCGGCTTCACTTTTTAACGAACCTGCTTTTTTGCCAAATCAGAACGCAAAGCCATTGAGCTTAGTGCATAGCCCCCATAGGTCTATAACTTCAACATTGTCCTCCTTGTGGATAATGGCCAGGTTAGTCATAGACATAGAAGTTTGGATTGGTGCGCCCTCCAAAAAGGAGTTAAATGTGTTGAGAACATACGGGAAGAGAATTGTCTGAACTTTCTTGTAGTGAAGGTTAGTGAAGCCGTCCGGGCCTGGTGTTTTGTTTATCTTTAGAGACTTGATAGGCTCTGAAAGCTCTACTTGCATAATATTTTGTTTAGTGAATGGGAGTTTTCCTCCGTTAGTACAGGCAGTTTACATTGTTCTAGATATTTTGATATTGCCTCAGATCCTGTTTGAGAGTTCCCTGGAGGGTCTAAGTTATATAATTTTGAATATAAATTAGAGAATTCCTGGGCTATTTATTTCTCATTATATGTGGTTTACCCATTTTTTGTTTTTATCGCTGAGATCTGAGATTTGACTCTATAACCTCTAAGTTTATTTGCTAGCAAATGGTCTGCCTTGTTACCCTTATTGTAATATCTTTGGTTCATCCATCTTAGTCCTCTCTCTACTTCATCTAGTTGGAGCTGTTTAAATTCAGTCCTTGTTTTGTCTAGTAGTTTATACCGAGGTTCTTTAGGGATTATTTTTATGTTGTTGTTTTAGTTTAATCAGTTTGTCAGAGATTTCTTTAAATTGTTCCAATTTAAAGTTTTTCCTGTACGAATCTATGGAAATAAGGTCTCCTCTGATTGATGCCATATTGGCTTCCCATAGAATTGCAGGGGCTGAGACCGAGTCCTTGTGTATTGTAAAGTAATCTGACAGTTTTAGTTTAATTGTGTTCTCTATTTCTGGCGAGCTCAATAAAGAGTAGGTTTAGTTTTCATTTATATGGGTTACTTTTCACAAAGGGAAGAGAGAGGACAAAGTCGATAGGGGAGTGGTAAGACCAATTTATTAGGTCTCTGTTTAACTGGGAGGATGCCTGTAGAATATTTTTGGTACCCAGAAAATAATCAGTCCTTGAGTAAGTCTGGTGTGGTGCTGAGAAAAACGTGTAGTCTCGTTGACCCTGGTGCTGCGCCCTCCATATATCCACTAGGGAAAGTAATTTATTAATTCCTTACAATTTTTGGCAGATTTCAGAATTTGGATTGAGTGGAACACACCCGGAGTAGAGGACTTGTCCTGTTCTTAGACGCATATCGTATTCATATCCCCTGCTATTATTAAAGATGATAAAGTTTGCTGGTCTTAGGATTTTAATACAGCCTTTAGGAAGTCGGTTTTGTTTTCATTAGGAGCGTATATGTTTATGAGGGACACCGGGACCCCTGAGAGGGACCCCTGTAAAATGAGATATCTACCTCCTGGATCTGCCACTACTTATGTGGGGAGGAGGGGGGGTAGGGGGTAGGGGTAGGAGGGTTGGAGACCTAATTTTGGTTGTACGTGGACCCTTTGTCCTTTGCTACAGGGGGGGATAGGGAGGAGTGTGGGAGGGAGAGGGAGAGGGGAGGGGGAGGAGGGCAGGGGGAGGGGAAGGAGGGCAGGGGTGGAGGGGGGGGAGGAGGAGAAAAAAAAGGGAAGCAGACTCTTTTCAACTTCAACACATTTAAATCATATGATGATACAGTGATACCAGATAAAATATCCTTTAAAGCTTTCTATCTATCAATAGATTGGATTTTGCAGTTAAAAACATAGACATTTGTCTCCCTTTAGCATCCTATGTACCAGCAAGAGTACAAAGTTTAGTCTTAGTATTCTATAACATATTCCTTTGGATAGGAGGGGGGAGGGGGAAATGGGGGAAGAGGGAGGGTTGAGAGGAGAGGTGGAGGGGAGAGCGTTGGGATGGGGGTTGGAGGGGAGGAGTCATAATTTCAGTTGAACATGGACTGCATGTCATTTGATTCATTGCGGGGGAGGAGGAAGGGGGAGGGAGGAGAAAGGAGCTGGGAAGCAGCAGGAGGGAGAGAGGGAGGGAGAGGGGCACGGAGTGAGGGGGAAGAAGGGGTGGACAGGGAGAGAGGGAGGAGGGGGATCAGGGGGGAGGGGAGGGAGGAGGAGGAAGGGGGAGGAGAAAGGAGGGGGAAGCAGAATAATTTCAGCCTCAACATATATAGACCAAATGACGATACAATGATACCAGATAAAATATCCTTTAAGGCTTTCTATCTATCCATACATTGGATTTTGTAGTTTATACATAGACAGGATGGGGGAGAGGAGGAGGGTGGAGGGGGATTAGGGGGGAGGATGTGGGGGTGTAAGAGGGGGGAGATGGGGGGAGGGGGAGTGGACAAGTATGCAGTGGCACAATGCCAAGTATATCAAAAGGCTACATAGTCAAGGCAGATATGATATCATTTGA
This sequence comes from Ascaphus truei, assembly GCA_036426205.1. Classification (NCBI taxonomy): domain Eukaryota; kingdom Metazoa; phylum Chordata; class Amphibia; order Anura; family Ascaphidae; genus Ascaphus; species Ascaphus truei. The sequence goes on from CM071567.1 coordinate 288,469,698, forward strand.
AACTTTCCTTACTGTAAATGTATACTTTATGAACATGTAGACAACCTTGTATTTCAGTATGTAAACTTTAGCAAAAAGGAAAATAGGGTACACCATATCCTTTTATATCTTCTTCAGAGGGGGATGGGGGATAGGGAGTGGGGGCATGGGGGCAGCAGCTGATAATGTTTTATTTTTAATGGGAAAATGTACTATTATCCAGAAAGTTATAATAGGGATTTTGCCCATTACTGTATGTGTTGTGGGGGGGGCGTTGTTGTGGGTAGAGGAGGTGTGTAGTAGGGTGCCCATTCATTGCCATTGGAGTTATCTTTGCCCCCAATGAGGACATAAATAACCACAGTGGCAATCAACGGGTGTATTGGGTAGACTTGTTTGTTGTATTGTATTTGAATGTTTTTTTTAATTTAATTTTGTTTTTTTGTTTTTTGCTGCAGTAAAGGGTAACAGCTTTATTAGCCATTTTACTACTAGTGCTTTTGCCCATCTGTGTGTGTGGTGATGGGTTTAGTTGGGGATGAGGGTAGATGAATGGGGGATGGTGGTATCTGCCCCAGGGTGGATTGTTAGGCTTACCGGGAGGGTTGCCGTATGGATTATCCCCTTCATTACCTTAATGAAGGGGTTAACCCATCCTGCAACCCTCCCAGGAGGCCTAATTATCCTCCCCAGGGCAACTGCAGCACATCCTTCACACACCCCATTAAAACACCAATAACCCCTTAATTATATTAGCGGTTAATTACTAAAGTAGTTAAGGGGCTACTGGTATTTTAATGGCTGGGTATTGACCCTTCCATGTTGATATCGAAGAGGAGGAGGAGGGGGAGGAGGAGGAGGAGGAGGAGGAGGAGATGGAGGACATCCTTCATTCTGGCAGGGGATAGTAAAGTATTTTACTGTATGTATCTTACTGTATTTGAGAAAACAGTGCTGAACGGAGCCTTAAACATATATTAAGAACAATTGTGATACAACTGTATATAGTGCTAGTACTATTACACAAAATAAAAGAAAAATGTCACTGTGAATATGATGTATATGTAACGGATTTTCTACTTGCTGCATCTGGATTTTCTGGCCTAGCCTGACCCACCCAATCTCACATTGGCCCCTGTGGTCTAACCAGTCCCCATTACAGTGTAGTGTCTGGTGGTGCACCTGTTGGCAACAGGACTCCTGAGTCTCCCGCATGATGTTGTGTGGGGATTGCCAACCCAGACAGGCAGCTGAGGTAGTGTGCATGAGTCCTACCTATATCCAGTGCAGCGCCTCCACCTCATCAAGATCCCAGCGTCCGCTTGTGGATGGTCCTGGTGAGGAACTCCTCTGTGGTGCACTCCTCTGTGTAATCACTCCACACTTACACACCAGGGTATGGTTTAACAGGATCATCTTTATTGACTTGCGGTGGGCCAGCTGCCCCTCACAGTGGGTGTACTCAGCCAATCATATTCACCGCACTTCCCTTTGAAAGGTGTCCTTTCCCCAAATTGGTGGATTCACTATCTCCCCTTAGGGAGATAGTCCCTGTGCCAGGTCCCTGGTCACAGTCTTATAAGCTGTCTATTCCCAAGCCTGCACTCAGACTTGCTCCTTCTCTCATAACCTCTGAACCACCTTCCAACAGCTTAGCAACAACTCAGCAACTCTCTAACTTTTGAGCAGTGCTGTGCCTTATCTATCCTCTGGGGGCTGGCACAACTCTGACATCACTAATCATGGATTCAGAACATGTGACCACTCCCATCCATACATAGGGCACCTCACCAGGGTATGAGGGCAAACCTCTATAATTACTGCTGGCATGCCCATAACTTACCAGGCCTTACTGTCAGCAGGAGAGATGACTGTAGCCATTTTACAGGATGGTTACATTCTCCCCCTGGTGAATCCCACCTACCCCGGCTGGGACCTAAATTTGAAGTACCTTTCTTCAGGAAGCACTGTAAAATTAATGACACACATAATTAGTATAACATTACAGATTCACAACATATTGCGCCAAGCAAGCCCTGACCAGCAGCCACTAGCTTACGCAACAGCCATCCTGTTCCCCCCTTAATAATAGTGGCGAGGATCAGGTTTCTTAACTTCCTGACCCCCCATGTCCTGGACGGTCACACTATAATCACGTGATGACCCCCTTTCAGGCCGATACACCACTTTGTGTTTATAGACACTCCTGCCAATAATCCACACACGCATAAGGTGCTCTATCCTCTCCTCAGCTCTGCTGCCCTTAATGGCACCCCCTTTATTGACCATATATTCCTCTATGGTCTCTCGCAACCATCTGTCCCTATTGTCCTCAATCTCCTGCATGAGGGGTTCTGGAACGTAGGGATATTCCAAGCCATGGGAATATTTGTATTTGGCGGTAATAGCCCTCTCAGCCTGGCGACACCTGGTTAAGTTAGCATTCCCTGTCTTCCCTGGCAACACCCATGATAGGGGCTCGTCTGGGTCTATGGGGTCTGTCAGTATACTGGGACCCTTGGGCTTGATACTGCCGTGGCAGATTTGGAACCACCGCTCCTGCATCTCCTTTTGGTGTTTCTCCGGTTTAAATTCCCCTCTAGCCCACCAGTAGTCCACTACATCCTCCCTTTGCAGAAGGAACCGAGTGCGGTCCATCCACCCCACATAACCCTCGAATAATGGGGCCCACCACCGGGTCTCCCTAAGCTTCTCGGGCTCCGATTCCAGGGATTCTCCCTCCTCTGCGTCCCCCAGGAAGACACTCCTGATGTCCCAGTAGATCGGGACTTAGGCCACCCCACACTATTTGGCCTTACTTCCAACTTTACTATAGCCACGCTAGGGATCCAGCTAGATGTAGATGCCTCCCCCGAATAGCCTCCGGGTGAGGGAGGCCAAAATCAGGGTTCAGACAAGTTTGGAGGAATATTATCTAATAGGATCAAAAGGAAGAGTGTAGGTGGGGTTTTGGTATGTTTGTGCCATAGCTTCGGGTAACCCCAAACAAATGTTCGCGAAAACTTTGACTTTTTCACTCTAGCTCCTCAGGGTATTGTTTGATTGACTTCAAATTTGGAATGTAAAGCGCAAATGCTCCTCATATAAAGGTAAATATATAGTGCAGATATGTGCACAATGGTGAAAAAAGAGGAGGGTGGGTAATAAATGAAACAATTTATGCCTACACACGTGGTGGAAATTGAATTTCTATTGCTATTGCACCCATAAGGAAGTTCCCGCAGGGGAATGAAACGCGTAGGATGATTTTTTGAAGCTGAGAACATTGAGAGTGCTGTCCCAGCTATCATATTTCGAGGAGACATAAATCGGTGCACAAAATACCAGTTCTAAACAAGTTTTCTTGATTTTAACTAAATGCCTCATGCTTTGTACTTACGTTCCACTGCGAACAGTGCGAACGAAACAAAAAGCATGTGAATAAAGAGCTTTAATTTTGAAATTTTAGCAGTTTTCTTGCCATTCTCAATTATATTCTTGACTTGTTAGGATGCAATTGGTTAGAATACAGTGTTAGGGTTGGTTTGTTTTTATTTTAATAGTTTAGTTTTTACATTGGCAAAGCTTAGCATGTTTTAGCTAAACTAATGAAATGTAAAAAATATATTTTTAACACTCCCTACTTTGGACACCCCCCTATATATATATATATATATACATACATGATATAGATTTGCTTAGTCTATTACTGTAGTACATTTCAAAATATATATATTTTTATGAATGACAAGTTTTGTTTTTTGAATGTCAATCATTTTAGCAAGAAAATGAATGGCTAATATTTTTTATTTTAGACAGTATTTCAATGATACCGATAGCACGTGGGAATAATAAACTCGGTATTCATAGCTGATAGATATTCATGTTTATTTTTATTTGTTGACTGCCAACATCCCTTGCCATCTGTTTGGATAGAACAGTAGATAGTTGCAGGCTGGTTGTGTTCATGCCCAAGGACAGAGGTGCCAGGCATTAATGGGTTCAGCTGGGCAGTCTGAATAATACTTCCTATGTAATTTCTTCTGCAGGATGTACCTTTTGTCTGCCAACAATGAAGTACGGTGCAATATGTATCATTACAATGAATCACACCTGTTATATCAGTATTCAAAAATGAATATTTTGCTGAGAGAAAGAGAAGATCTCAGGTTTCCATAAATGTATCATACAGTATGTTGCCAAAATATCAACATTTTATTATAAAGAATTTAGTGAAAAATGGAAAATTGGTCACCTCTGTTCATTCAATGTAATGAGTTTGTTTCACCATGAGAGCATCCTATATTGAATATCCCAACACAGTACTCAAAATGTCTTTAGACCTATAATAACTATGTTTGCATCTTACTGTATTTCATACTCACTAACCTCATTGAAAATTTACCAAATGAAATGTATACCAAATTTACTAGAGGTTTAAAAGAAACATTAAACAAAAAATATTATTTGTATTTCTTGCTCAAAGATGGTTTCAACTTCTATCAACTTTTCAGAGCTCTGACAACAGCTATTGTAGCAACAAACTGAATCAATAGCTGTCATAGAGTATGTTTCCTCATTTAACAAAGTTTTTTTGTACAGATTCATAATTTGTAATAATTAGCAAAAATTGCTTTTTGTTACATTCCACTAAACATACTGTAGATATTAAAAAATATAACCAACCTTTGTTTTGTACATTTCAGATCCCATAAATGCTTAAATGGTTGCAAAAAGAAAGTAAGTCTAAGAGAAAACATGAAAAAGGAAAAAGATGTACCACTATAAAAACCAATATTGAGAAAAAAGAAAGAACACAGAGGCCTATTCATTAAACAATGAAGCCATCTTCCCCATGCTGGAGCAGATCTCGGACCTATTAAAATGCATGGTTTTAAACATTTACTGCATGGGAAGACATCTTCACAGACATCTTCACATTACTTTGAAATAGGGACCATAGAGAGAGAAGGCTTTAGGAAATGTTACAGAGCCTTTCACTCCCTGATGTCCTGAAATAACCTTAGCTTTCTTGACCCTGTTGCTGCTCAATGGTAACTAAAGATGAGGCACTTATGGATAGCACATTATGGGGAAAAGGCTATGAGAATTGCTATTTTTCCAATTGCAGCCATGCTGGTAGTATTTTCCATGAAACAGTCAAATCAAAATATTTGTTTTGCTTTGGGCACACCATGCCGCAAAAATTTGTGGTTTTCTCATCAGAAAAATAATAAACTTTCCCACAATGTTTTTACCAAAATCCGATGCAGACATGGAAATCCAAAGGCGAATTGGACCTGAAATGAATGCGGTTCAGCTGCGGAGATCCCCTGCAACAATACTGTGTTAATAAAATAAAAGCTATGTGATTGTCTGTTAGAGGCGCCCAGGGAGAGTGACTGATTCAGTCTCTCTCTTAGTGCACGTGTCTCACAGACAGGTGAAGCCGGTAGGATTCACACAGCGTGAGTCCCATTCAAACGCTGAGACTTCCGCTGTGTTAATCCAATGGGCCATTAAGTATGATTGCTGGGACTCCGCGGCATGGGAGAGGATGCCGTATAGGACCTGCAAAGACAGTGTAACGGTTGCTCACCACAAACAGGACTGGACCGCGAGGCCGAGGCGGGGATGTTTGTAACCACCGACCTGCAACCGAGCAACCAAGTCCGGAGTGCAGAGTGAAGTTCGTGTAGCCGGGTCAGGGTTGGAGATTGCAGAGTGGTTGTGGTACTCGTCGTGGTCTAGGATAGAGAGATCGGATATTCGTAGTGCGGAGCCAGGGTCCAGGAGTAGAGAAGGTAGAGGTCAAGATACAAACCAAAGCCACACAGGAGCAAGGAAGGCAAGGCAAGGGTTAACAAGGCAACAGCAAGGCAGAAGTGTGCTTGGGGCAAGCACTTCATTACATAAACAGAAGTTTATGCTCAGCCAACTTGCAGCAGTGTTGGCTGAGGATTTAAGGAACAGGTAGCCAATAGCTGGTTAGTATAAGGCTAAAGAGTAATGAATGAGAACTGCCCATTCAGACATATTCAGTCCACTGATAGGCAGGGGTGGGGAAAAGAGCAGGTGAGGAATAATTAGAGAGACAGACTTTTCAGAGCCATGCAGTGCCTGCACGTAGCTTGTGTGCGATGCGCATCACCTGTGATTTCACAGGGGCTGAGCCCGAGCGCTGTGCATGCGGTGTTCCCCAGATTGGTAGTGCGACGTGCGTCATGGGTCTCGTCATGGGGTGTGCCACGGGGGCGGGGCCGAAGCCAAATCCTCACAGAGGGAGGGCCAGAACCAAATGTTACATCTGTAGCAATTCAGACTTTAATAAAAAGGACTGACTCTCTCTCCCTCTCCTGCTCTGTCTACCCCTCTCACTTTTTGCGAAATTGATTTTTTTCAAAATCTCCAACCGTATTAATGATCCATTCCAATGGTGGATTTCACAAAATTTTGGCGGAACAAATCAGAAGGTAGATTTGTAACTTAAATGTTATTGAAAATCGAAAAAATACTTGCAGATATCTTTACATCACATTTTCTGAGGTAAAATAATATCAGGGAAGACACATCTGGGAAAGGGGAGGGAGGAAAGGGGCCTGGTTACTTTCTTGTGTTTTATTAGTCCAACTTCTATTGCCCACAAATGGTCACGGCTCCTCTCTTCTAATAAAAACTTCAGATAAAGCCATCTAGTAGCAAGCCTAAACTGTCACTTCAAAGGAGAACGCATCTATAACCATCATAGCAGAATTGTGGCCCGACTAACCCCCGGTATGTCTCATTGAGCTAACCATGGCTGCCAAACTTTCTGAAGTTTAGTGCCAATATAATTGACGAGGCTTGTTACAGTAGTTTCTCCATTTGACAAACAAACCAAATTCTATTACGAATTTTGGAGATTTGTGGGATATCTTTTTGTTTCCATAGTGCTTCAATCTCACATCTCATTGCAGTTGCAAAATGGGCAACCATATTACTTTCAGATCTGGACAAACCTTGCACTGATCTATTTAGAAGGAATAACCAAGGATCCATAGGCCCAAAATCCTCTGTAGCCAATCCTTTATTTCCCTCCAGATGGATGCAACTTGAGGACAAGACTACAGCATATGCAACAAATCTGCCTGTTCTCCGCAGTTTTTTGGACACATTGGAGAATATCCAGGGATACATTTGGAAAACTTAACCGGGGTGAAATACCACCTTATCATAACTTATATGCGTTCTCCATTTATGTGGTACAAATTGAACGCTTAGCGGCTGACTCAAATATTTCATTATAGTCCTTTTACTCCAGAACTTCACCTAAATCAGCCTCCCATTGGTTCATATACAGCAATTTCTGCATAAACTGTATACCTGAACAAATAAATTCCTTGTACATTTGTGAGGTAAGCCCACTCGTATCTGTCTCGAATATACATAGTTTTTCAAAATTCGTTAGTGGGGGAAAAGGGTATATGTTTATTTTAAAAGGACTGAAGCTGAAGGTATCTGAAGAATTCAGAATGGGGCCTAATTTTTTCTTCCCGGATTTGCTACTAAATTATCCTTTCCTAAATCTTTGAGTCTAAGAAGAATTCTTGGTTACTTATGGTTCCAAATGAGTTTAGTGATCAAGGACTGGAGTGAGAGGATCGCTTTTAAATGACTGGGACCGGTAGGGTCTGGAATAAGTACAAAATAAGTACAAAATACGGTTGAGCAGGTTCATTATAATGCAATGTATTTTACCAATCCATTAAATATTATACATGGATCAAATTCTAATGTCTTCACTGAGAGTTTGAACTAGTTTGGGGACATTTGCACGATAAAGTGTTTTGTAAAGAGTTTTATAAAGAGTTTTGTAACTATTTGTAAGACTCCCAAATATTTGATAGAAGTCCGTTGCCATTTGAACTTGACGTTAATATCTATCAACTTTACAACTTCTTTTGGAAGATTTATATTTAGTGCTTCTTATTTAGTATGTTTGATCTGAAACCCTGAGATTTTATTAAAAGTCCTAAGAACACTGAATAGTTGGGTTGGGACGTAAGAGGTTTGGAGATCGTCAGGATCACATCATCAGGTTCTTCCTAATCTGAGCAACCAGGGATTCCATACATAAGGCAAATAAAAGTGGGGAAAGCGGGCATCCTTGTCTCGTACCGCTCATAATCTCAAAATAGTCTGAGGGAAAACCTTGATTAATTACTCTGGCTTTAGAATTAGTATATGGACAAAATGGCTCTCATCGTTCTCACGTCAAACCCCAAATGCCTCAAGCTTGTCATTCAGATAGGGCCAATTGATCCTGGCAAATGCTTTTTCTGCATCAAGACTCAATACCATGGTGGGTATATTCTTTTTTTTTTTTAGCTTGATTAGATCTATTATTCATCTTGACTTCCTTTTATAAACCATACCAGATCAGGAACAGCCCAATTCTATTAGTTAACAATTTAGATTAGATTTGAATGTCCGTATTTATTAAAGATATTGGTCTGTAGCTTGTTCAATTGGTAGGATCCCTGCCCTGTTCATGTACTGTATTAAGAGATAGACACTTGAAACATATGTTCCTGGAACGCTGCATCTGACATGACTGAGTTAAACATATACGTAGTAGATATGGGGATAACACATCTGAATTTTTTATAGTATAAATTAGAGAATCCATCTGGACCTGGTACTTTTGATGGTTTTAGGTTTTTAATTACTTGTAATAGTTCTTCCAAAGTGAAATCCTTTCTTAGCTCCTCATTCTCCTACCTACTCAGCCTTGGCAGGTTGGAGTCTGCTAGGAAATTATTTAACATCTGTCTCGTGTTGACATTAATGTATGTGGAACCTTCTCCCCATTATAAAGGTTTTCATAGTACTTTCTGAATGTCTATGCTATAATTTTGGGATTGGAAGTTGTTACCAGATTTAAGTCAATTGCTTGTATATTATAAGAAGTGTGCTTATTTCTTAATTTATTTGCTAAAAGTGTATCTGGCTGGTTCAATTTTTCAAAGAATTTCCTTTTTGACCAACTCATAGAGTATTCTTCTTGGGAAGTTAGAAGCAAATTCAGTTCCACACTGATGCTGGCTAGTTCCTTAAGTGTTTCTTTTTTACCAAACGTTTTGTGCAGTGTCGAGAGTCCTGCCAATTTATATTGTAATTCCGTTATTTTTGTGTTCCTTTCCTTTTTTCGCCCTGCTGCAATGGCAATTAGTAAACTTCTCAGTGTGGTCTTATGGGCTTCCCAAAGTGTTGTATGGGATGTCACATTGTCTTTATTGATGCTAAAGAAGTATTTTACAGTAGTTCTGAGCTTAATTGTTGGACAATCTCAGGGACCTTTATACGTGATTCATTTCATCTCCAATTTGCTCCCTGCCTGTACAGTGTAATTTGGGAGCATCTTATCTCTATCGGTACGTGATCTGACGATGAGATCTCATGAATTTTTGCTAAACCTTTGGGGTCAATCTTCTTCAGATAAAAAAATAATCCATCCTGCTATAGCTCTGATGAGAGTGTGAAAAGAATGTACACTCTCTTTCATTGGGGTTAAATTATCTCTATATGTCTGCCAAATGTTTATCCCTTACAGTAATCCTTTAACGAGTGACGGGAATTCTTTAGGTTGTTTAGATCCCAAAGATCTATCTAGTTTTGGATTCATCACCATGTTAAAATCCCCTGCTACAATCATGTATCCCTTCATCGTAGAGCCCAATATATTGAAGTAATATGAAAAAAATTGGGGATTAGACTTTTTTGGAGCTTATATGTTTGCTATATTAAGAAGCTGTCCATGCCAATTAAAATTAGAAATCTACCATCTTTATCTTTTTTTAGAATGCTCCACAATGAAAGGAACCTGATGATGTATCAGTATTGCTACACCTCTCTTTTTAACTCTTGCATACTGTATGAAAAAAAAACACTGTCTATAGTTTTTGTCAAAATATTTGGAGGCATTAGTGTTACTGAAATGAGTTTCTTGCAGCAGGAGGATATCTGCAGTCTTTCATTTATTATCTGAAATATCCAGTTGTCTTTTGCAAAGACTGTTAAAACCTTTTACATTGTGTGATATTTAATGCGGTGAGTACCAGTGTGCAACCACCTCATTGGGACAACATGCAGACAGCGAGGAGAAAAATCCTCTGCTTCTGGCATGAGTAAGTGAGAATAGATTTTAACTTTGAAAACTTTGTAAAACTTTGTAACTGAAGTTCCGCTCCATGTCTTTAAATTCTCTTGTAATGTGCAATTGGGGCACTTTCTCTTTACTGACTTTGGACCGCCTCCATTTCCCGCTGGCCACATGAAGATCATCCTTTCCTCTCCCATGATGGCTCTTCTCCTGCCAATAGGTGAGTAGGATCTTGATTTAGATTCTGATTCAGGCCCACTTTGCGGAGGAAATCGTCTCTATTCGATAATTCCTTCTGGATATTAGTGCACCCATTTTTAATAACAAGGAGACCAAAGGAAAAAATCCAGCGATATTTTATTCATTTTTCTCCCAAAATTCTCTCATCACTGGCTGCAACTCTCTTCTTCTTGATATTTTTGTTGGTGAGAGATCCTGGAAGATCTGCATTTTAATATTTTCAAAAGTGAATTTATTAGTTTTGTGTTTGGAGGACAAGTGCTTCTTTAACTTTATACAGTAGTGGTGAAATCTGATAATTACATCTCTTGGGAGGTCACCTGGCTGTGGCTTGGAACGTAATTCTCCATGGCATCTATCCAATTCTAAGGCTACCTCCGTTTTATCTGGCAGTGTGGCCGTCAGCCATCTTCCAATAAAGTCCTCTACCTCAGTGACTGTCTCTGGTATCCCTCTAATTCTGAAATTATTCCTTCAATCTATATTCTCAGAATCCTCTTGTCGGTCGGTTATGTCAGCTAGCTGGGATCTCAGGTATGCAGTTTTCTTTTAATTTTTGTTCACCACTTTAATAGTTACATCAACTTTTCTTTCCAGCTCATATGTTCTGTTGCCCAGGCACCCAATATCTTTTTGGTTACATTTTAATTCTGAATGCTGCCAGGTTTTCAAGACACCAAACAGTTGCTTTATAGCATTCATAGTTACCGCCTCAGATGTAAAGTCCCCAGCACTCAATGTGAATAACACGAAAAACACTGGAATATGCCAAAATATATAAATTGTATAGAAATTAAATACACAATATAGGATATACAATAGAAAGGATGCTATCCCTATCCTAGGGGAAATCTATGTATACACAAGCCAAAAAGTGGCGTGATGGGAGGGAGGTAGGATGGAGGAAGGGAAAAACAAGAGGAAACACAAGGGGAAATAAGGTAGTGAGAATAAACTGACTAACGGCCAAAGGCAGGGTAAATGTGATGAAGAGAAAGGGGGGCAAAGTTTCAGGGCAGAGCGCCCCATCCTCAGGCCCGTTCCCACAGATCCTTAGAAAAGGAACCTGTTGTACTTCCCTTCATGCCATACCACAACATATCTCCCGCCCGTCTGTACTAAAATCATGTACAAAACTGAACAACATGAAGTTGTTCTTACATAAACAGGGAAATTTAAAAAGAGGAACACAAATTAAAAATGTTACATGTGTTCACATAAGCTTACACTGCTACAGCCAGTAGTCAATCAAAACCAGTTAAATGCTAACAGGGAAATCCTTATGTGGTCATATAAATAGTCTAAGGTAAGTGACACTGTTGTAGTCATACAGAACCAATCTAGAGAAAAAAATAAGGCAATGCTACTTTTAAACCTTGCTAACCCTAAGGCCTGGGATGGTGCAGGGAGCCACGCTGGGCAGCGCTGATGCTCATGCTCTCTTGCTCAAGCAGGAATTTTTCTGTCCCTGCATGGGCGTCAGCAAGCGCGCTTGTGTGCCGGATGGGAGGCTTTCGGGAGGCGGCCTGGAGGCGGATCGGGAGGCGGGGCTAGCGCGCCACGTTACGGCGCCGACGTCACGGACTGCCATTGGCTTCTGGCAGTCACGTGACCGGCCCTGCGCTTGCATGAGCGGCAAAATTTAAACTTGCCTGTCTCCTGCTTTTCCACACGCCTCCGCACGCCTGCGGAAGCGTGCGGAAGCGACATCTAAAGCCGCGCTGATAGGGATAATGTTTCCCCTCAGCGCGGCTCAGCACGCCTCAGCACGGTCTTTTTGACCATGTCCGAGGCCTAAGGGAAATCCCAATGACTATGAATTAAGTCAGCAATATAGCAAAGAAAAGATCAGCAATAACAGGGTTACACAAGAGTGGTATATCAGTTCATTCATGTCACCAGTCTCTGGAGCAGCTTGTCAGAGCTTACGTGAGACTATTTATATGATCACGCTAGGATTTCTGTTATCACGGTGCTCTAGGTATGATCTTTTCTCTCAAGTTTTTGTTTATTATTGCCGGGGTTGGTAGGGAGGAGATTTTGCATCAAACGGCCATTCCCCTCGCCATCACGCATGTGCCTCAGAAGAATTCTTTTTTTAGAGGGATACATACTCCCCTGTTGAAAATAGTCACTAAACTCTCTCTCAGTGATTTTTTTTATAACACAAATTTTATTGAAGTTTTCAGACATAACTTCGTATTCATATGAATCACAAATGTTATACACATATACACACTTGTAAGAAAAAGACAATTTGAACCTAAATCTGGAGGGGGAGGGGAAGGGATTGGAGGGGTTGGGGGTGTCCGTCTGTCTTCCTCTCATCCTTCTGATCTGAGATTCTTCTGAGATTCTCCTCTTCTAAGCCTCTATGCTAAAATTCCTGCGTGGCCAGCACCTCTGTTCTCTATCTTGCATTCTGCCCTAGGCCTCTTCTGTCTATTACCTGTCCCCTTAGAGTCAGCAGACAACGTGTTTTGGAAACTATCACAGCAGGATTGTAGTACCATCCACTCCTGGGATGTCTGTTTGTGCTAGCCAATTAATCCAGAATTTTATAAATTTTGCGCCATTGTCATTAACCAAACCTGTTAATTTTTCCATCTGGAATACAAACCAAATTCGATTTCTGATTGAAGGAATAGTTGGGATTTCTGTCTGTTTCCGTAGTGCTGCAATTGCATACCTCATCGCTGTTGCGAAATGCGCTACTAATTTAATTTGTCTTCTTGAAAGCCCCTTGACCAGCCTGTTCAGTTGGAACAGCCAGGGGTCTAAAGGGATTTTGAGGCCTAAAATTCTCTGTAGCCAATTTTTTATTTGCTCCCATATGGATAGTACATGAGGGCAGGACCTCAGCATATGTAAGAGATCTACCTCACCTCCACATTGCTTTGGACACAATGGGGAGTAACCTGGTATAAATTTATATGATTTCAGCGGGGTGAGGTACAACCTCATTAATACTTTATATGCGTTCACCCTTAACGTCGTACATATTGAGCTCTTATCTGTGACAGTAAATATCTCTGTCATTCCTCTTCCTCTAGAATTTCCTCCAGATCCTGTTCCCAATTTTACATATAGTTCTGTTTCCTTGAGTATGCTACCTCCGAACAGACCACTTCTCCGTATAGCCAAGATATGAGTCCCCTAGTTTCTATTTTCAATATACAGAGTTTTTCAAAATGTGTCAATTGGGGACGGGGCGAAAATTTATTATAAAATTCTCTGATCTGGAGGTTTTAAAGAATTACAGTATGCATGTGGAATGTCTTTTTCAGACTTCATTTGTTCAAATGTTTTTATGCTATTTCTACCCTCCAGATCTTGAGTGGAATAAACCCCTTCTATTTCCAAATTGGAAAGTCTCTGATGATTAAACTTGGAGTGAAATCTGGATTACCATATTTGGGGGTCATTAATGAATTTTTTGCCGTCAGTAAGCACCTAAATTTAGTCACCTCACAAATTGCAAGTGAGTTGGTCATTGAGGACAGCGGCTCTTTAATGGATTGATTAATCCATTTTGGGGTCCAAATAAGGGGTCCAAATAAGGTTGTGCAGTTCCAATGGGGCACATCTCTCAGTGATTTTAATGGTTTGTGGAAGAATTTATTTTAAGTCAATAGTCAGTAACATTAGTTATGTAATGTCTTTTTGAAGTGAAACTTCTTTAGTGGCACCTCTGATGGGATAAAACTGGATGATTTGGGGCGAAATGTGAAACGGAAGTGACGTCACGTAATGGACGCCACTCCGCTCACACCGCCCCTGTCACATGTTGCGCCGGCGCCGCTCCTAATCGCCGCCGCACCACCCCCCCTCGAGCCCCACATCCCCCCACACACTGTGACATATGCGGCGGCGATAGCCGCCACTCCTAACGGCCGCTGCCATGCCGCGCATGCGCAGTTGTGATGGCGCCGCTGACGGACGCCACACATGCGCAGAAGCGGCTGGCAGCGGCGTTGTTCCCCCCACACGTGTTCGCGGGCAACACACGCGCGGCATAGGGGCTCGGCGCCGGCTCCTGGAAGAAAGGGTGACCCGGGCGGCGCGCATGTACCCTGCGGGTGGAGGGGGGGGAGAGGGTGTGCACAGAATTTGTGGCGGGGGGGGGTGCGCAGGATTTGTGAAGGGGGGGGGGGTGCACAGGAATGTGTGAAGGGGGGGGTGCGACGTATGGAGGGGCAGGGGTGAGGGAGAGTGGTGGCAATTTTAACACAACCCACGCCCCTGGCTGCAGCATGGACACACCACACTGGACTGACCCACCAACCCTTCCCCACACACTGACTGACCACCCACCCTCCCCACAACACTGAACTGACACCGTCTGAGCCCACACCTCCCCACACACTGACTGACCCACCCAACCTCCCCACACACACACCCACCCACAACCTCCCCACACACACCTGCCCCACACACTGCTGACCCCACACCCACCTCCCACACCACTGACCCACCCACCCCACACCTCCAACACACCTACCCACCACCACCCCCACCTCCCCCCAACTGACCCACCCACCCACACCTCCCCACACACTGTACCACCCCACCCACACCTCCCCCCCACTACCCAACCACACCTCAACCTGACCCCCCACCCCACCTCCCCACACCACTACTCCCCACACACTGACTACCCACCCACCTCCCCACACACTGACTGCCCCACCTCCGCCCACACTGACTACACCCCACACCTCCCCACACACTGAACCCCCACACCTCCCCACACACTGACTGACCCCCACCCACACCCTCCCCACACACGACTGACACACCTCCCAACACCTGACTGCGACCCACCCACCACTCCCCACACACTGACCCACCCCACCCACCCTCCCACACCATGAAACACCTCCCCACACACTGACCCACCCACCCACACCCTCCCCACACCCTGACTGACCCCCCACACCTCCCCACACACTGACTGACCCACCCACAACTCCCCAACACTGACCTGACCCCCCACCTCTCCCCCCACATCTGACTGACCCACCCACACCTCATGCACACACTGACTGACCCACCCCACACTCCCCCCACACACTGACTGACCCACCCACACCTCCCCACACACTGACTGACCCCCACACACTGACTGACCCACCTACACCTCCCCACACACTGACTGACCCACCCACACGTCCCCACACCCTGATTTGAACCCACCCCCACCCTCTCCACACACCCACACCTCCCACACACCCCACTTCCCGCACTGCTGACCCCCCACACCTCCCCGCCCTGACTGACCCACCACCCACACCCTCCCCACACACTGACTGACACACACACTGACTTACACATACACACTGACTGACACAAATACACATACACACTGACTGACACACATACACACACACACTGACTGACACACACACACACACACACTGACTTACACATACACACTGACTTAACATACACACTGACTGACACAGATACACATACACACTGACTGACTGACACACATACACACACACACACACTGACTGACATACACACATCACACGACCCACAGCACTGACTGTACATACACACACACTGACTGACACACACACACACACTGACTGACACACATACGCACACACTGACACACATACACACAAGGAATTCACACTTAGTGCAAATAGCTAATACAGGGGTGTGTGCCGAGCACGCGCATTCTAAGTCAAATTTATTTGCGTTTTGTCACTGAAATTGTATTTTGATTTTTAATTAAAACATCACCAACACAAATACAATTTCTGTGACAAAAGTCAAAGAAGTTTCACTTACTATGCGCGTGCACAGCACACACAGCTTTTTTATTGTCTGTGTATCCCCCTTTTTTCCCAGTATCCTTTTCTCACAGTCAGTGCCTGTACCTTTAAGATTTTAATTTTGATGGTAATACTCTATGTTTGTGGGAAGAGAGGGTTATCAGTTTTGAGCTCTGTTTCTCTCTTTCTCTTTTCCCTGCTCCTGTGCCTGTCTGGTTGTGCTGTGCCTTCAACAAAGGAAACACAGGGAAATTAAACTGCCCCAATCAAGCCCTAAAGTTCTCCTCACTAGAACATTTAGAAACTTTAACCCACAACAGTTTCTGCCTGACCTTAAAAACTGCCCTTGGCACAGAATCGATTTAATTCCCGACCCTGATTCTGTGCTCGACTATTTCCAATCCGAGTTCTTAAAACTCTTTGATACCATGCTCCACTACGCAGAATAAAGGAACGGATGCCCACCTTCCATGGGTTACACCTGACGTTATAGCACGCTACCAGTTCAGGGATAGCTTGTGGAAAAGCTACAAAGTAACTGGCACTACCAAGGATCTTGATCACTACAGATGCCTGCGGAACATGTGCATAAGGCAAACAAGGCATGCAAAAGCACAATATTATTCTGACAATCTCCACCAGAATACATCAAACCCATCTAACTTCTGGAAGGTTATCAACAATATATTCCAGCCTTCTAACCATCAACATCCAAGTAATATCACTAAGGGTGATATTACTCTGACAAACCTCACTGGCATTGCAAATGCATTCAATGATTACTTAGAGGAGTGTGCCACTAACTTATTAGCGAAACGCAACACAAACCACAAACCTGAATATCATCCTGGAGTACCCATATAGCCCCACCCCCTCCCAACACTGCCCACAATTTTCAATTTGTACCAGGGGAGATTACACAAGCGCTCCTCAAATTGAAACTAAGCAGCCAATGTGGACCTGACTTACTACAATCTAGGTTCCTAAGACTTGGTGCCCCAGCAATTGCCAAACCAATAACTTCCATAGTTAACTCTATCCTGTCTGCAGGCCATATCCCTAAGACCTGGAAAACTGCCAGAGTTGTCCCAATCTTCAAAAACACTGTCTCAAACTACAGGCCTTCTCCCAATCCTATCCAAAGTCATGGAAAAATGTGTCCACTCCCAATTAAGTGATTACTACTGTATACCAAGACAAATTTCCCTAGCCAGTTCCAATCTGGCTTTCGCCCCGAACACTCTACCGTAACTACCCTGCTAAAAGTTTGCAATGAAATCCAGTGTTGAATGGAACGGGGTCAACTCACCGGTGCAATATTCCTAGATTTTCCAAAGGCTTTTGATATAGTTGATCATGCTATCCTGCTTAACAAACTCCAGAGCTCTGGAATAGGTAAGCATGCTTTAAACTGGTTTCAGTCCTACCTATCAGGTAGATCCCCACAGGTGTCCATCTCAGACTCTATCTCCAACCCCCTGGATATCACCTGTGGCGTCCCGCAAGGCTCTGTTCTCGGGCCCCTACTCTTCTCAGTGTTCATCAATGATCTTCCCACAGCTTGTAAGGAAGCTTCAATACACATGTATGCAGATGACACAATCCTATATGCACACAGCCATAGCCTCTCCGACCTTCAACATATACTTCGGTATGACTTTTTGAGACACGAAAACTGGATTTCCCAAAACAAACGGTTTTTAACACTGACAAGACTGTAACAATGGTATTTGGGACCAAGACTACATTTTTAAAGCTTCCAGAGACTGAGCTCCAGATCAGAACCAACGCTAACATCACCCTAACTCCTGTTACTAGTTTTAAATACCTGGGCATATGGTTTGACTTCCACTTAACATTCGGAATGCACATTGATACCCTGACATACAAAACCTATGCCAAACTAGGTGTACTTTATAGGAACAAATCCTCCCTAAGTCTGCTGGTCAGAAAGCGTATCACACAGCAGATGCTAATGCGAATTATAGACTATGGAGATATAGTATATGGCTCGGCACTCCAAACACACCTTAACAAACTTGACACCCTTTACAATTCAATTTGTCGTTTTGTTTTCCAATGCAACTACAACACACATCACTGCGAAATTCTCAAAGAACTAGATTGGTCATCACTCGAGTCTAGGCGCAAAGTTCACTTTTCCTGTCTTGCCTTAAAATAATTTCTGGGCAATCTACCCATCTATCTGAACAAGCACCTCACCCCTACCACTTGCAGCACTTATCATCTGAGATCAGACTCCAAAAGACTGTTCATGGTCCCAAGGCTCAACAAAGTATCTGGCCACTCCTCCTTCTCTTACCGTGCACCCCAAAACTGGAACATCCTACCGGAGACTCTCACATCCACCACCAGTTTAAGTTCTTTCAAAACTAAAGCTGTCTCACATTTTAATCTGGTCTGTAACTGTTACATAAGTCTATAATATACATCTTCTCTAGCTGTGCATGCAATGTATTGTATATAATGTATACCCTGTTCATTTATGTAACTGTATTTTTAACCATGTATTATTTGTTATACTACCTATGTCCAGGACATACTTGACAACGAGAGGTAACTCTCAATGTATTACTTCCTGTTAAAACATTTTATAAATAAATTAATTAATAAACACTGGCGAGCAGCGGCCATCTTGAATCTGTTTGCGATGCAGGAGAGGGTTCCGTACAATCCCCAGCCCCACTGAGGACCTGTCCAGTGATCTGGGGGAGCAAACCCACCTACCTCGGATGTCCACCGGCACTGCGCCAGGCCAATATGACCACCCTCTCCCTGACTCTCCTGCCTCCAAAACAACCCAGGCTCACCTCATCTAGTGGCTCCTGGAGGAGTAGTGGGGGGTGCGAGGTGGACACTCAGAGGATAGATGTCTCCTCGTGCGAGCTGTGTCAGCCCACACAATCCGACGGCACTAACTCCGGGCGCTGGAGCAAAATGATGCCCCTCCTCTCTCTCCGTAATCCTCCCAAGATGACGGCAGCCCTCCTTCAGCAGCCTCTTGCCCCCACCTCTATACTGCATGCAGGGACTGCATCCAGCTCCCGCAGCTCAGCGTAGGTCCCAATCACCAGGCTTTAAGGGGAGACAGGCTCCGGCCTCACTCAGATGGGACTGCTTGGCCTCTGCTAGGGGTATGGTGTAATGATTACCTCACCCTCTGTTTGTGTGCAGTCTATTCTCCAAGCAGTTTTTCTTGCTTTCCCCTGTTAGTAGATAGCCGGATGGGGCGAGGGCAGAGGGAAAAACGGCAGCAAACATTGCCAGCAAGTTCTGGTAGGATCTCCGCGGGTTTGAGCGCAGCGCAAGGCCCTTGCCACCAGGCCTCAAAATCAATCCTTCGTTTTCTTGGCCGAAAGTATACCAATTTGCTCCTTATAAAAAAATCTAAATTTACCTTGTTGCTGTGGCTTTAATTATTTATATTTTTAAACGCAGTTTGCATTGCTATTCACCCGGATGGTTTAAGATTGATGCATTCCTATTAGGGTGCTTTAGCTCAACACAGCCATCTTGGAATGGTTCCAGGCCTGCAGTATTTTTTTTTAAATTGAAATTTAATGTCTTTTTAATTTGGTGTTGTTTTTTTTGATTTGCAGCTTTCACATTGACTGCCATAATGGAAACCCATCCCATAGTGGCAACCCATGCCCATAGGGCATAGGTGTGCCACTGGGCTAATTATTGGGCAGAGAAGGTGGGTGTCGTTGCTTGGGGAGGGTAGTTAGGCCTCCCGGGTTGGTAGCAGGATGGGATTTAACTCATTAATTACCATAGTTGTTAATAACCGCTAATGTGAGTAAATGGTTAGTGGCCAGTATTCAGTTTTTTTTTTTTTTACTGTTGGTGGCCACTGAAGAAGAGGAAGTAAAGGAGGACGAGGACTGCCTTCATCCTGGCAGGGGTAAGTAACAGTAAAGCTGGGTAATGTTTTGGTTATGTTTTAATTTATAATTGGCAAATGAGCTATAATCCAGATATGGATAATATGGATTTTGCCCATTACTGTACTGTAGGTGTTGGGGGGAGAGTTGTTCTATGTATTGTATTGATATGTTTGTTGGGGGCAGAGGAGGTGGGTGAAGGGGGTAGTTGCCTCATGGTGGGTGGTAAGGCATTTCAGGTGGGTATTGGGAGGGGTTAACCCTTTCATTATCATAGCGATTACTACCGTTAAGGTAATGAAGAGCTTAACCTCTCCCACAACCTTCCCGGTAGGCTTAACCACACACCGTGTGGCAAAAAACCCCTTCACACACCCTCTCTTCCCTCAATAAACAAGGTAGTCTGGCTGAACCCCTTCATTGCCATAGCGGTTAGCCGCTAAGGTAATGAAGCTGCTTTTATTTTATTTTGATAACATAGTATTGTAGCAGGGGGTCTCCGGAGCTGAATCACATTGATTCCAGGTCTGGGAATCCCCTGCTTTTCGAGTTACTGGCACCGTTATGGGGTGATGGTATCTGCTTGCTTTGGTTAAATCTCCCGATCACTTGGGCCGGGACATGGGAGAATTTAAACATGGCTGCTGGGATACCGGCACTCCATAACGGGGCTTGTATCTTGAGAAGCAGGTGGTCCCCGAACCTGAAATCAACGCGGTTCAGCTCTGGAGACCCCCTGCTACAATAATGTGTTATTAAAATAAAACAAAAGCCCCGCAATTGCCTATTAGAGGCGTGCCGGTAGAGTGACTGATTCAGTCTATCTCTTACTGCGCGTCTATTACAGACAGGTGAAGCCAGGTAGGATTCACACAGCGCTAGTCCCATTAAAACGGAGGGAACCCACTGTGTTAATCCGATGGGCCATTAGTCTGGCCGCTGGAATCTCGCGGCGCGGGGCGGGATGAAGTGCAGAGTTTTCAAGGCAAACGGTTGAAAACCAACAGTTGCACCTGCATGCTTTTGATAATGATGCATTTGCATATCACTTAATGGGTGTAAAATTGGGTTTTCATTATTTATTCTCTTAAGTGGACACAGCTTTACTATTAACGCAATGTTAATTTAGGTTAACATTAAATTAAATGCAGATGTAGCAAAGGTCATTGCTCCTGCTGGTGTCATGGGATATTCTGGGATATGTTGCATTATCAATGCCATTGAATCCAATGAAAAATATTCTATATTCCCTGTTACAACACAATATAATATTTTATCAGCGATAGCAATGACGTCTGCTACTGTACAACTGAGGATTGTCAATCTGGGTCGTACTGTACAATAAAATATGACATGACTATTAAATCCTATTCGTTCAGGATTTTATTTCAGATGCTTTCACCTAGTTGAGCTGTGTCCTTCACTTACATTGACTGTTTAATTGAGAATTGAGAATGTTCAATATTTAAAAGTAATGACTACAAGATAATCTGTACAGTGTCCTTGCTATTTATAGTACCGTTGGTCTGTAATATTATTTCTCATAATTATGAATTAATCCCCAACTTCAACAGTTCTACTGTGTCCAAATGTGCAGAGTACTTGTCTTTTATTGCTACAGTAACTGTCACACAATGACTTTCTTAACCATGCCCAGTTAATCTAATAATTTTTTTCTTGTAAGATCATAAGAAAAGGTGCAATTTTTATTCAAAGAAAGCATGCCAGATGCTGTTTTTTTTTCTTTCTTTGAATTGATCCTTTTTATGTGCTCATCCTTCTCTTTCAGAGAGACTTGCCTCCACTTTTCAATAAATAAATTTACTGCAGACAACTTTCTCTCAGACACAGTTGATTTCACAGATGATCATAAAATGGTCAGGAGAGGCTAGAGTAATGGAAAAGATGACTGCCTGACAGAACACTATTGCTGTAGTCATTCATAAATAATAGTACATGATTAAAATGCTGTGGAAGAGATGACCATTGTTACATACAGTACAGCTAGAATCAGCCAGAGTAATACCAGAAGTCATCTATATCTTCCAGATATTATTTCTGTGACATCTACTTTTTTGTGCTGTAGAATTTTTTATTTGTTTTTTTTTTTTTAAACTAAACTCTCGATCAAGTTTCCCTTTTCTGTAGTTTCAAAGTGAGAAAAGATGATTCCTTAAAATTATGGCATTAATTAACATAAAATGAAATATGGATTCCATTTCCGATGTGGCCTTGTCCTAAACAGTTTATAATATACGCTTCAATCAACAGGAGGAAGCTTTCAACACATAAATATATTTTTATGCATCCTGATGTGAAAGGCTGTAAACCATAAAATATGTAAAAATAAGATCTCGCTATTTATAGCTGATGTTTGCTAAAATTAAAAGACCATAAAAAGGTAAATAAATAATTGTGAAGTGTTTGTTTCAGCTAAGAACAGCATATACATTTCTATGATGTTATTAAACATTTTACTGTAGGTATTACACATTTAATATATGGTACATCCTAGGGTCACATGGACAATTCTGTCATCTGTACACATTTATTGCCACCCGTGAATGGTTTATTGGTATATTGATCAGAACTCTGATTGGTTTAGAGTGTACTTTCCACTATATATTTAGAATGACTGAAATGCTGCTCTTGTCAGTGTTAGTAATGATGCACATGTAGAGTCATGCATTTTATGAGAAAAAAATAAGATAAATGAAGCAAAAAAGTGTTCAAGAAAAAATAAAAGACAGAAGGAAAAGAAGTAACTACTTCAGAAATTGATAGAGTGGAAACTGGACGAACTGAAAATCCATGGAGGTGAAAATTAATTGTAACCTTGTCATCTGTTATGAACCAAGCAGTTATTAATAACGTAATAAAATAAAACTAACAATAACAAGAGAATATTACTAAAAATATATATTTGCCACCCTACCGTATATTTGTAAGTGCTAAAATTGTCTAACAAAGATGTTAAAGATGTGATTTTTTTTAATTATGTAGACACCATGGGAAAATGTGCTTACTTTGCTTCTTTTTTTTAAAGCAGCAATTCCACTGAATATTTAAAAAAAAAAATAACCTTACTAGAGGTAGCCCCCTAGCTAAACCACAGCACTCAAACTCTAAGAACCCCCAGCTTGCCAATATATATATTATTTTTTTTTAAACTTTTGGGAGTACTTACAAGGAAAAACAAAGATTTATGTGGGTTCACAAAATATTAATCTGCAATGTCATCTCACAATGATGTCACAGCTTGCTATTGACCAGAGTTAGGCTGAGCCCAGTGGCCAAGTTGTTTCTCCCAGACAAGGATTATTATACAGATATGTCAAAATTAAATATCACAGGAACTGGGGCAGAGAGAGGGCACCTATAGCTTGGAGTGCAGGGTCCCCTTGTTTCAAATAGGGTATACAAAATGTATATGTAAAAAAAGAGTAATAATAATACCTTTTTTTCATACTGTATAGCGCTTTTGTCCCAATGGGACTCAAAGTGCTTCACAGTTACAGTAAAGTGTGTGGTTTGCAACATATAGGGGCCTATGCAGAGAGCAGCGCTATTTCAAAACTCGCCATTTTTTGGAGAAATTCGCGCAGAAAACAGCAGAAAATGGCGAGTTACGAAAAACGCGCCAATTTTTTTTTTCTATTTCTAAAACTCGCCTCGCGGCTGGCGAGTACCTCCATCTCGCCAGTTTTAAAAATATCCTAATGCAGAGAGGCGCGAACGGCATCTAGCGGCTGTTCGCGCCAATAAAATGGCGCGATTGTCTCCTTTTTGCCTCGCCAGGAAAAGTTGGCAAGAAGCTGCCGCTCGCCGCCATAGGAAAGGAAAAAAAAAGGCGCAAATTTTTTTTAACACATTTCTGCAGCGCGCATCTCGCCAATTTAAACTCGCAACACGCATTCATGTTAAACATAGCAGAATTCGCACATTTCTGCATATGGAGAATAAAACTCTCCAAAAAAGCTACTTTTTATTAAACTCGCCAATTTTAAAATTCGCTGCTCTCTGCATCGGCCCCATAGTCTTTTTACAAACAGATTGATTGAGTATTTTTTACCATTTGTAATTTTCAATAATATATATATATACTGCGAAAGCAACCCAGGAGTTTTTTAAGGCAAAGAAGTGGAATATTCTGCATTGGCCGAGTCAATCACCTGATCTCAACCCGATCGAGCATGCATTTCACTTGCTGAAGACAAAACTTAAGGCAGAAAGACCCACAAACAAACAACAACTGAAGACAGCTGCAGTAAAGGCCTGGCAAAGCATCACAAACGAGGAAGCCCAGCGTTTGGTGATGTCCATGCGTTCCAGACTTCAAGCAGCCATTGCCTGCAAAGAATTCTCAGCAAAGTCTTAAAAATGAACATTTTATTTATGATTCTGTTAATTTGTCCAATTACATTTGAGCCCCTGAAATAAGGGGACTGTGTATGAAAATGGTTGCAATTCCTAAACGTTTCATACGATATTTTTGTTCACCCCCTTGAATTAAAGCTGCAAGTCTGCACTTCTATTGCATCTCGGTTGTTTCAGTTCAAATCCATTGTGGTGGCGTACAGAGCCAAAATTATGAAAATTGTGTCAGTGTCCAATTATTTCTGGACCTAACTGTATATATATATGTATATATATACAGTTAGGTCCGGAGATAATAAAACGCTGACACAATTTTTCCTCATTTTTGGCTCTGTACGCCACCACAATGGATTTGAACTGAAACAACCGAGATGCAATAGAAGTGCAGACTTGCAGCTTTAATTCAAGGAGTGACAAAAATATTGTATGAAACGTTTAGGAATTGCAACCATTTTCATTTTCATACACAGTCCCCTTATTTCAGGGGCTCAATGTAATTGGAACAAATTAACACAATCAAATAAAATGTTCATTTTAATATTGCGAGAATTCTTTGCAGGCAATGACTGCTTGAAGTCTGGAACGCATGGACATCACCAAACGCTGGGCTTCCTCCTTTGTGATGCTTTTCCAGGCCTTTACTGCAGCTGTCTTCAGTTGTTGTTTTGTTTGTGGGTCTCTCTGTCCTTAAGTTTTGTCTTCACAAGTGAAATGCATACTCAATCGGGTTTAGATCAGGTGATTGACTCGGCCATTGCAGAATATTCCACTTCTTTGCCTTAAAAAACCCCTGGGTTGCTTTCGCAGTATGTTTTGGGTCATTGTCCATCTGTAAAGTGAAGCGCTGTCCAATCAACTTCACTGAATTTGGCTGAATCTGAGCAGACAATATATCCCTATACACTTCAGAATTCATCCGGCTGCTTCTGTCTTCTGTCACATCATCAATAAACACTAGTGACCCCGTGCCATTGTAAGCCATTCATGCCCATGCCATCACACTGCCTCCACCATGTTTTACAGATGATGTGGTATGCTTTGGATCATGAGTCATTCCAAGCCTTCTCCATACTTTTTTCTTCCCATCATTCTGGTAAAGGTTGATCTTAGTTTCATCTGTCCAAAGAATGCTGTTCCAGAACTGGGCTGGCTTTTTTAGATATTGTTTGGCAAAGTTTAATCTGGCCTTTCTATTCTTGAGGCTTATGAATGGTTTGCACCTTGTGGTGAACCCTCTGTATAAGCTCTCGTGAAGTCTTCTCTTTATGGTAGACTTGGATAATGATATGCCTACCTCCTGGAGAGTGTTCTTCACTTGGCTGTATGTTGTGATGGGGTTTTTCTTTACCATGGAAAGGATCCTACGATCATCCACCACTGTTGTCTTCCGTCGACGTCCAGGCCTTTTTGTGTTGCAGAGCTCACCAGTGCGTTCTTTTTTTCTCAGAATGTACAAAACTGTTGATTTGGCCATTCCTAATGTTCCTGCTATCTCTCTGATGGATTTTCTTTTTTTGCAGCCTAAGGATGCCCTGTTTCACTTGCATTGAGAGCTCCTTTGACAGCATGTTTTGGGTTCACAGCAACCGCTTCCAAATGCGAACACCACACCTGGAATCAACTCCAGACCTTTTACCTGCTTAATTGATGATAAATAATGAAGGAATAGCCCACACCTGTCCATGAAACAGCTTTTGAGTCAATTGTCCCATTACTTTTGGTTCTTTGAAAAAGAGGGGGCTAAATATTAAAGAGATGTAATTCCTAAACCCTTCCTCCAATTTGGATGTGAATACCCTCAAATTAAAGCTGATAGACTGCACTTTAAGCCCATATTCATTATTTAACTGTAACTTGAATTTATTTTGGTACACAGCCGAAATAACAAAACTTGTATCAGTGTCCAATTATTTCCGGACCTATCTGTATATTATAGCTAAATGATGGAATGAACTAAACACTTACATTTTTTAAAAAGTTTTTATATTAGTACTCTATGTGGTCAGGTTTCTAAAAGTTTTAACAGGATTCCAGATGTAAAAGCTACCTATTTAAAAACACCACCCCATCTCAAAATGTAATGTACAGTAATTAATGTCTAGTAATCCATATTCCAAATAACTACAAGAATGGGTCATAATACACTTAAATAATGCTCTTATACAGCACCTTGTGGCTCATTCAAGTGAATGGTCCAACGAGTGATTATATTTTAGCACCATTTAGTAATTGTCACGGGAGACCATTCATTTACACCTTTTTATCAGGATCATACATTGAGCAAAACAGGTAAAGTGAAATATATTGTAAATTATTCGCATGTAAATATATTCGCATACAATGCTACACAAACTACATAAGAAGAGACACACTTATTTGGGAACTGTGGTAAAAAAAAATAGACTTTTCTAGCTGTATGGCACTCTAAACAATTGTCTTTCTTTGACCGGGACTTGTCCTGGAACTCAAATCGGCATGAAATTCCAAGTGCCACTTGTCCCTTCTCTCCAGAGGACTTGATTTTGCTTGACCGGGACTTATCTCCAAATGTCCTGTAAATAAAATCGGCTACAAATATCAGCCACAACCGCTACGTTCAATTCTCAGAACTTGGTCGCAAAAAGATGGACTTAGAAAAAATACCCCGGGTTGGTTTTTCTGAAGCCGGTGCCCTGCTATTTGCGCAAAAGCATCTTTTTCCACATTCAAAAACCCTGCCTCTGTTTTGCGCTTGAGAATCTGTTGACTGATTGGCTGAGGGGTGTCTTATAATATTTTGGTGTTCATTCATTGGCTTTCAACTCCTAGTCCTACAGACTTTCTGGCACCAAACTTTGTCGCCCTGGTAGCCTGTCAGAACATTGTTCTGAATGTCCCAGCTTATTACTGTGCACAACAGTACATACTATATTAAACCCAATGTTAATAAAACTATACTGTTATATGTCCTAAGTATCAGGGTATGGGGAATAGAATAAATAGCTGCACTTTATTTTCTATTAGTCTATATTCCCTACACACTATCTTATACACTTGGACTGGACTCTAAGAGTTCCCCTCACAACCTCATCTATAGTTGGAGAACCCATGAACCCCTATATAGGTTCTGGGTGACCTGGGCAGTAACTGGGTATCCCCTGTAACCTAGGGACCCCTTACAGTTACAGGGACTCTTTTCATCCCTTTGCACAATTTATCTTTATGGGCTGTGCTGAAACAGTGAACCCTAGTGGTAATTTGTGCAAGCGTTTTCAAGGGGAGATATTGCCAGGCCAATATGCCTACATGTATCTGAGAACCAAGCTTGATTCTCGGGTACATTTTTAGGGGAAGCATCAACCCTGGACCCCAACTAGCTAGGCACATTCTGACAACAATTACTCCACAACCCCTCCCCCCCCCTTCTCCCCATTGAAACTCCTACCCTAGCAATCCCTGCTTGCTGGCATTCCTGGAAAAGCAAAAACATAAAAATTATTGCACTGATAACACCGCCTTTCATGCCTCATCTCTGCAGACTGGGATGTATGCTCCCCTGCAGGTGTTGTGGGCTTAGCCTGGGGTACACTGGAATTTAACTCAGCTCCCTTGGGAGCCTGAGCCAGACTGGCTCCATGGTGGGTAGACACTTTTTTGCTTGATAGGGCATGACTGGTAACATACTCATCAGCCAGGGGGGGCTGCAGCGTGGCAAGTCACTGGCTTTTGGTCAAAGATACAATCCCGCACCTCAGTGGGACAACTCTGGAGAAATTGTTCTTTAAAAACCAATTCCAGTAAACTGTGATACTTGGTGGCATCACTTCCCTCCACCCACTGATTACCATGATGAATCATCTTTGATGAAAAGTGCATGTAGGTCTCCTGGTCAGTCTTTTTTCCTAGTTACAGGAACACTTTTCATCCCTGTGCACGATTTACCTTTCTGGGCTGTGCTGAAGCAGGTAACACTAGCGGGGAGTCACACAAACGTTTTCAAGGGGAGATATTGCTGGGACAATGTGCCTACATGTATCCGAGAATCAAGCCTGATTCTCGGGTACATTTTTTGGGGAACCAGCAACTCTGAACCCCGACTAGCTTGGCACATTCTGACAACAATTCCTCCGAACCCCCCCTTGAAACTCATATCCTAGCAATCCCTGCTTGCTGGCATCCCTGGAAAGGCAAAAACATAACAATTCTTTATTGTCGCACAATTACATATCATGCAGATACAACGGTTAGGCTCAAGAGCTGACATTCTTGAACCCCAAAACGTGGCTTAGAGGTAATCAAAAAGCTTAACCTTTATTTGAGAGCCTGGTTAGCCTCTCACCGTCACCGTAATAATATCCAAAAGTGTCTACTACATGGTCATAATAAGCAGTCTGGTCTAAACTTTGTACAATTGGTGTTCTAATTTCATTTTGTATTTATTTTGAATGATAAAGCAGGCCAATTTAGGTTCTTTCGCAACTTGCAAGGCACAATTCCTGGTGAATGATAGGTACCAGATATAATTAAATTACTTTTTGTTATGCACTTTACATCCCTTCACAAACTTGTTTCCTGTATGTCACATAGCGTGCTATGTAACATAGCGTTGTTAGCATGCTAAAAATTAAATATAGAAGCATATAGTATATACAAATGTAGTTAAACTAAATTTTTCTGGTACCGATGGAAGTTGCGTTTATGATACTGCGACTGTCCCAGCAATGAGGGATTAATACAGCAGGCGGCTGATCCAGAAACATGGACCAACAGTGGTGCTACAGTGGTGCGGAATTTGAGAGTGCTCTCATGAACGTAGAGGCAGTGCTCATACACAATGGTGAGTAGCAGGGTATAGTGGTGTCTTCTCATGGAATGTTGGTTATGGAATTTTGATTGGCCCAACTGGCTTACATAAAGATGTAGCCAGACAATCTTTGCACTGCTGGGGGAGATTGCAGCATCCCTCGGAACAAGGAAATCTATCTGTGCGGGGTCCTATTCGGAAGAACGGACATCCCCGCAGGCAGCTGTGGCTTTTTCAGTCCCAGGTGCTATTGAATTTTCCTTTTAATGTCACCATTAAGGGCCTCATGCAGTAAGCGATGAAAATGTGAAATCGGCAAGCTTACCGATTAGCCATGTTATTGGCGATTTTCCCTCTCCGTATGCAGTAAGTGCCGAATCCCTTCAGAATCAAGCCGAAAACCATTCCGCCCACTCTCACGATGATTTGCCGATCACACACAGGTGTATCGGCGTGCATGGCGGGGTGCTGTTAGGTTCACCAATCAAAATTCTTGCTGAATCAGGCGAAGCAAGCATTTATTGGATAGCGCGCCATATTTAAAGGCAACGTGTACTGTTAATCATTCTCTGTGTTGTTGGGAGTGAGAGAGAGAGAGACGCACAGAGCTGGGCGATTTAATATTTGCATATTGACTGAGAGACTTGTTGTGTATTGTGAGAGCTTTGTCCTTTGTTGTTTTGTTTACATCTTTGTCTTGTTTTCTATGTGGAAGTGTTTTGTGTGATTGGCTGTAAATTTGTTTTCTGTTTTTTGTGAGTGCTATAAGTATGCCCGCAAAGCGTGGGAAGAGTGATGCTGGTGTGAGTGGTAGTGCTACTCGTGCGAGTACGCGTCGGAGTGAACGTACTGTTCAGGGGAGTGATGTTGCTAGGAGTGCGAGTGCTGTTGCTGGGAGTGTGAGTGCTGTTGCTGGAAGTGTGAGTGCTGTTGCTGGGAGTGCGAGTGCTGCTGGTGGCTCAGTTGCTGATGGGGTGTCTGGTGGTGGTGTGCTTGCTGGTGGCCAGCTTTTGGAGTCTCTTCCATTGGAACAAGGAGAGTCCAGTCAGCAGCAGGCAAGCTCTGAGCCTAAACGTGCTCGGAAGAAACGTGTGGAGCATCCACGTAATCCTCGCTTCAATTACCAGGAAAATACAGTTCTTGTCACTGGGATTCTGGAGCACTATGACAGTCTGTATGGACATTTAGTAGGTAAGTGTACCTTTCCATTCATTCTTCAAATACATGTGATCCTAGGTCATGTGAGGTTTGTTAATATGCAAATATGGGTCCATAATATCTATCAATGTTAATTATTGTTGAAACACATCTTTTTATCATGCGTTACAACGACAAGAAAACTCAGGCGTTCAATTTAAAATAACTACAGACAATATTAATGGAAGCTTCCTTACATGTATAGGTTTAGAAGTGAATGCTCATGTGCTTCACATATTACACCTAAACCAGCATGTTTGCTATCTCTTGGAACAGCTAGCAGTGTAGGAAACTGGTGGTTGTATTATTATGAATTAGCGTCATATATTTTGTATGTATTTCTAGTGCGGACAAGTTCATCAAGCAAAAACGAAATGTGGGACAAAATAATAATTGGTGTGAATGCGTGTGGGAATCGGGTCAGGGACAAGATGAATTGTCGCAAGAGATTTGATGATATTAGGGCTAAATTAAAAAAGAAAATACAAGACCAACGCGTGCATGCTTCTGCCACTGGAGGTGGGCCGCCAGCACAACATCTCATCTTAACTCCATTGGAGGAGCTGCTTGTTATTCCTCACAATTTCCAGCAGGTGAGAAATGTTACTGTATTAGGCGCGTCGTTGCTTACAGTTATTTTACACATTTCCGCTGCTATTTGCTCAATATAAGCATACCTACATCTATATATGTATATATGTCTGTGTCTCTCCCTCTCTCTCTCTCTCTCTCTATATATATATATATATATATATATATATATAAAACTAAATATACATATAAGTTGTAATCATACTAAAAGCAGTAAATAATATACCACGTGGCATTGCGTGCTCATTTGCATGTCAATTCCCACAATCCTTTGCTGCAGTGGAAGCAATTTATGGTGGTCGATTATGGGGAACAACAGGGTAGCACACATGTGTAAGACATGCTAATGAGAAAATATTACTAGGTACTGGTGCAGAACATATATATATATAATATTAATGTGTATTTTATTTATTTAACTCCTACAAACATGACATTACTGCCTCTTCAAATAATGCATCTAATATATTACATGCAATGGCCAACAAACATTACTTGCACTAACAAATGTGTTGAGGTTTATTAAAAGGTCCTTTTTTGCTTCATATCATATACAGACATCATAATGAGGCACACGTCGATTATGTTATGTCATTGTGTTCATAGCTTGCACACTTCAGAGTAATATTTTGCTCATCTACCATTGTGTTAAAGCAGCTGCAATTAATATGTAATCACAGCATACACGTCAACAGAGGGGGTGGGGTTCAGCACACAGCCAAATAACAGGGTCATGTTACGGTCAACTTTGTTGACACAATTTTCACCTGCTTCAAGTAATTGAAAGATCTGGTTGATTACTGTTTTGGGGGAGGGACTACCGTTCTTACAACCTGACTAGCAAAACAGAAGGTAATCACAGTCATTTGAAAGGTTCACTCTAGGTACTAAATCACCCAACAAGCCATTAGCTATGAAACCGTACGTCACACATTCGTTCACTCAGATCTATAGTTCAACTATTATCAACAACACATTATCACACACAGCATGTGTTGTGTTGTTGAGTGGCAGCCACATTCAGCCGTGCAACAGCTTCTATTAATGTACCACACATATCCTCTAACAAAAACTATTACTTTTCCAATATGACTTTCTTAATGATAAGCATTGTGAAAGTTCATCTCATGATAGTTATGTACATTATTATTGTGATTTGAGTACACAACATATGCAGTGTATGCCCAATATTAATTATATTATCCTAACGCATTACTGCATAAACATAGTTTGTTGTATGTTACAGAACTAAAAAGCCCTAAGTACACTGGCATGTACATTGTCATTACAAATATTTATGTTCACTTTGCCACACACATTTTCAGTTCAGGAAATGATGCTGTTAGTTAGCCATAAAAACTCAACATACAGTAACTCTATCTTCAATATTTTCACATGTCAATTAACAACTGATGTTATTGTTCTATATAGTTGCTCCTGGAGGACATGTGTCACCTGAGACGGAACAAGTGTCTTCACCTGGGTCATGCAGCTCATCACACCTGGAAGGTGAGTGTATGAGGTGCATAAAATATAATATGTTCACTTCTATATGTTAGGTTAAAAAAGTTCATTATTTGTTTTGCACATGTTATTTAAATAGGATTACTTACTGACAGTGAAAATGTTTTTTTTTTACACAACATGTATTGTGTGTGTGATGTTAAGTATCATGTAGGAGTTGTGAGTTTTGAACAACTTTTCATTCATTCTTATTTCACACTGAGTCCAAACAGAATTCGTAAGTCAAGGTACATTTTAATGTGACGTTATAAAACGTATGAAAACATGTTAGGTGTTAGTTATCACAGTGTATAATTACATAGTAAAACAGCTCAGATTAACATGCCATTTCATTATGTGTACATTTATTTTTAGCACATGATGATGATGATGATGCCGCCAAAGACACAGAAATGCAATCAAGTGACCATGACGAGGTTCCCATTCAAAGAGTTACACAGGCTATTCCTACAGCAACTAGCACATACGCTGCAGTAGTAGCTTCTGAAGAAATAATTGTTGAAGCAGAAAATCGTCGCCATTCAGATCTGATGTCAGTGCACGAAAGGATGATATCACTGCAGGAAGAAACGATATCACAATTGTCACATCTCCATAGAGTGTTCATTGAAGTGCCTAAACAAATGCAAAAAATGAACACGTCATTAGAAGCAATAGTTGTTCAGCTAACTCAAGCTAATCACTTGAGAATGACTACAGCAGCACATCCATTCAGCTTTACACCATCAGAGGATGGATGTTTACATGCTACTACTTTTTCACCCCAGTCATCTGATGTTCATTCCCCAGGTCGGGATGTTACCGGTAAAGTAGCTGAAAGTTCTCTGCATGTTCCTGACAACATCCTACCGCTGCCATCTGTAGAAAATCTGGAACTGACACCTACAAAGGAGGAGCCAAAAACAAAAATGCACAAGCAGTTACTACTGACCGGTTTTTGGACACAAACCAAAAAACCCAAACAAGAAACGGAGCAAGCATCAGTTGTGAACAAGTTGGTACACAGTGCACAAGTGTCACTCGCCACAAGCCCTGCCCGTGAACAGTCACTGGCCACAAGCCCTGCCTG
>CM071567.1:288506140-288631146 GCA_036426205.1 Ascaphus truei
CTGCAATGGCTGAGGATCTACTTCTAAACATGCATCCACACAAAGCGTATAAAGTAATGATTGCGGACGCGATCATATCATCTCAAGAAAACAAAGCCAACGTGGGCCAGATCTATGATTTGATAAGAGCTAAATATCCTTATTACCAAGACCCTGGCCGGTATGGAAATTTTAAATCCTCTGTAAGATTCACTTTATCAACAAATGAATGTTTTGAACGTGTGCAGGATAACCTACATGAAAGGTATGGATTTTGGCAGATTGCACCGCAATTTAAAATCAACATGGAATATGGCACATATCTTCTGATAAATAGCATATTTATTCCTAATAACAATAGCAATGGATCCGCTACTACTGTTCCGTGTGAATCGATACCTGCTGCAATATCTGGAACCTCCATTCCTGAAACACAGATGCTACAAGAACATAACTGCTATGATGTTTTACAAAGCCTTTCTGCTGCAAACGCATTCGAATGGCTACACGAAGAAATGAACGTACCTCCGGACCAATTGTTTGAAGAAGGCAGTGCCGATTCCTATGAGCGCCTCATGGAGATGTGTGTCATACAGGATTCAGCGGTTGGCTCAAGCATGGATGCAAATGCATTGTCTTTCTGGAGCGAGCAGTTGCAGGCAGACGAAGTGTTACTTCTAGAAGAATGGTAAATATAACAATCGTTATGCGTTGACTCACCGTTAAAAAAGTAAACTTTTGTCTATCCACCATTTTTACTTTAAATGCGTGGATACAGCATTACATTGCACACTGCATAACATGTAGCGATCACAAACACATTTTTTCCTATTACAATATACTAGAACCAGAAACATTAGTACACATTGGTCACGCAATACATATTCCTACTTTCCTATCTCTTAAAACATATAATAGCAACATGTTACCATAACTGTAACACACACCTGTTTCTTTATCATGCAACATCTATAAAAAAAAAACCGGGTCGGCCACATATGACGTGGGACCCTTGTCATGTGCCAAGGCATCCTTAAAAAGGATTACGGATGTAAGGCCCGCCCCCAACCGACGTGCGTGCGTCAAAGCCTATTGGCTGTGTCGCTTTGTTATAGTTATGGTCACTGCACTGTGTAATGCATGCGCGTCTGTGTTTGTGGGCGTGCACTGTGCGTTAGCCCAATGTTAATTCTGTGGGAGGAGTGTTTGCGTGCGCTTCACGCTGGCTTAACATGACGTCACACGTATTGGATTTGCGCATTGTGTGATCGGCCGTGCTTTCCGTCCACACACGTCTGTTTAAAAAGATTAGAGATGTACGCGTTTAGAACGAATGTAGTTTCGCCTTAATTGGATTTGAAATAAATATTATATGGTTAATGGTATTTACAACATGTATTGAACGCACAACGTACGCATTGTTTTGCGCATGCGCTAACACTTTGTCGACCCAAGCGTGAAGTGCGTGCGCACAGTAAGATGTGCGCGCACATTTTTAAGTATACAGCCAACGGACAGTTCATATACATAGTTATGCGTGCAACACAATTAACAAAATGATCAATAATGATGTTTAGTTGTAACCTTGAAGTTGTAACATATAAGTGATTAACGCGTGGATATACACAATCATATAGAGATGTGTAACGCGTTGTCACGGCTACACATATATTAAGGTGCCATCTTTGACCATAATGTATTTGATGTTTTTCAGAGATGTCGGTGAAGATTCAATGGGATCAATGTATCATTTCAGAAGACTCTAACGTTATATGAGATGATTGTGAGGAGGAGCGACCGACTAATATACTACATATGGAACTATTTAGATATTGCTTGCCGCGCATATTAAATAACAATACAAAATGTGATCCAATTATGCCTATATTGCATAAGCACATAATTAACATAATGATGTTGCTAAACAGTGCAGTTTGAAAATTTAATGTGTGTTCTTTATTTAGTACTAACATTATATGGCATGGTCTGTTTTATATATAACAACCATTCCCACTCTGAACAAACATTTGTGTAGTATATTGTGTAATGGAACGTATAAATGTAGAAACAATGTAAAGGAGACTTACAACCAACTAGCCATTTAATGTAAAAATTCTCTTGTAACATGGGAATGTTGTTAAAATGGTTTGGGACTGCTGCAAATAATGTTATTGGCAAGATGTAGTGGTCAACTACAATGCATGCAGTTATGAATATTAGGTCAACATCATGTAAACAATTACGTTTATGTGTATATTTCTTTTAGTAAATTAACTGTAGTTTTCTGTGTTTATTAAACGTTCAACACATACATAGTAAAGTGAATATGATGATATAAGCTACCATAATAAAGCTGATGTTATCATTTGACGGTGTTATACATGCATCATACACAAATTGATACCGACACAAACAGTTGTATTGAAAAGTGTGCCTATGCAAATGTGCACGTGATTGACGTTCATATGTTGAGACTACTTGTAAATGATCATCATAATAATGATGAAGTGACATGAATTACATGACAACTATATTAACAACATTTTCATTGGCTGAAATTAGTAATGCAAAATGACACTAAAATTAGAGACACTACTGGGTTTCTGTTAACAGTTTGACACTTGTTACATGTAGGTCTCATCAACACAGATGTGTGACTTATACATACACATGTGAGAATGCTAAAGTAATCTTTACTAATAATGTACATCATTACTAATAACATACATTGCAACATATAAGATGTACAAAGCATTGGTGTGATTAGAGGCATTCATGCATGGACTGTTATGATCAGTCAATTGCATACGTGATTAATCATCTCCCGTAAGGATAAAACTATCAGCATTTATCCCCTTCTCTCCAGCCACCTCTATATTAGATTAATGATGTTTTTAAGGGAACATATATTAAATGTGATGTAATGGCACTAATCATTTTCTATTACAATGCTCATGAAACCTCAATAGTAGGTAAACGCATGTACATGATTCAGAAACTACATGTATGTAAAATTTAACGTGTAGCAATATATTGGGTTTTAACATCGTACTGCTGCGGCCAAGTTTATTCGAGCATTTGCCCGTTCTTGGCCGCAGCAGTAGCCTGGCGCGCGCCGGAGGGTGACGGGCGCGCGCCGAAGCAGCGGAAGAGCGCCCTCCGATCGGGGCGCTCTCCCTACCGCTGCCGGGTCCGCCGGGTCCCCCGGAACCCCCTGCCGCCGTCCCCCACATCGCGGGACACCAGGGCTCCCTCGGGGAGCCCTGGACGCGCGTGCAGGGGGCGCAGGCTCCCGAAGACGCGTGACCGCGCGTCGGTGACGCGCGGCACGCCGAGGGGCGGCCACTAGCAAGCCGGGAAATCTCCCGGCTTGCGGATCTGGCCACACTGCGATTAAGTGTGTCGCCAGTGTATAATTAAACGTCTATTGAGTTAGGCACATCTTATGACAGATGTCAGTTCATATACATACCATGATCAGTCATAGAGGAGATATACCTATAATACAATGGAACAATATATAAATTTCAAACATGTACATGACATCTTCACTAACGTAAGCAACACAGCAAAGTGTGTATTTGGTGTTAAATGTGAAACACCATGTATATTTTATCACATAACAAATGAAAAGCAGCCTGGTGTACACATCATATGGATGCGCATGTTACACTGTAACAATAACATTGTATGTAAGCATACTGTAAGAATGAATGACTATGGCCATACTATGTGTATTGTGTTAGCATCATCACCAACACAATGCTAAGCAATTACTCATTTGTTACACCAGTTGTATTCACATACACACAACTAATTTACAATCAAAGAAGGATTATATAACCTGTGCAACAATAACATACCGGTGCCACATGCCTTTGTGCACACAGCAGAGAAGAGAAAGGTGTGCAACCCATATTCATCTGTGTCCTAACAGAAGGTTATGTAAAAAAAAAATAGTGTTAATATTACATAATTAATATATAAAAGTAGTACTATGAAAATATATGTTTTTACTTCCAAGAAAAAAAGGAATTTATGACATTCTGGCGTGTCTGGCCACCACTGGCTGTTTGTTCATTTTCAGCAGCTACATGGGTGGGATGCTCCTCTACCAAAGCCTCAGGTAGGTCTGATTGTACATTATGTGTGAGTGCCACATTGTGCAAAATGCAACAGGCAATGATAATATCAGACACTTTTTGAGGCTTGTATAGAAGAGCCCCACCAGTTCTGTCGAGACACCTAAATCTGGTCTTCAGTAGGCCAAATGTCCTCTCTATAAAAGATCGCATAGATATATGGGCTGCATTGTACCTCTCCTCTGCTTCAGTTTGAGGGTTTAGCACTGGAGTCAAGAGCCAGGGCCTAATCCCGTATCCTGAGTCACCTATAATCAATGGAGCACACATAAGCTTACATTAGTGATAAGATTCTACAATGAAATGATTCCTAAAAAAAATGTGTTTGGTGTTACAACATCCAAATATGTACTCACCCAGCAGCCAACCATGTCCAAAATGTCCTTCTTCGAAAGCATGGAAGACTGAAGAGTTCCTCAGGATAGAGGAATCGTGACTGGAACCAGGGAATTTGGGTACCACATGCATTATCCTCATCGCGGCATCACATATCACCTGGACATTCAGTGAATGGTAGTGCTTACGGTTGCAGTAAACATGCTCACTCTGACTAGGTGCAATCAAAGCAACATGGGTGCAATCGATTGCACCCAGCACACATGGTATCCCTGCTATGTTATAAAAGCCATTCCTGACTTCCAGCCACTCTGTCGCCTCTGTAGGAAAATGAATATAATTCCTAGCGCGTCTATTGAGTGCATAGAGAAACTGGGTAAAGGCCCGCGAGAATGTAGATTGCGAGACCCCGTCCACTATGCCCACTGTTGTCTGGAATGACGCGGAAGCAAGATAATGTAATGAGCACAGCATTTTAACAAGCCCAGGGACTGCACAACCTCTGGCTGTCAAAAAATCTAAATCTCCCCTTATCTCTTCATAAAGAGATAAGATTGCTGCTGAACTCAAACGATAGCGACTTACTATCTCCTCCTCACTCATCCCATCTAACAGGGTTCTCTCCCTGTACACACGCGGACGAGGCACAACTTGTCTCCTCTGTCTTCTCCTCTGATCTCCTATCCCTCTATCTGTCCCTCGCCCTGTCCCTCTCCCTGTCGTATCCGCGTGCCTGTCACTGTCCCTGGCTCTGTCCCTCCCTTGCCCTATGTCATTCTCTTGATCAGCAAGCCACTCATGCAAAAGAATGTTCCGACGTCTCCTAAACAATCGCAACATTTTGAAATGAGTAGCTGTGAATGAGCAGGTAATGGGCGTCCTTTAAATAGGTATGTGATGATGTTAGGTGACATAGTAAAATGCAAAATGTTACATTAACATATTAAAGTACTTGGCTCCCAAGCTGTCTCCATTTGATCTAAGAAGTATTTGTTCTGTGTATTCAGCAGGGAATCATGATATTTGACAATGATGTAACGTGAAGCTTTGTACAAACATTGTTTGAAAATTATTAATGTAATGTGCAATGCATGTAACACTTCTGAAAGCAACAGTCAGTCATGTAATTAGACAAAAAGCCTGAGATTGATGTGGAAAAAGTTTGCTGTAACATGTGTAATTAGCCATGTTATTGTCACATGTTCACAACAATGAATTCTCATGTGCATATGCATACATTTATGTAATGAGGATAGTTGCTATAGAATCAGTTTGAAAGGTGTCACAATGATTAACTACTGTACATGTGTGTACAAGTTAGGTTGAAGTGCTTGTAATGCAACGGTTACAATGTGAACATGCAATGTGATTGACTGTCCAATAACTGACGTCATGAAAAAAGGGAGGACCCAAAGTACATGTAAACATGAGAAGAAAGATGTACATGAACGTTTAAAGATGCGTTACACATTACAAGCATTGTGTAATGTAAAGCAACATGAATATACGGTGGATGTGTTAGATGTGTGACATGTGTAACATCATTTAAAGAATTGTCGCTCAGTTCAGTAAAATGTGTCATATTATGTGAGGTTCTGCTTTAAGAGTTGAGTATAGGATTTTCCCTTGACACAACATCACATGATGAGTAATGTGACACGCAAATGATGAAAACATATAAAAGTACAATGTAAATCAAATAATACACGTCAGGTGTGACACAATGCAGTGAATGCCCCCCACACTGTAATGCTAATCACATTTGTATTGTGAGCAATGGAACGTAAACAGTACTATAATGTTATACGTTCCCGCTCCATTGACTCCATTGATGTACAGATTTTTTTTTTTTCTAAGTGCCGTTCCGGCAGCCTTAGCGATTGTTCTCCCCTCCAACTTGCCAACTTTAGTTGGCGGGAGAAATTGGCCATAAAGTCTCAATTTCTTAGTGCCGATCAGCCCCGATAAGCTGATTTTGCTACTTGAATACAGCCGAATTAAAAAAGTGGCGATAAGTGCCGAAAACAGGCTTATCGGCAGCAGACTGGCCATAACAAAATTATCGGCTACGAAACCTGCCGAAATCAAGCACTTATCGGCGCTTACTGAATCTCAAACCCAATTTTGGCAGTAAAATGGCGAAAAAACCCTTATCAACGCTTACTGCATAGAGCCCTAAGTCTGGCTACATCTGTATACGTGGTATACTCATAATTTATGCATACGATGGATAATAAAATCCTGCGGCCATTTTTGCCCACAATTGTGTCTTGGTGTTTTGTGTGAAGAAGATAAAAATGGGGAATTGTGTGGGGTAGAATGGCAAAAAAAATTATTTAGGATTTCGCCAGTCATGGAAGCTCTCTCAGTATTTTGAATGTAAGCCTATACTGTACAAATATAGCAAGACATACTGTTCCCGGTATCGGACAAGGTGCAAGATTCCACCCACGGGAAGACTTGGGTTACTGTAAGGTAGCTGCAGGAAGCCTATGAAATGACCTCAATGTATTGCAATTTCAGTATCTCTCCGCCAGATGACAGTGAATATCTCTGTTGATAGTAGCCTTGAAATTATTGTATGGCACAAGTACCTGTCAGTATAAATAATAACATTATAATATTAATATAGTTTTACACACAAATATTTGTTATTTTCTGTGACTATTGTAAGGTTCACTTTAAGATGAAACAATCTTTCTAAAGGGATTCAAAACTGTAAGAACTTTTTTAAACCAAAACAATTACTACAATGTTGCATTCATAATGGTTTATTTAAAAAAAAAAGAAGAAAGATGATCCAGGGCTCCACGGGATGCTTTAGAAAAGAATTTATTCAAGATACACAACGTTTCGGCCTCACTTAGGCCTTTGTCAAGTGACTCGTGAGACTACATGCCATTATCATTATGGATGCGGAATGATCACATCATCACTGGATGAAACGCAGCTGCTTTCCACGTTTCCAATGGAGGAGGGACATTATCTGCATAGGACACACATGGGGTGATCATCGTTTGCTGTGGGGGTGTGTGTCTGCTCACTTACTTTAATTATATGGAGGGGTATATATAGATGGGACATTGTGTTTGTCAGTTCATTACAAGTCACTTGACAAAGGCCTAAGTGAGGCCGAAACGTTGTGTATCTTGAATCAATTCTTTCCTAAAGAAACCCGTGGAGCCCTGGATCATCTTTCTTGTTGCTGTATACCTGGATTGCTGCAGATAGCCATCCCTGAACCAGGAGCTCCGGCATTGCGCAAGTATCGCATTTATTTGCATTTATTTGCAAATTTTTTGAGTGCTACACACCCATATATCTCTACTTATTTTAAAAAAAACCCACTTGTTTTTAAGTGTTACACATACTGTACTGTCTGTGCATTCCAAGGAGATGCATACATGCATTACGTACTGCACATACTGTAAGTGTTACACCGTGGAATGCATATACAGTATGCTTGAATTCTGCCTCATACACTGGCGACACACTTTATTCGAGCTCGGCTAGTCCCACGAATTCGGGTATACCCGGGTGTATTGAGGTTTGTGACTGTTTTCTGCCCGAGTGCATTGGGTTATTTTCCAGGCAGGGATTGAAGCATTTTATTCCCGCTGGCTGCAATACTGCACAGTATATATATATATATATATATATACTGCATTACAATTCATGAATTTATGCCATCTGGTAGACACGCAAAGCATTGCAGCCTATTAAATCCTAATCATTATCATTTAACAGATCAGCCGCCCGTCAGCCAGGCATGAACCCAGGCTGGGAAGGCAAACGCAACGGGGCTTGTCAGAGGTGAGGAGCAGCGCATTCCAGGTATCTGCCAGGTACAAACTGGGCATTTGCTCGAATAAAGTGTGTCGGTGCAGTATTACTCTGATTCTCACTTGCCAAATGCATCTTCTTCTCCTTCTCGTGTCTACCCCTCCAACCTCATATCCATCTCCTACTACCCTCCCTCCTCTCTCCCTTTCCCCTGTGCCCTTTGGAATGCTCACTCCCTCTCTGTGCATGACTTCTTTCTCTCTCACTCTCTGCTCCTATTTGCTGTAACAGATGTGGCTCCCTCAGTCTGACTCTGCTCTGGAAGCTGCCCTTTCTTATGATGGCCTTTCTTTCTCCAACACTCTGCGTGTGCCCTGATGTCAGGGGTGGAGGTATGAGGCTCCTCTGCTCCTCTCTCTGCCGTTACCATACCCTTCCTATTCCTACCTCTCTTGCTTTTCCCTCTTTTGAGGCACATACTGTCCATATCTTCTCTCCTCTCCCTGTCCACGTGGCGGTCATCTATCGCTCACCTACTTCTCCTCATTCCCCTTCTGCCTTTCTCTCTCACTTTGAATCATGGCTCTCTTTCTTTCTCTCCTCAGACTCCCCTGTTCTTCTCCTTTGGGACTTGCACTACCACATTGATGACCCCTTTCTCACTTGGGCTTCCCATTTTCTCTCTCTAACCTCTTCTTTTGGACTTTAACCGTGGACTGCAGCCAGCACCCACAAGGATGGCCACTACCTATACCTGTTTTTCATTAAAAACTTTTCTCTCTCTTATTTCTCCATTTCCCCCTTTCCTCTCTCTGACCATCACCTCATCTCATTTTCTCTCTCTCACATCTCCCCATCTCCGTCTCCATCTACCCCTCATTTCTGTAGAGACTTGTGCTTTATTAACCTATCAGCATTTGATTTAACTTTACGCTCCTCCCTCTCCTCTCTCAGTTCTGCTCCAGACCCTGATAACCTAGTAAGGAACTACAACACTGCCTTATCCTCCTCTCTTGATCTACATGCCCCACTTTCTCTCTGCCATCCTCGCCTTTCTAACCCAGAGCCTGGCTAAATTCCCAGACGCGCATGCTGCGTTCCTCCACTCGTTTCTTGTAGGAGGACGTGCGCAGAGGTATGCAA
The DNA here is from genome assembly GCA_036426205.1 of Ascaphus truei. Taxonomy (NCBI): domain Eukaryota; kingdom Metazoa; phylum Chordata; class Amphibia; order Anura; family Ascaphidae; genus Ascaphus; species Ascaphus truei. Next base: position 288,515,524 of record CM071567.1, read on the forward strand.
GGGAGACTTGTTAAGTTGAAATTAAATAAGGCTTTAATTGCGCCTGTTTCTTTAACATAAGAAAATCATCCAAACATAGTCAAATAAGGGGTCAAACAAAGCTTCTGTTCCATTTGGGAGTATTTCTAGTGAAACCTATGCAGTCCACAACTCCGTTTAGATTAGCATGTCTCCCAGCCCCAAACATATATCTTGATATGTGCAGATATACAAAAAGTCTTATAAAGGAAAGTCTTATCTGTTTTCTTGTAGTTGGAGGGAAAGTCTTCTCTGTTCCTGGGTTGCTGCCTTTTTCCTCAGGCTATATCAGCATTCAGGTTCAGAAGTGCTTTCCCCTGTGTCGTGCAAGCAGCGTGCAGTTTCTTCTGGCAGGCTCAAGACATCTGTTCCTATGGTCAGTCCCACAACTTGTGAAACTCAGGAACAATCTCACTTCCTGTCTCAAAGACAGGCTTTTCTAAGAAACCTAATTAGCCAGGTGGTGTTGGTTAATTGACTACCAGCAGTTAACCACCACACTGATGGATTAGAGGCACATTTCCTGAACAGGCATAACTCCTCTGTTACATACCTCGCCTGTTTGTGGGAAGCTCGGGCTTGCCACGGCCAAAGCCCATCCTTCCACTCTCATTCTAGATATCTCTGTGACTTTAATGAGAGTGGATGGAGGAAGAGAACCCTCAGTCCCGCTGGGATTGGAACCCTTTCTCCAGTTTATTCGTGTCTCACCCCGAAGGTGCTTGAGATCAACACTCCTCAGTCGCTCGAGGAGGACTTTCTCAAGTATTGTCTTTTTGCTGCGTGCGCGCGGTCATGATATTTCCCTCACGTCGGGTGCTCGTCTTATTGTAGGCAGACTGTATGGCAACAGTTGCAGAGCATTTAAAAACAACCCTTTGAGTTTTCCGCTCTTGAAGCTGTCTCTCTGCACTTTTTCCACTCAATGGATTTGCTAGTTCAGCTTCTTTGGGATTAAGTTGAAATTCCACATCCACTTCCAGAGAATGTCCCATATTTTCAGCTTCATTAGCTATGGATTCTTCTGGTTTTGATTCAGCACGTGTACCTTTTTTTGTTGCCTGTTGGGTGGCTGAAGGTTTTGCTAGTGCTTGTTTAGGTGGTTCAAATTTTGCAACCTTTTTTTCAGACGGGCGGTATTCCCAGCTCTCACTGTACCCTTGTCTTCATGGGTTTTTGTGGCTGTGGGATACTGACGTTTAGTCAGGGTCAATACTTGTCCTTGTAGAACTGTAATCTCATCCGCGAGAGATCCCTGTTTTTTGAGTGCGTCTTGCAAGTCTCTTCTCAGGGAATTTATCTGCACACTTTGCTTTCTCTGAGCTTGCTTCCACATTTTCATTGTATTGTGAAGCACTGTGAATTTCTTTGCTCAGGCCAGAGTTACTTGTCTTAGTTTCTGGACCTTCTTGTGCTCCCTTTTGTGCCGAGTCACCTGGGTTCTAAGCTTGGCCTCTAGCGATGCTTTGGTGATGCTCAGGTTGCCTTCAGTTTCTCATGCTGCTTTGCGGGACATACTGGGTAATCAGACGTTCCTGCAGCACTTGTACTTCTTTAGCAGCCTGCAGATTGTCTTCCTGCAGAGTTTGCTGCTTCTCCTCGGCCTTCTGGAGGTGCGTACACAGACCTTGCAGTTGGTTCTGCAGTCGGTGCTCTGCTTCAAACTTCTCATCTTCCAAAAGTTTATTTATTTCTTTAAGCTCGTGCAGCTTTTCATTCTTTTCCTTTACATAGTCTGTCAAATGAGAATTTTCTTCTTTCAGTTTTAAGTTTTCTCTTTTTCCAGTCTCTATACTATTCAGGGCCTCCTTGCAGTCCGCCTTCCATTTACGCACATCTGCTTTGAGAATGACAGTCTCCTGGCGTGAGACTTCCATATCCAGGTTTAGGTTCTGAAGCTCCTTCTGAGAGACTTTGAGATCTAAGTTAAGATGGTGAATAGTTTCCTTTGCAATGTCCTGCGCCTCAGTGAGACTGTGAAGTTCCTTTCTGGAGACTTCCAGGTCTGTGCGGCAGCTGATGGTCCCATGATGTTAGGCATCCAGTGCTCTGCAGCTTATATGAACCTCTTTCTGAGATTCGCCCACCTCTGTCTGGACACTGTTGACCTCCTGTTGTGAGGCATTCAGCTATGCGCGAAGAGTGTGAACCTCTTGCTGAAAGACTGTCATCTGCTTCAGTGCCTCCTCATAATTCTGATTCAGCTTAGCCATCATTTCATCAGATTGACTCTGCTTTTCATCCATGGAGGAAATAGTAGCGTTTGCAGTATATAGCTCAGTCTTGAGATCGTCCAATTCTGTTCCAGATTCAGAGTACATTGCGAGCACCGTCTTCTGTAACTCAGCATTATCTTCCCTCTCAAGTTTCAATTGTTCTCGGAGCAGGTCACAGTCACGCCTGGCAATTTTCAGGGCGTCTTCAGGGCTGGTCAAGGGATTGTCACTCACTGGTTCCGACTCCGCTTCCCTGGGATGGTTGATTGAGGGTTCCTCCCTGTTGGCACCGGACAGACACTTCTTTTGGTTACCCGACTTCTGCCTTGGGCCTTCTGGATATTCGGTCATCCGCATGACGAATCCTCCATTTTCTCTAGGCTGCAGGGCATCTCGGTCCCCCTTTTTCTCCGCGGGATCTGCGGACATGTCTGTTCCTTCCACGGTACGTGAAGAACCACTTTTCTTTTTCTTTTTTCGCCTTTTTGTTTTGGATGACACAGTCCCCTCAGGGATACTGGGGTCTCCATCTTCAATTGAAATTTTGGCAGCGTCACTGGATCCTCCATGCTTTTCTTGCAACTGTGATAGCTGATGGAAATATTTGGTGATCCGCTGCTCCTGCTCTTTCTCCTGTCGATCATATTCATCATCATACGGAGCAGTCTTTTCGGTTCGTACTGAGTTCAGGCAACCCCACCATTCTTGGGGTATTTGTGGGTGTGACTCGGTTTGGGTTCCCCATAAGAGATGTCTTCCTCCTCATCGGACTGGAAGGGCCACTCTTCCGTGGGGTAGGGTTCATTACAGGAATGCTGCATCTTGTCCTCCATTTTGGGGCTATCAGGTTTATTTTTCTTCCTGACCTCAGGAGGTGCTCTTGGAATCGGGGAAAAGCGTCCATCTATGGTTTAGTAGGTTTGAGTGCAGTGTAGATTTCCTGCCTGGGTTGTATCCCTTTAACTCTGGTCTCTGTTGCATGAGATCTTTGTTTATGTTGCTCAGGCTGTTTGTAGTCAAAAAGCACAAAAAAAAATTCACAGGCAATCTCCGGGGTCCCTTTTAATTTCAAAGGACACCTCAGTCCCAATTCTGACACCATATGTAGGAGGACGTGCGCAGAGGTATGCAAGGGAGACTTGTTAAGGTGTAATTAAATAAGGCTTTTATTGCGCCTGTTTCTTTAACATAAGAAAATCATCCAAACATATTCAAATAAGGGGTCAAACAAAGCTTCTGTTCCACTTGGGAGTATTTCTAGTGAAACCTATGCAGTCCACAACCCCTTTAGATTAGCATGTCTCCCAGCCCCAAACATATATCTTGATATGTGCAGATATACAAAAAGTATTTTAAAGGAAAGTCTTATCTGTTTTCTTGTAGTTGGAGGGAAAGTCTTCTCTGTTCCTGGGTTGCTGTCTTTTTCCTCAGGCTATATCAGTATTCAGGTCCAGAAGTGCTTTCCCCTGTGTCTTGCAAGCAGCATGCAGTTTCTTCTGGCAGACTCAAGAAATCTGTTCCTATGGTCAGTCCCACAACTTGTGAAAATCAGGAACAATCTCACTTCATGTCTGTGACGGTTCAGGGGATTCAATCCCCTTCTTTCTCTCCCTCTGTCCCATCTCCTTCCAATCCTTCTACCTTTTACCACTCCTGTCCCGTTCCGTCTACCTCTCTCTCTACACCACTGCCTCAGCGCATGCCCCGCAGGTCTCGCGCGCCAACGCGGTCCCCGAGCCCCTCCAGTGATGCTCCCCGCTCCCAGACACCCGCTATGCCCGCGGCCAGTGCCTCACCTTCCCTGGTGTCTCCATCAGCTCCTCTGACTTCCTCCGTTGGGGTGCCCATGGCGCGGCGCTCTGCGCGCCTGGAGAAGCGGCCTGTGCGTGCGCTCCCTGAGCTTGCGGAGGGCGCGCACACACGCTCTTCGTCTGGGTCCTGTCGCCCTTCTGGTTTCTCCTCCCGGTGCCTGCGTGCCATCTCCCTGTCGCAGCCTGTGCGCACGCACCCTCAGCTTACAGAGGACGTGCGCACACGCTCCCCTTACCAGGCCTGCCACATTCCTGACTCCTTCTCCCAGTCTCTACAGGCCATTCTCCTGACTGCCCCTTCTGTCTCCTCCTCTTCTCTCCCTGACCTATCCCTGTTGTCTCCCACTTCTCTCTCTGCTCCTCCCCTCTCTCCTATTGGTGTGTCTCCCTTTATAATCCCTGTCTGTCCTCTCTATCGTCGCTCTGCATAATTCCTGTTTCCCTGTGTGTGCTGACCTATGCTGTGCTCCCTTTGAGTCCCTGCTGTATCCTTCTCCTGTTTTTACTTTGAATTTCCCTGGATTTGACCCCTGCTTGTCCTGGACTACCCTGCTCTCTGTACCCCTTGAACCTTGCTACAAACTATACCTTGCTGACCTCTGGAATCCTTGGACCTGCCTTTGTACCCTGATGACTCTACTCTCTGGACCCCTGGACATTGGCACATGGATACGACCATTCTTACGCTTACACCAACAGATGTTGCAAGTATCGTTAACCACTCTCGCTACAGGCCCAGCAACGCTATACCACACTCCGGGCTTGCTCTCACTGCTGTGGGTGTGTGGTGTAATACCGTTCCCACCTCAGTACTGGGGTCTTGCCAGGTCGGCGGGCATACAGGCGTGACATTATGCAGAGCCCAACAAATGCAGACCCCCCTGAGGTGGGTACAAGTATTTCCATAGAGGCCTTACAATTTGTCAGTAACCAGCTGTCTACGGTCTCCCAGCAATTGGCCAAATTCTCCCTTCAGGAGAGTCCCATGGCTCCTATGCCACCGGTGGCTACAAAATACGCCAACCCTGGGCCTCGGATTCCCTCTCCGAATCGCTACGATGGGGACCCCCTTACCTGCCGCGGTTTCTTAAACCAATGTGAGGTGCAGTTTGAGATGTCCCCCTCCCTGTTTCCCACTGGTCGTGCTAAAGTAGCATATGTATACGCCTTGCTCACCGGAGACGCTCTCACCTGGGCCTCCCCCCTATAGGAGCGCAAAAGCGAAGTAACGCAAGATTACTCTTTTTCCAAATGCAAATTTCAACTTGTATTTGATACTCCTGCATGGCGCGAGACAGCCGCCTTCTCTCTTTTTCACATTTCACAGGCCCGAAGATCGGCTGCCAAATACGCTATCGAGTTCCGTACGCTGGCCGCTGAAATCCAATGGAATGATGAGGCACTCACCGCCGCGTACTGGCACGGACTTTCAGATACGTTGAAAGACGACCTAGCTACTCATTCCCGGCCTTCTTCCCTGGAGGAGTTGATCACCCTGAGCGAACGCATGGATCAGCGTACTCAGGAGAGACGGCATGAAAGGCACTGTTCTCGCTCTCCTTCTTCTGTTGTTTCTCACAGGTCGCCTACTACATCTCTCCTGGCACTGGAGTCGCCGGAACCGATGCAGGTCGGCAGTCAGCAACTTCGGATAATGGAGAGAGCGTGGCGTTGCCTGAATATACTTTGCTTCTACTGTGCTTCTCCGGTACATCGTCTCCAGAATTGTTCCCTGAAGCTGGGAAATGGGCACACCCAGTAAAGGTAGAGCGGCTTCTACTGGGTACTGCCTCTCCTTGCCCCTCTCCTCCCGAAGCTCTCCCAAAGAAGTTTCTGCTTCCTGCCACGTTGGAGGGTCCGAACCTTTTTCTGAAGGTTGAAGCTGTCGTCGATTCAGGATCGGGTGGTAATTTCCTGGACAAGAAGTTCGCGTCGGAGGATCAAATCCCCATGGTCAGAAGGAAGACCCCCATTGGCCTCGAGGCCATTGACGGCCGACCACTCCAGCCGGCATTTATCATTTGGGAGTCTATTCCTCTTACATTGACCTTGGCTGATGGTCATAAGGAGGTAATCATTTTCGATATTTTTCAATCTCCCACAGTGCAAATTATTTTAGGATTGCCTTTGCTTCAACTCCACAATCCGCGCATTGACTGGTCCGGTACTCTGCCTCTCCAGTGGCCCTCGTCCGCAGATGCAGTTCCTGCGGAATCTCCTGTTGCGGTGCTTGCCGGCCTGGATTCCGTTTCTTCCAATCTATTGACCCTGCCTACCGTGTATCATGAGTACCTGGATGTGTTCAACAAGGTACAAGCGGAGATTCCTCCCCATCGTCTGTACGATTGTCCTATCGATCTCATTCCTGGGACCATCCTGCTGAAGTCTAAATCATATCCACTCTCCTTCCCGGAGACCGAGGCCATGACGTCCTACATTCAGGAAAATTTGGAGAAGGGATTCATCCGCAACTCTACCTCCCTGGCTTCTTCTTTGTGAAGAAGAAGGATGGATCACTTAGGCCGTGCATTGACTTTCGCGGACTTAATAAGATCACGGTGAAGAACCGGTATTCTCTTCCGCTTATCTCAGAACTGTTCGATCGTCTCCAGGGGGCCTCTATCTTCTCAAAGCTTGACTTAAGAGGTGCCTATAATCTCATTCACATAAGGGAGGGGGACGAGTGTAAAACAGCATTTCACACATGTTCTGGACATTATGAATATCTTGTTATGCCCTTTGAGTTATGTAACGCTCGTGCCGTTTCTCAAGAGTTCATGAACGACATCTTCCACGGTGTATTGGGAACATTTGTCATAGTCTACCTTGACGACATTCTTATTTTTTCTAAAAATCTGGAGGAACACATTCAACATACCAAACTTGTGCTTTCCAGTCTCCGCTCTAATCGCCTTTATGCCAAGATGGAGAAGTGTTTGTTCCACCAGGCCTCTACTGCCTTCTTAGGCTATATCATCTCCAGCCAAGGCCATGGATCCAGAGAAACTTAAAGCTGTTCTCGATTGGCCGTTGCCTAATTCCCTCAAGGCTGTGCAACGTTTTCTCGGCTTTGCCAACTATTATAGGAAATTCATCAAAACATTTTCTTCTATTGCTCTTCCCATCACCGCATTGACCAAGAAGGGTGCCGATATCTCGTCCTGGTCTCCAGAGGCTATCCTTGCTTTTGAGGTTCTCAAGAAGGCTTTCGTTTCTGCACCCATCCTTCGTCATCCAGATACCTCCCTCCCCTTCACTTTGGAGGTCGACGCCTCGGACGTAGGAGCCGGTGCAGTCCTTTCCCAGAGGACTTCTCCCCAAGAGAAACTTCACCCCTGTGGGTTTTTTTCACGGAATTTTTCATCTGCCGAAAGGAATTATGATGTTGGTAATCGTGAACTTTTGGCCATCAAACTGGCTCTTCAAGAATGGAGACACCTTTTGTGTCTCACTGACCACAAAAATGTGTTATATATTGAGGGGGCTTGTCGTCTGGGATCCCGCAAAGCTCGCTGGTCACTCTTCTTTTCCCGCTTTAACTACACCATCTCATATATTCCTGGTACCAAAAATGTCAAAGCGGACACTATCTCACGTCAGTTCGCCACCGAAACCGAAGCTAATGAAACCACGGAGCCTATTCTTCCTGCTAAATGTATAATTTCCGCTAACAACTTCGATGTGTTGGACGAAATCAACAAAGCTCAAGCTCACATTCCCAGCAGGTTCAGGGTACCAGAAGGATGGCTATATGCAGCTCCACGCTTTCGCCATAAAGTTTTACTTTGGGGTCATTCTTCTAGAGCAGTTGGTCATCCAGGCTTCAAAAGGACTGCAGATCTCATTAAACAGACTTTTTGGTGGCCCAAGATGAACCAAGACATTCTCGATTTTACCACCGCCTGTCCTGTATGTGCCCAGAGTAAGACACTCCATCACAAACCTTCTGGACTTCTCTTGCCTCTCCCCATTCCGGAACAACCCTGGAAACACATTTCAATGGATTTCATTGTTGAACTGCCCATTTCCAAAGAGATGAACACCATTCTGGTCGTAGTAGACAGGTTCTCTAAACAAGCACACTTTATCCCCCTCAAGCGTCTCCCTAACTCTGCCACTTCGGCTGATGTCTTCTCCAAAGAAATTTTCAGGTTACATGGCGTTCCCATTTCTATTGTCTCTGACCGTGGATCACAGTTCATCTCGAAATTCTGGCGGGCTTTTTCCCAAAGACTAGGTATCTCTCTCTTGTTTTCCTCTGGATACCATCCTCAAACCAATGGTCAAACAGAAAGGATGAATCAAACTCTTGAACAATATCTAAGATGCTTCATATCGGACTCACAAGATAACTGGGTGGACCTTTTGCCATGGGCCGAATTTGCAATAAATTCCCTTAAAAACTAGTCTACTCAGGAGTCTCCCTTTTTTATTAACTTCGGTTTCCATCCCAGTAGCCTTCCTCTCTCGCCTTCTCCTTTGGGCGTTCCTGCGGCCGACTCTCATGTTGCCAATCTACAAGAATCTTGGAAAAGGATCCTCAAGACTTTACAATCTGCGGTTGCCAAACAAAAGACCAAGGCAGATCGTCATCGTCAACCTGGGCCTTCTTTCAACCTTGGCGACCGGGTGTGGTTATCCTTAAAAAATATAAGGCTTAAAACACCGTCACCCAAACTGTCTCCTAGATTCCTAGGTCCATTCAAAATATTGGAGAAAATTAATCCTGTGGCTTACCGTCTCGACCTGCCTCCCTCTATGAAGATTCCTTCTGTGTTCCACGCTTCCCTTCTTAAACCCTTTATACCTAGTCCTCATTTTCCTGTCCTGTCTCGGAAATCCAATCCGGTCTCCACCCTAGGACAACAGGAGTATGAATTCCAATCACTCATCGATTCCCGCTGGTCCAAAAACAAACTCCAGTTCCTGGTCCATGGAAGGGCTATGGTCCGGAAGAACATTAGTGTGTACCAGCACGTCACATCCATGTCCCGAGACTACTCCTTCAATTCCAGCAAAAGTTACCACTCAAGCCTTGGTTGGATCACTCGGAGATCGATCCTCAGGGGGGGTATACTGTGACGGTTCAGGGGATTCCTTCCCCTTCTTTCTCTCCCTCTGTCCCATCTCCTTCCAATACCTCTACCTTTTCCCACTCCTGTCCCGTTCCGTCTACCTCTCTCTGTACCCCACTGCCTCAGCGCATGCCCCGCAGGTCTCGCACGCACACGCGGTCCCCGAACTCCTGCAGTGACGCTCCCCGCTCCCAGACACCCGCTATGCCCGCGGCCAGTGCCTCACCTTCCCTGGTGGCTCCGTCCGCTCCTCTGCCTTCCTCCGTTGGGGTGCCCGTGGCGCGGCGCTCCGCACGCCTGGTGACGCGGCCTGTGCATGCGCTCCTGCAGCTTGCGGAGGGCGTGCACACACGCTATTCATCTGGGTCCTGTCGCCTTCTGGTTCCTCCTCCCGGTGCCTGCGTGCCACCTCCCTGTCGCAGCCTGTGCACGCGCACAATTAGATTACAGAGGGCGCGCGCACACGCTCCTCTTATCAGGCCTGCCATGTTCCTGACTCCTCCTCCCAGTCCCTACAGGCCATTCCCCTGACTGCCCCTTCTGTCTCCTCCTCTTCTCTCCCTGACCTATCCCTGTTGTCTCCCACTTCTCTCTCTGCTCCTCCCCTCTCTCCTATTGGTGTGTCTCCCTTAATAATCCCTGTCTGTCCTCTCTATCGTCGCTCTGCATAGTTCCTGTTTCCCTGTGTGTGCTGACCTATGCTGTGCTCCCTCTGTGTTCCTGCTGTATCCTTCTCCTGTGTTTCCTTTGGATTTCCCTGGCTTTGACCCCTGCTTGTCCTGGACTACCCTGCTCTCTTTACCTCTTGAACCTTGCTTCGAACTCTACCTTGCTGACCTCTGGAATCCTTGGACCTGGCTTTGTACCCTGACGACTCTAATCTCTGGACCCCTGGACATTGGCACACAGATACGACCATTCTTACGCTTACACCAACAGGCATTGCAAGTATCATTAATCACTCTCTCTACAGGCCCAGCAATGCTATACCACACTCCGGGCTTGCTCCCACTGCTGTGGGTGTGTGGTGTAATACCGTTCCCACCTCAGAACTGGGGTCTTGCCAGGTCGGCGGGCATACAGGCGTGACAATGTCTCAAAGACAGGCTTTTCTAAGAAACCTAATCAGCCAGGTGGTGTTGGTTAATTGACTACCAGCAGTTAACCACCACACTGCTGGATTAGAGGCACATTCCCTGAACAGGGATAACTCCTCTGTTACATTCCTCTTAACGCCTCTGAAGGAAATCTCAAACTCTCCCAGACTTCCTTCACTACAAATTTATGCTATCCTGTTTCAACTCTGTCCTCTCAGGCTAAACAAACCTACTTTTCTTCATTAAACAACACGCATAAATCTAACCCATGCCAACTTTTCTCTTTCTTTGACTCTCTACTCAGACCACCCTCAGCTGCCTCTTCTTCTTCCTCCATCTCACCTCAGGACTTTGATGACTATTTTAAGGAAAAGGTGGAATCCATATGTCGGAACATCCCCTCTGTTTCCTCCTCCTATCCTACATCGCTTCCTAACTCTCCTCCTGCCATCCTTGACTCTTTTTCCACTGTATTAGAGGAGTATGTGTCACTGCAGATCTCCCCTTCTCCCTCTACCACTTTCCCTCTTGACCCCATTCCCTCCAATCTCATACAATCTCTTGCTCCTTGTAAGAGATGTGTGCAGAGGTACATTTAATGGAGACCGATGTGGGTGAATTAAATCCTTGCTTTTTTTTCGCCTGTTCCTTGAACAAGGCACAACAAAACATACAAAAACAAACAAAATAAAGGCCTACTCTACTTTGGAGAATAACTAAATCTTTAAGTAAGCCCTTTCTAACTGGGTGGGTAGCTAAGTTTGTTACCACCCTAAACAAAACACACAACACCCACATTAATAATATATAAATATATAATATATATATATATATATATATAAAAAGCAGAAAATAGCCGTGTTAGTCCAGTTGCGATAGTGCAGAATTAATGAGCTCTTCAGTATTCGGTGATACCTTTTTTATTGGACTAACAATTTATGTCATAGGACATAAATGTTAGTCCAATAAAAAAGGAATCACCGAATACTGAAGAACTAATTTATTCTGCACTATATATATATAGAGCGCATGCCCCATAGTGTACCACTGTAACATTTAATGTTGGGGAAGGGTGGATGGAGGGATTAAAAACACTCACAAGGTAAAGGTAAATATTAAGCCATTTGTGATATTATCACCACCAGGCATGTCCAAACTGCAGCAGGGAGTCCAAGATTCGCTGGAATAGGTCACTCAAACAGCGCTGTCCCTCCGGTTCACTTGAAATCTTCCAAACTCATTTGGTATCAGAGTTGGCCTTTAATTCACTGCATGTGCTCCCCGGCCGTAAAGGAGCACACAACGTGATGACGTAGTGTCGTAGGTTACGTCCCTGACGCGTTTCGTCGCAAACAAATGCAACTTTTTCAAAGGGAATGTCCCTGAACAAGATTAACACTGTTAAGTACTGGAGCGTCCCAAGTTTGATTGGTTGATGGACTAAATGAAAGTCCCACCCCTAAATCTGATCGTAGCTATGAACTTGTATAGTTTAATTTACCCAAAGCAGTTCAAATTAACTATTTGTTGTATAGATTGTTCTAAAGGTTTAAATGATTCATGGGATAGATAGACTCTCCAGTAACATAACCGTGCTATGACACAAGATAATGATATATATACACACACAATGCCTCACAGTGAGAGTGTGTGTGTATATATACATTATCTTGTGTTCATCGCCACTGTTATGTTACTGGAGAGTCTATCTATCCCATGAATCATTTATACCTTTTGAACAATCTATACAACAAATAGTTAATTTGAACTGCTTTGGGTAAATTAAACTATACAAGCCCATAGCTACGATCAGATAAAGGGGTGGGACTTTCATTTAGTCCATCAAACAATCAAACTTGGGACCCTCCATTACTTAAACAGTGTTAATCTTGTTCAGGGACATTCCCTTTGATAAAGTTGCATTTGTTGCGATGAAATGCGTCAGGGACGTAACCTACGACACTACGTCATCACGTTGTGTGCTCCTTTACGGCCAGGGAGCACATGCAGTGAATTCAAGGCCAACTCTGATACCAAATGACTTTGGAAGATTTCAAGTGAACCGGAGGGACAGCGCTGTTTGAGTGACCTATTCCAGCGAATCTTGGACTCCCTGCTGCAGTTTGGACATGCCTGGTGGTGATTATATATCACAAATTGCTTAATATTTACCTTTACCTTGTGAATGTTTTTAATCACCCCATCCACCCTTCCCCAACATTAAATGTTACAGTGGTACACTATGGGGCGTGCGCTCTCTGTTTTGTTTTTTCTATAGAATCTGCTGTGGAGCTGGTTATTCCATGTGAGAGCTGCCGTGGACCCCTGGGATCTGTACATTTGTTCTGGTGCTATTTGTCAGGACTCTGCATAGGGTTTGGACATTGGACTTTTATATATTTTATATGTTATCTTGTGTTATCCATGTTTGGTCTAGTATAATGCTGCTTGCTGTACACTATTAATGGTATTATTTTTAGTTTAACTATATATTTACATTTATTGTCATTTATTGGTACACAAATATTCACCTTTTGGCGCTACTTTTTTCTTTTATATATATATATATATATATTATATCCACACACAGTGGTCGACCAAATCACCCAAAATCTTTCTGCCGAACAAAAAATCTACTCGCAAACTAGTCCCGCCCCACCCCCCCTAGTCCCACCCCAACCCCGCCTAGTCCCGCCCACCCCTGCCCTAGTCCAGCCCCCAACCCCACTCCGCTTTTAAAAAATTCAGAAATTAAATTGAATAAATTCCTAATAAGAACAACATTCGTTTTTGACATAAGTTAATTTATTTTATTACATTATACTACAATTAGTCCTTGTTACGTGTGTGTGTGTGTGTGTTTGTGTGTGTGTATGTGTGATCTTACCTGATCCGCAGTCCAGGTACCTCATTCCAGCAATGTTATATGTTGGATGTGAGGTGTTTCTTACCTGTCTTCTGGGTTAGGGGGGATTCCGATGTCTCCTGTGTGAAGCTTGAGTCAGATCTGGATGTAAGCAATATAGGTTATTTCGGTGTAGGTATAGGGCAGTTAAGATATATAGGGTAAGTAAGATATCCAGGTCTAGAGTGTGAGACAGTGTGAGAGAGAGACAGAAAGTGGGTGAGAGAGAGAGGGTGACACAGAGAGAGAGAGAGAGTGGCACAGAGAAAGAGCAACAAAGAGAGAGCGACAGAGAGAGAGCGACACAGAGAGAGAGAGACACACACACAGAGAGCGACAGAGAGAGAGAGAGAGCGACACACAGAGAGAATGACACACAGAGAGAGAGAGAGTGACACACATAGAGAGAGCGACACAGAGAGAGAGAGAGACAGAGAGAGAGAGCGACATAGAAAGAGAGAGAGAGCGACACAGAGAGAGAGAGAGAGAGAGCGACACACACAGAGAGAGAGCGAGCGACACACAGAGAGAGAGAGAGAGAGACACACACACACAGAGAGCGACACACAGAGAGAGAGAGAGAGAGAGTGACACACAGAGAGAGAGAGAGAGAGAGAGAGAGAGAGAGAGAGACACACACACAGAGAGAGCGACACACACACACACACACAGAGCGACACACACACACAGAGGGTGAGAGAGAGAGACCAAGTCAGTCATCCTACTCACACACCCTCTCACACACACCCACACACACACACTCACACTCTCACACTCTCACACTCAAACACTCACACACTCTCACACTCTCACATACACTCTCACACTCTCACACACACTCACACACACACTGCCACACACTGACACACACTGACACACACTGACAGACACACACACACACACACACACACACTGACAGACACACACACACATTGACAGACACATACACACACTCTGACAGACACACACACACTCTGATAGACACACACAAACACACTCTCACACACACACACTCTCTCTCTCACACACACTCACACACACACACACACTCTGACAGACACACACACACTCTGACAGACACACACACTACCAGAAACGGCGCCGGGAGTCCCGCTCACCATCTGAGGTGTGTTGGAGTCATCGGGGGCTGCGGGCAACATTAGGAGCTTGCAGGAGACATCAGAGGTTTGAGGGGTCCTGCAGGGGTTTGCGGCGGCTTGTGGGAGACATCGGAGGTTTGAGGGGGCCTGCGGGGGCATATGGCGGCCAATGGGGTTATGCGGGGTCCTGCGGCGGCAATTGAGTGTATGAGGCGACCATTGGGGGTATGTGGGGGCCTGCGGGGGCCATGGGGGTAAGCAGGGGTTATTGGGATGTATGCGGGGGCCATTGGGGATATGCGGGGGCCATTGGTGATATGTGGGGGCCTGCGGAGGCACTCTCTGGCTGCTACGGGGAGGAGAAATGTGCTCAGAGAGGCGGGGGAGGAGGGAGGGCACTGCTCAGGGAGCCGGAGGTGGGGTAAGCTCCTGCAGCAACATGAACCCACCTTTTTTTTTCCTCCAGCGTGAGCGGGGGAAATTAAACAGCAGCGCGAGCAGGGAAATATTTTAAAAAAAAACACGTGTGCTGCTTGGGCCAATAGGAGCTCACCAATCCACTCACCCGGGGCATGCAGATTTATAGGTTTGTCGAACACTGTATACACCTATACATCTGCACGCCCCGGGTGAGTGGATTGGTGAGCTCCTATTGGCCCAAGCAGCACACGTGTTTTTTTTTTTAATATTTCCCTGCTCGTGCTGCTGTTATATATATATATAAATACATGTGTTTATTACTCTCTGATCATGATGCAGTGGATGTCATATATTGTACTGGAATTACATAGTGTCTGTGCATAGTGGAAATAAAATTTAAGTTAAAAAAAAAATCAATCCAATTTCTTTCCTCAGTTTTGTAAAGAGAGCTTTATTGACACTTTTCAAATTTAGGTCTTAAAATCAGCAGACAAAGAGGGTGTATAGTAGTGATGAATAGGGATAAATATCTGGACGAAGCCCACAAACTTCTAAAAGACAAATACACATATGAAATATTAGAAAATATAAAAAGACTTTGATTTTGTGATAAGTTTAAATACAACCATTCCTATCATCTATACTGTATACTTCCGAAGATTCATAATAACCTTATAAATCCCTGAGGATGCCCATTAGTTTTGGAATCAACTCAATCACAGCAAATTTATCCATAAATGTTGATAACATTTTTCAAAAATATGTTAAATGTTTGAGATCCCATGTTAAAGATAACATACAGATATGAAATTTTCTACATAAACTATGCGGTAGTATGGATTAATAATTACATATTAGTGACATGTGATGTATCTTCTTTATATAATATAATAAACCATGTGCAGCAATGGAAAGCAGTTGAATATTTTCTAAAGAAACACAAGGAGATGGAAGATACACAAATATAATTCATTTTAGAGAGCATATCCTTTATATTGATCGATAATTATTTCCTTTTCTGGGCACCTGGTTTGCTCCTAGTTATGCGAACCTTCTCATTGGACATTGAGAGGACCATGTCATCTGGTCCAACCAGGAACTAGGCACAAATCTTGTGCTCTGGAAAATATATAGAGTATATTGATGACATTCTATTTGTTTGCTATGGGCATAAAACATAACTTGAACAATTTCTACAATATGTCAATTTCAATTTATTTAATCTAATTTTCATGTGTAAATACAGTAGTGAACAGGTTGAGTTCCTAGACCTGGTGATATACTGTACACTGAGGACAGAAAATTGGAGACAAAAAAATGAAAAGGAAGTACAGTAGATTGTAACAACTTTATTTTAATCAACAGTAATAACCATCATACTGTAGATGGTTGGTGAGTTTTGCCTATTGATAGTTTTGCAGAATCAAGCCAAATATATGTAGCAATGTACTCGGACATTACTATAAAAATACGAAGACCCCTGTCCCCCCCTGCCCCCTTCAATGCCCTCCACACCCCTTCCCCCCCACCAACTTCCTATTCCCTTTATTTTAGAAACATTTAGGCCCCTATGGCTAGAAATGAGAGATAAAAACCACGGAGGGAATAATCAATGAGAATGAATGAGGGTTCCTGCATCCTTCCCCCTGCTGACCCCAGAATCCCGGGACTGGGGTTGTCTCCAAAGGGCCTTATGCCCTTCAATCCAGTTGTTAGATCAACTGGTTCCCTTAATCCAGGGTTCTTTTTTCACCCTCTTTTTCTTCTTCTCCTGCTGGCCTACATCCAGCAGGCCCTCCCCCCTCTAGCACTCCCCTCCCCTCTCTCACAGCCACCTTACCTGCCGGGGCTGCCCCAGAAGTTACAAGAATCACCTCTCCTTCTTATCTAGTCAAATGACTGATGAACTATAAAGCCCCCCATTGTGGGAAAATTGGAGACCTAGAGTTAATGTGTTTAGATCCATGGCTAGTAACTCCTCTATAAAGATTATATCGCTGAATATTAAAGGATTCCAAACCAATAGGAAAAGGAGACTGGCCCTACAAGAGCTCAAGAGAGCTAAGGGAGATACAGTTTTCCTCCAAGATTAATTTAAATGTTCACGACCCTCCCAATACATTCAAACATACATTACCGTTAGGATTTTATTAATCATTTAATAGCAAAAGGCGAGGGGTGGAGATTCTGATTAGACGAGGAGTGCCCTTCTGTGTTAAAAAGGTGATCCATGACCATCAGGGCAGATTTCTGATAATATATTGTACCTTGTCCGGTTCAGCATTAGCCCTAGTTATTCACCAAATGAAAACCAACTGGAATTTTTAAGGGCAGTCCTGGAATCTATTGAATCTCAATATTTATTCTCGCTCCTGGTGGGCGGATATATGAACATGGCCATCAACTCCGATGTGGACAGATCCAATACCCCAGGACAATCCCACACTATCAATACACAAAGAAAAGCCAAGAAATTTAGAGATCTATTAAAAGAATTCTCCCTAACAG
Organism: Ascaphus truei; assembly: GCA_036426205.1. NCBI lineage: Eukaryota > Metazoa > Chordata > Amphibia > Anura > Ascaphidae > Ascaphus > Ascaphus truei. The sequence goes on from CM071567.1 coordinate 288,532,674, forward strand.
ATATATGGAGGGCACAACATCAGAACCAATGTGAATACACCTTCTATTCGACCCCACATCAGACATAATCACAAATAGGCTATTTATTCGCCACAAAAAATATTCTCCATGCTTCGTCCCTTTCAGATATTGGCCCAATTACCTGGTCGGACCACGAGCCAATTGAATTGACCCTCTCCCTCTCCTTTGTTAAACCGTACTCTTTCAACTGGAGGCTATACGACTCATTCCTAAACTACCCAGATATAGAAAATCAAATAAAAAAATACTTAAATTAATATTTTAATATTAATAAAGGATCTGTTACCTCCCCAGCAATTCTCTGGGAGGCCCATAAAGCAAAGATCAGAGGTGACTTCATTTCTATTGCTTCCCATAGGAAGAAAAATAAATTGAAACTGTATAAAGAACTAACCGATAAAATTCTAAATCTGGAGCAACTACACTAAAATAACCCATCAAAGAAAATCTAAAATCTATAAATAAAATAGAGCGGATAGGGACGCGCTTTCGCTTCGACAGATCCAACTAGAGGATGTTGAGATAGCCTTGAAATGGACAAATCAACACTATTATGATAAGGGAACAAGGCACAGACATCTAGCTAATAGACTTAGGGGGGTGCAGATTAGATCATACATTTCTGCAATTAAGGGTAAAAATGGATCAATTATCCACAATGATAAGGAAATTGCCCAAGAATTACCAACATTTTATACAAAGTTATATAATCTAAACTCTGATGTTTAAATAGCAAAATCACCCAGACGGAACTGACTGAGGCAGTGAAGTCATTAAAAGCTTCCAAGGCTCCAGGTCCGGACGGATTCACGAATGTCGACTATAAAAAATTCCTTGCTAATCTATCCCCTTATTTACAAGAGTTGTTTAACTCATTTTTAGAAGGTAAACCAATCCCTCCCACAATGTACTCCGCAAGTTTGGCTATTATACATAAAGAAGGACATGACCCTATGCAATGCGGTAGCTATCGCCCAATATCCCTACTCAATTCTGATCTCAAGATATACTGTATAGCAAAATTCTGGCAAACAGACTAAATCCTATCCTTCCGAGCCTGATCCATATTGTTCTAGTGGGATTTGTCTCAGGAAGACATGCCTCAGACAACACCCAAAAAATAATTAATATAGTGACCATGTTCAACTTATGGGAACCAAGGCATTTCTATTAAGCCTTGTCGCAGAGAAGGAATTCAATAGAATTGATTGGAAATTTCCGGACAATACAATGCAGACATTTGGTTTCTCAGGCTATATTTTAGGGGGTGTCCGTGCCCAATATCAAAATCCATGGCCATCCTCAAACTCCCGGGAATCGACCGGGGTTCAATAAAGATAAGAAACGGAACAAGACAGGGCTGCCCGCAATCCCCCTTCTTTTTGCTCCCTCATTAGAGCCCTAAGCCTCAATTATAAGAGCAAATGTAAATATACAGGGAATTACGATAGGCAAATAAACTAAAATGTCTCTATTCGCAGACTATGTTATTTTAACACTAGCCAACCCAATGACCTTTCTACCCAACCAAGTGTACTAACTGAATTCAGGAAATATAAAACACAGGGAAAGGGAGAGGGGGGGGGGGGATAGAGCTCCTAGCTGCCTCAGATTGCCACGTAACAAAATCTGGCTGCTGTGACAAGAAACCAGCCATAATCATATAAAGATACTAATATCAAATTTAAGTTATGGGCTGTACGAACCAGTGTCTAAGACTACAAACTAAGCTAACTGTATCATTTTTGAGCTCTTTCCTGGTAACACTATGCCAGTATATGCCTTGAGGGGATATTTAGGAACTTAGGGCCTCATGCACTAAGTGCAGAAAAAATGCATTCGCCAAGTGTTCCCGATCGGCATGATTTTGGCGATTTGCACTCGCAGTATTCAGTAAGGGCCGAATCCATGCCGATCCCTGCCAAATCACTGCGAAAGCAAAACGCTGATGAACCAGTAATAAAAAAGCCTGGCTCCTGATAGCCTGGCGACACGCCGTTTCTGCTGATATGTGTTTGCAGCAGAGAGAGACCCGCCGCTCTCTGCGCAAACATCGGCAAAATAAAAACATATCAAAACAACTTTTACTCATAGTGTACATGTGCAGGGGGTCTCCAGAGCTGAACCGCATTGGTTTCAGGTCCGGGGACCGCCTGCTTCCCGATATACAGGCCCCTTTATGAGGTGCCGGTATCCCTTTGAAAGCAAGGAGGAAGGAAGAAGAAAGAAGACCAGGGCGTGGCGAAGAAGACAAGAAGACCATGGAAGAGACCGGAAGAAGATACAAGAAAGAAGAACGAGGATGGATTACAAATAGAAGACCAGTGGATTGATTTGGTTTTTTATTTTAATGTTTATTATTTTATGGTGTATTATTTTATGGGTTCCTGTGCGTGGATTGGTTCGAGAGTAAGCTGTTCAATGGGAGTTCAATTTACCTATAAATATAATGTTGGGTGATTGCCCAAGAAACCTGGTCTGGCTCAGAACCCTGAGGAAGAGTTTGACAACCACTTCTGTAGATAAAAGAGATAACCGGTAACTCTCACGAGACAATGATCACAATGGAATGCTTACCAATCATAGTGGGTCAAGTAATGGTAAGTGAACTAAAGGCCTATGACGTCACATTTTCGTCATATGGTTCCACGGCCCTGATTGGGCCGTGAAAACCATGTGTTAAGGCCGATAAAAAAAATGATGACGTCATTTAAAGGCAATGAAAGCACAGCCAATCAGAATGGCTGTGCTTCAATTTCCTTTAAGATGACGTCATGAAAATAAAGATGGCCGGCCTCACATGGTACAGTACCCAATCAGAGCGTGGGAACTCCATCCCAACTCTGATTGGCTCTATTACCATGTGACAGGCTTTCAATGATGTCACATCCGTTCTCTCCCAAGCCTCTGTCACATGGTATACTAGATCCAATCAGAGTTGGGATGGAGTTCCCACACTCTGATTGGCTTTCGTACCATGTGAGGCCGGCCTTCTTTCTTTTCATGACGTAATCTTAAAGGCAATTGAAGCACAGCCATTCTGATTGGCTGTGCTGTCATTGCCTTTAAATTACGTCATATATTTTTTTTTATCGGCCAAAACACATGGTTTTCACGGCCCAATCAGGGCCGTGGGAACCTATGTCGTCTCATTTTGAAGGCAGACGCCGAGGAGGAAGGACCTCCGGAGAAGAAAGAAGACCAGGGCGTGGCCGAAGAAGACAAGAAGACCCCGGAAGAGACCGGAAGAAGATACAAGAAAGAAGAATGAAGATGGATTACAAATAGAAGACCAGTGGATTGATTTGGTTTTTTATTTTAATGTTTATTATTTTATGGTTTATTATTTTATGGGTTCCTGTGCGTGGATTGATTCGAGAGTAAGCTGTTCAACGGGAGTCGGTGAGTGGGTCAAGTAATGGTAAGTAAACTAAAGAAATTTATTTTATTTAACTTGTTCATTTTTTTTAGGTTTTTTACATGTGTATTTATTTTTATTTTTTGGTATATCATTTCTTGCCACTGTATGTATGTATGTCTAGATCGATATATACATACAGGGTAAGAAATGATGTTGTTTTAAAAGCTTGTTTTGCTGTGTTTAAAATGTTTTTGGCTATGCTGCTATGCATAAATGTGTGTGTAATGTATTTTAGAATTAGATAGATGTAATATTTGCTATTGTATGGTGTACTTTAGGTTAGGGTGAAGCTTGCTTTTGTATATTGTATTCTTTTTGGTACTTATATTTTGTCTGAGGATAACTTGTTCTGTTCAACGATTGAATTAGTTAATTGTTTAATTGTTATGGATGGAAGTTAAATTGTTTAGTGATTTAATTAATGAATGCTAATTGATTTATGGTTACTGGATTGGGTTAAATAGTATACTTGTTTGGATGTATTGGTATTTTGTTTGGAATATGTTATTGTTAACATTCATTTGCAGAATGTACATGGTGCATAGATTGTATGCATCATGTATACAATGTAAATGCAATGTTTTGATTGGCAATTGAGGATTTTGATTGGAAGATGAGATTGGATTTTTTAAGGAAATTGATTTTATTGTTCTGTGTCTGTATGGAGAAGTGGTATTTGTAGTACAGCATGTTTTTGATAACCTTCTACATTTATTTGTATATTGGTTCATCATGTGTGTGTATATATATATATATATCATATATATATATGTGTGTATATATATAGTTGCATGATGAAGCCGCTGTACAAATGAATGGGTGATGGGTGGGTATCGGGCCAGTGTGGCTTAACCCCTTAATTATCTTTGCGGTTATTATCCGATAAGGTGTTTAAGGGGTTAATTGATATCTGAATGTAATTGCAATGTATTGGCTATGTATTGGCTATGTATTTTGTGGGCAACGAAAGACAAGGATTTTGATGGCGACGGGGGCTTCTTATTGATGAGGTCAGTAGTACTTTATTTATTTTATTATGTTAGATAATGTGTTTAATAATGGGCAAATAATCTATTATCCCTATCTGGATAATAGTTATTTTGCACATTACTGTACTGTAGGTGTTGGGGGGGAGGGATGTATGTATTGAATGTATAGGTCAAGTTTATTTATTTTACATTCAGGGTTGGTTCCTTGGTTCTGTGTGAGACCTCTGGAGACCACCTGAGGTATCATCGGGTATCTCACAGGTACCAGGCTGCGTGGTCCACGAGTGACACCTACGGGGAAGAACCGGTGGCCCCACATCAGTGGGGGCACCGCGGACCCGTAGTGAGCGGGGAAGTACCGGTGGCCTCACATCTGTGGGGGCACCGCGGACCCGTAGTGAGCACCCGTGAGTCCCCAGACCCCCGTGAGAACCACCCGAGGCCCCTCAGACACCTCTGGGTCTGACCCAGGGCTCCCAGACATCCGCGGGCCTACCGTGGGGACCCAATTGTGGCCCACGGTGACCCGCGGAGACAACCTGGGGGCCATGGAGCTTGGTGGGACCCACCAACAGGCCTCCACAACCTGTATGAAACAAGTTGCTGGTACCCTTTAGGTCTCTCAGGTGACCCGTCAGGCCCGCCGGGGACTCGCTGGGGTATGAACCCTGTATGTAAAATGATAAATCATGTATTTATGGGGGGGGGGGGGGGGGGGGGGGGGTTATGTATTGAATAAATAGAATGATGTTTATTGTGGGGCTGTGTATTGTTTTAATTGTGGGTAATGGGTGTGGGGGAGGGGGTATTGGCCCCAAGGGTATGTGAGTAGGCCTCTCTTGTGGGTAGTGGGTGAGGGTGGTTAGGCCTCACGGGATGGGGGGGTTAGTGGGGGAGGGTATGTAGGCCTCCCGATTGGTGGGTGAGGGTGGGTTAACCCCTTAATGACTGTAGCGGTTAATAACCGCTATGGTGATTAAGGGGTTAAGGGACATTACATTGGATGTTTTTATTCTTGTTTCTGTTTTGCAGCGGCTGAGGGGGCATGGACGGTGATGAAGATGAGGATGGCCTTCATCGTGGCAGCCGGACAAGGGTGAGTGCTATATGTTTTTAATGTATTTATTGTTCTTTATGTATTTAAAATGGGCACATTCACTATTATCCATTTGTGGATAATAGTAATTATGCCCATTACTATACTGTATGTGTTAGGGGGGGGGTTATTTATTTATAAGTATGTATGGGTTTTGACATAATGGGGGGGCACAGCAGAATTGGTGACTGCAGGCCTGCGGGTAAACACCGAGGGCCCCCGCTGGCCTATAGTATCATTGATGTGCATATATGTGTATGTTAGGGGGTATAGGGGTTGTTTGGGTAATATATAATATATATCTATATACTATATAGATATATATATTTATTATTTATATATATATATTTATTATTATTTAGTGTGGGGGCTGTTGGGTGTGTATTTTTTTATTGTGGGTAGCGGGGGTGGGTGAAGAGGGTATTAGCCCCAACGGTGGGTGTTTTAGGGTCTTGAGGGTGGGTTGCGGGAGGGCTTAACCCCTTCATAAGATTAAGAGAAGGGGTTAAGTGCACCCGCAACCCCCCGCAAACCCTAAACAACCACCAAGGGCCAAATACCCCCTTCACCCACCCCCGCTACCCACAATAAACCTGGCATGGCGGGTTAACCCCTTCATTGCCTTTGCGGTTAGCCGCTAAGGTAATGAAGTGGGTTTTAAATGCATTTTTCTGCCTCGGATGCATGCCGGGGGGCTCCGGTGCTGGTATTAATTTGTATCAGCTCCGGAGACACCCGGCAACAATCACAGCCAGGAAAAAGGCATGATTTTTTCTAAGTGTCGACCTTGCCGATGCTTATTCACCACCAACTAAAAGTTGGCGGGACGAATTGGCGAACAAATGTCTTTTCGAGAGTGCCGATCTGCACCGATAAGCACCGATAACATGATCGGGGCTACTAGAATACAGCCGATTTTAAAAAGTGACAAAAGGTGCCGAAAAGTGGCTTATCAGCAGCCGGATGCCGATAATTTTTTATCGGGAAGAAAAAATGCCGATTTTGACCACTTATCGGTGCTTACTGAATCGCAAAGGCTTTTTTGGAGATAAAACGCCTTTCGGCGCTCAGTACATGAGGCACTAAATGTGTCTCCGTGTTACATAGGCAGTTGCTATTCACTGAGATCACTGCAATGTGTTCTTTGTCTATACTCACTATGAGTGTTATCTGAATATAATATCTGCACATTGTCAGCATGTGTACTTACACTATACTTTAATCAAGTGTTTTATTGTGAGGAATATAATTTGATAATCACTACTAGCAATTATCCCACATTTGTTTTGATCCTACCATATCATCATTTACACATTTACTTTTCATACAATAGTGAGTGTTTATGAGGTTTATGGTTTAAGAGGCTATAACTGGATACGGTCGGTGAACCGTGCCTCTGGGCTATATGTATGCACATTTTGTGCTAGCCCTATTTAGGGTCTTACATCTTTGTTAGATTACCCTCACATTTTACCATGCTGATTATGTAGATTTATCTAAGTGTGTTTGTATTGTGACTACACGCTGACTATATATCTACACTATCACACCAGACTAGCCTGGCAATTCACTCCTGCCAGCTCCTTGGTATTCAATTTATGCTATTTGGATTTCATTTCCTCCAGACTCGGTATCAGCAGCCCTATAATGCTACAGACTGCCATTTTTTTAGATAATAGTACTGCTTCAATATATGCAATTACTTTTTTCTGCAGGAATTGATCCATATAAATTGTAGCCCTTATACCGTGTGATTGTGTATAGTGATTCTCTTAGTTCTCTTCCCTATTGACTTTGTGTGGAAGTTTCTTTTGTATGTCATTAGGGGGTGGTCTTGGACCTTCTTACCACGCCCCTCTGTACAATTTTATTTATTATCGATTAAATTGATTTTAATATACTTCATCATTTCTATTAGGTCCATCCGAGTGCATTCATGAGGGAATCTTTTGGTTGTTTGTTTGAATTCAGGAAACCCAAGGCATCTAATCCTCCCATAGCCTGAAATTAAATGTCTCCAACTAAATTTCTATTACAGATGGAACTCATCCCATATTAAATTCTTGGGTATTAATATGCCAAAGTACTACAAATCTCTCTACCAGTGCAACTACCCTCCCCTATTTGATACAATTAAAAAGGATTTGGCACTTTGGGATGGACTCTGGATCTGTTGGATTGGGAGAATATCCTCAGTCAAATGAATATACTCCTAGACTACTTTATTTTTTCCAGACCCTTCCGGTGTGGGTTCCTGGAAGAAAAATCCTAACAAAACAGGAAACTTCAATTTTTCTGGCAAGGTAAAAGGATGAGGACAGATAGATTGGTTATGCTGGCCTCCAGGGCGAGAGGGGGGATGGGAGAACCAGATATTTCAAAGTACTACCTAGCTGCACAACTATGACAATTGGTAATATGGAATGCAGACCCTGGTCTATGTTGTTGGTTGTCCATAAAGTCCCAATACTCAGGAGCGACTTCTCTGCCATTTTCTCTTTGAGCCCATGACCGACACAATATAAATATAAAAGCATTTAATCTGGGCTCAATGAGGTGTTCCAGGGACGTATGGTCTAAAACTAAAGACAAATTCAAACTTACCTTCACCCCCCTCCCAACTCACCCCACTTTTTGATAACCCCAATTTTCCCCCAGGCTTTGAGAATAAACAATTTAATGAAAACAAGGACAAAAATATCAGAACAATAGGAGATCTTCTAGACAAAGGGAAGCTCCTTAATTTCCAGGTACTTATAAGTAAATATGATTCCCCATATCTCCACATGTTGAAATATCTACAAATCAGAAACTTTTTATACACACTGGCTAGCAAGCTCGAGTTTCCGCCACTTACTAATTTTGAATATCTTTGCAAAAGTGGAACATACCAGAAAGGACTAATCTCAAGAATATATCAGGGGTCGGAAGCCTCAGTAAAGACTCCAGATCACAATTATATGCTAAAATGGGCAGCCGATTTCAATATAGAAATAGATAGAGATGATAGGGAAGATACATGGGAGTACGCAGCAAACACCTCTATATGCACCACCATAAAGGAAAAGATCTATAAAATCTTATTTTACTGGTACAACACACCTAGTAGACTGAGACAAATATACCAGGGGTGTCTGACTTGTGCTGGAGGGGTTGTGGACAAAAGGGGGACATGGTGCATATTCGGTGGACCTGTCACATCATTCAAAAATTCTGGATTACTATACAAGCCATAATCAAAGAAACTACATAATTGTCTATCCCTTTCGATCCATTGATCTATTTACTCGCAAAACCAGTAGAAGAGATAAGCCTCCCTTTGCGGCGACTATTTTCATTTATACACACAATGGCTAGATGCGCTATTGCTGCATATTGGAAGAAATTAGCCTCTCCTTCTAGTCGAGCAGTCGAAAAAATAATAAATGAAGTAATGGTAATGGAAAAATTGATGGCTTTCTTGAAACACTCAACTGAAGAACTCTATAAAACATGGGTCCCATGGTCAGATAACTGAGTATAAACTAAATTGAAGTTTGGTAATTTAAAGACCTAAACCAAACCCGCCAAAAGATTAGAAGACTCTATATATAAGATCCTATTTGCTTCTAGATGTCTGCTCTGGCAGGCGAGGTGGGTAGGAGGAGCCACTTCCCCCCTACAACCCCCACTCCCTCCCATTCCCTCCCATTCCCTCCCATTCCCTTTACTTATTTCTTTCACTGTTCCTTTTATAGGACATTGACCTGACATTGCCAGTTGGTCTCTTCTCTCCAACTGTTTGTAAACCTACTCACCAACTTGTCAATGTATGACTCGAGCTATAATTGTATCCTGGTGCTACAACAACAATGATCACTGTTTCCCTATTTTTATATTTAATGGAAATGTAACTGTATATCTTTTTCTCAATGTCACAAGATGTTGTTTTCTTTCTTTGAATACTCAATAAAAAATATTGGAATAAAAAAAAATAGGCAGGGAAGAAGGGTAGAAAGGAAATAGATGGAATGAAACAGCAGAGATAAATTTATTTTAACGGTAACTACTGTAACTTACAGACAATAAAACAATATGTTTGTGTTAAATACAAACCAGAATATTATCCATAGGTGGAACACATCCATAATATATTATAAAGGCAATAAAACCTGAATCGGCGACAAGATGATGACTGTAACGCTCGTGGTGCCCACAAACCAGACAAAACCCCGATTCTGAGGTGGGAAGGAAGAATACCACACACCCAAAGCAGCAAAGGCATGCCCGGAGGGTGGTAGATAGATTTGCAAGGTCTGGGCTGTAGATGGGTTAGTTGGTATACTCACTCCTGGGCAGGAGATAGCAGAATCATCGAAGTCCGAAAGACAAAGTCTGGGGTTAGAGATAGCAGCTTAGTCAGTATCCATGGAGCCAAGTTCAGGGTTAGAGAGAGCAGCGTAGTCAGTATCCGTGGAGCCAAGTTCAGGGTCAGAGAGGAATGCACGGTCGAGGGTATGCCGAAGTCCAATTCCAGAGAGGGTTCGAAGGCAGGCCGGGTCAATAACAAGGTAGCAACTGAAAGACAAGACAAGAGCAACGCACAAGACACTGGACTAGGCTACGAGGAATTATGCTGAGCACTGACTGTGAGTTGGTACCGGATATTTAAGGGACCAGAAACCAATAGGAGAGGGGGCTGAATGAAGGCGTGGTCCCAGCGAGGACCGGGATAGGGCATAGGAGACAAGGAGGTCATTAGTACTTGCCGCACGGCTCGTGATCATGGCGCGACGTCACATGTGCGGGACGCGCTCGCAGAATGTGTGACGTGCCGGCAGGGGCGGAGTTGGGCTCCATGGAGTGTGCACAAGAGAAGCGGGTACGCTCGCACTCTGTAAGGAGAGCGGGGTTGCGCGTATTGATAGTGGGGACAGTGGAGGCAGCAGCAGCTGCGATACCATGTGCGGGTAAGGAGGAAACACGCCCCAAGGGACGTGCTCCCCAATTCCTTACAATGACAAAAAAACAGAGAGAACAGGGATTAATATTAAACATTGGAGTTCTAATTCAGTTTAGTTTTTATGATAACAAGGAAGGTTTCTTCTATGCTAATAGCACAGTTATCGTTTGATTCCCAAAAGAGAATTAATATGAAATATAGGTCTACAATGGATTACTTCTTTAATGATAAACTCAATTTTCCTCAGAATCATAGAATATTCAATTGTGAAAGGAGACCTTTTTTGATTGTGTAAACGTCCACTTGGTTCTCTGACAAAGGTTAATTGATGTTTAAATGTAATGCTGTAGTCCGTAGTATTGATTAATAAAATAGTCCAATAAAGTCTGACCCCCCTCCATATCATCAGCACATCATCAATATAACTCCTCCAAAAGATGATGTGCTGATGAAAGGTGTTATGGCCATAGATGTATTTTTCTCCCAGCTACCCATAAAGATATTGGTGTAGCTGGGAGCAAACCATGCACCAATAGCATTACCACAGGTTTGAATGTAATACTGCTAGAAGAACTAAAAATAATTATGATAAAGAAATGTATGAAGCTAATACAATCAATTAGAAACAATCTATGATTGCCAGATATGGTGAGATCATTAATCAAAGGTATGTGGGTATGTAACACACCAAAACAGTGCAAATAAATGCAAAAAATTTGATACTTGCGCAGAATGCCAGAGCTCCTGGTTCAAGGATGGCCTATCTGCAGCAATCCAAATATACAGCAACAGGAAAGATGATCCAGGGCTCCACGGGTTTCTTTAGGAAAGAATTTATTCAAGATACACAACGTTTCGGCCTCACTTAGGCCTTTGTCAAGTGACTGGTAATGTCCCATCTATATATACCACTCCATATAATTAAAGTAAGTGAGCAGACACACACCCCCACAGCAAACACTGATCACCCCATGTGTGTCCTATGCAGATAATGTCCCTCCTCCATTGGAAACGTGGAAAACAGCTGCGTTTCATCCGCTGATGATGTCATCATTCCGCATCCATAATGATAGTGCCATATAGTCTTGCGAGATCCTAGTTGCCGGTGACGTCACAGTGGGCGGGTACAGCCGTAGCAGCCTCCTCCTCTGGGTATATGGGTTTACCCCCTCAGTGATGTCATCGTGGGCGTCACTCCAGGGAGTATCACATGGGGTGATCAGCGTTTGCTGTGGGGTGTGTGTCTGCTCACTTACTTTAATTATATGGAGGGGTATATATATATGGGACATTGTGTTTGTTAGTTCATTAGCAGTCACTTGACAAAGGCCTAAGTGAGGCCGAATTGTTGTGTATTATGAATAAATTATTTTGCTAAAAACCCGTGGAGCCCTGGATCATCTTTCCTGTTTCTGAGATCATTAAGCAAACATGAGTCCACAGCATCCAGACCCTTAGTGTGCTTTATTATAGTATATAAGTACTGCACGTCGCATGCTACCCAATGGAAGGAATTCTCCCATTGAATTTAATTTCATATACTGAAAACGTGTGTTGAGTCTTTAATATATGAATTTTGACTAGATACATACTTTTGTAAAAAAAGATCCACATAATGGGAAAGATTTGATATTGTGGAATCTATTCCCAAGATTATCAGGAATCTGGGGTTTCTTGTAAAGATTTGTAAAGACTTAAGGAAGATGATAGTAGATAGGTAGATGGGTAGATGTGGAAATGGGCTAAAACAAGAACTATTGCTGCACACAAATAAAGGAAAAAAATACTTATATTCACTTGTGCTCCTGGTTCAGGGAATTCTGTCTGCACTCCAAATTTCAGCAATCTGATAAGAAGCAGGGCACAAGGAATTTAAAAAAAAAAAATCTATTTATTGGGCCAAGTAACGACGTGACGTTTCGGCAGGCACAGCTGCCAGCCAAACTTGAAAAAGGCAGCTGTGCCTGCCGAAATATCACATCGTTACTTGGCCCAAAAAGTAGGTTTTTTTGCAGAAATCCGTTGTGTCCTGCTTCTTATCTGTTTGCTAGATGTGGAAATGGTACATAAATGTAGTCATATTCCTTATTATCTAAGATATTTTTCTCTTTTGCTTTTATCAGGAGCTTTTTCATTTGTCTAGAAATTCTAGAGTAGGGTCAGAGGGCGTCACTAATATAGTTTTCTTTATCTTGTATAATTATACCCCTGCCTTTATCGGCCTCCTTTATAACAATTTTTTTCTAGATCTACGAGTAAATCCTGGATTTACTGACACACAATGCTCCCCTTGAGCAGAAAAATGCTTTCTTTTCGTATTTGTTTAGATTATTTTGTAAGTTTGTTTTTGTAGAGAACATTGAATCAAATTTAGTTTTAACTATACTATAAAAGGTGTCTATGGTTGGTCCCTTTGAGCCCACTGGGTAGAAAGTGGACTGAGGTTTAAGATTCGTACTGTATGTGTATGTGATGTAGTTTTGCATGCAATTTCTGTATTCTGTACAGGTTGGTATGCTACAAGATTTTCATTTCTTTTATAGTCTAGTTTATTGAAATGTCATTTATGCACCAATTTGTGTGCGAATTTATTTAGATCAAGGAACAGCTAGAAACCATTTGGTACACAGGCTGGGGCCAAGTAAATTCTCTTTGCTAAAAGTTGTTTTTTTCTTCTGTTAAAGTGAGTGAAGTTAAGTTGTAGATTCCTGTTGTATTTATCGACCTTTCATAATTTTTCTTTGATAATTTCTCTGTACTTTAGCTCCTACTCTCTTCCCTCACCTGATGGGTTACTCCTTTTTTTGACTCATTGGAGATGCTATTTGTATATGTTCCCTCATACATCTCTGCTCTCATGGTTTTCCCCTCTCTGTGTTGTGTTCTAAATAAAGATGGTGTCTCCTGGGGTTAAATTGTTATGTTTGTGCTTCTAAAGTTTAAACCTATTAAAGTTATCAATGGTATCTCTTCTACCCTAGTGGCATAGTTTGTATAACTCTTTGTTTTTTTCAAAGATGGCCTTCATGGTTTACAGTTTTCCACTCTTTCTCTTTTTTATTATTATAAATTCTTTCATTTTCCTCATTAAATCTCCTCCCATTATAGTTATTCTGGGTATAGTGATTTCTGTATTCCATATTCCTCTCAAATCCCTTATTAGGTATCTGTGTGTTCAGTTTGCTAAATCTATTCCAGTTTCTCGCTCTTTTTTTTTTTTGTTCATAGTCAACTTTGTCTCTAAAAACCTTTAGCTGTTTTGTGTTCATTATCTCTGATTTTTCTATACTCTCTTTAGAGTTTCTTATCCAGTGTTATAAATTAATCATTATCTTATTTAGCTGATCTGTCTATTTCTATCATTTTTATTTCCTTTTCTATATGCATCATGGCTTTTTCCTTTCATATTTTATCAATCTCATTAATTGAAAGGAGCATTCATCTTGGATTCTATACCATTCTTTTGTAATATTGTCATTCTTTTGACTAAAGGTGGGTTCTTTTAAAAGTCGTAACTCCCTAGGTACTCTGTTGCATGAAATATAGTTCTCCAGACTCTCTATTTCCCACCACAGTTTAGTTTCTTTGATGAGTAGAGTCTCTAATTTTAAGAAAGTTGTATTAAGATTATCTGAAATTTGTTCATAATCATCGCATTCCTCTAAATGTTGAACTCTAGCAGTTCTATTTGAAGCTGTATACTGTATGTCATCTTAAGTATTGCAAAAAGTCATTGTGAGCTGCACTAAAACATGGAAAGATCTGATATATGAAGTGGGGGATAATGCGCTGCAAACAGTGGTAAGAAAACAGCGATATAAATAAAATAAATTAATACAAATATGTGTATCTAAATCAGCATAAGCAGAAAAAAAGTGTATAAGTGAAAAAAAAACACAAAACAAAATAATAACATATACAGTCATACAGTAAGTGTAACAAAGTTCCTGAAATGGATAAAGTTCTTATCTTTGTGAAGAAAAGTTCTACAACAGTTCTTTGTTTAATATATTTTCCAAGCATGTGTCGTTCTTGGTTGGAGGTGTTTCACTCCTTCAGCACATGGAGAAAAAGAAAAAAAAAAGCACAATGAATGCCAATAGTGTACTACAGTTTAATCATAGAAAACACAGATAAAACAAGTGGTATAAAACTAACAAAGTCTTCAATTTAAAACAGCTTTCCTGCAGTGTCCGTCTCTTTTCCTCTGTATGCCCGTCTGTGGTGGGCCGGTCAGTTCAGAGCTGGGAGTCTTTTAGAAACAGATTTGAGGTCTCAATGTACTGTAGAACTGGGAGTCTCTAAGAAAGGGATTCACAGTCTCTGCACGGAGAAGGAAAATTCTCAAAAATAGGTTTGCAGTATCAGTACTGAGCTGGAAGTCTACCAGAAAGAGCTTTGTACTCTTAACACAGAGATAGAAGCCTCACATCAGGAGGTTAGAACTCACAGCACAAGGGTGTGTAAATGGAAGGATGAATATGAAAAGGTCTAACAGTAAGTTGTTTATAAACAGTAAAAAGACAGAAAACAAACCTGAAAGAGGAGGTTTAAGATTTGGCTGACCAAGTCAGTTAATTAAATGAGAAGCTTCACTAAGTAAAAAAAAGGGAAGAAACCAATGGAACAAGAAAATATAGACGTGGAATTAGTACTGAAAGAAGAAAATAGTGCCATGGAGAAGAAAAGTGGCAAATCTCTATGTTTCAAGTTATAACTTTCTCAGATACTGTAAGAGCAGATTGTGAAAGAAAGATGAGAAGCATTCTAACACTAGAAATACTACAGAGCTTATCCATGGAAGGATAGAGAGAGAAAGTTCTGCGCAAAAGCTCTTCAGCTGTTGTCATACAGGCTGCCTACAGCAGCTTGTCAGCTTTAGCACCAGAATAAAGCAGCCTGTCTCATCAGCCACATGGAGAATGCAGCGACAAAGAAAGAAGTATGAACATTTGAAGAAATGTGTAATTATGGTCCAGTCAAATGTTAGAAAGAATCAGCAGCAAAGATGCTACAGGAAGGTGAAAGAAGCTGCTTGTATGATTTAGTACAGCATGTGTGACGTCATAACCAAGCAAGCTGTGCATTGCTATAAGCGCATCCGCAATGACGACTCAGTGCTACAATCAGCTTTCCACGAAATGCAGAAAAGAAGAACCAAGTTACGACTGAGAATTTCAATACAAATAAGATTAAGCTACTGTGCTCACTAGGTTCGAAACAGGTTCCTTACTATGAAAGCAGCCACTATAAAGATTCAGTCTAAGCTAGAATGAGACAGAAATGTATCTGTTAATGCACACAAAGAAAGGTGTCAATGGCTGTCCAACAGTGGTTTTGTCTGAATAATTTAATGCATCAAGAAAAAGAGGCCAAAGACTATAAGTTTGCCATGTGCAACAGAGAGATGATATGGAAAAAGTAAGACTTGATGACAGCTCCGCCAAGTTTAAGCTGCTGGAAATCAATGATGCTGAGCCAGACTCAGGTGTTCATGCTATTGACAGGGAAGAAGAAATTGCGCAATGCGTTAAAAAAAAACATTGCCAAGGGTTATAAAAGAAGAGTTGGTAAAATGGAAAAGTGAGCTTAAGCAAGAAGTCCTCCGCAGGATTGAGGAATCTAAGCACATCATCGAGAAATTCTCAGCAAACTATTAAAGCGTGTTGAATAATAGTACCTACTTGAAGAGACACTGGTTATGTTAACAGGCTAAAAGGACTTTATCATCGGTGCCCTCTTAAACGACGACCACATATTGTGGTCACAAACTGATAAAGAGGTAGCAAACCTCTGTAATTCATCTCTAGAATAAGCTACTTATGTATTTAGTATGTTGAATGACAAAGAGAATGGAAACGGTGCTTCGGAGAGAAAATTGTAAACCAAATAATGGAGGTCATCTTATCTACAAATTCCCCAGAGCAAAGACATTTCTTGCAGCTGACACAGAATTGTCTAGCACCGCAAAACCTGTGGTGGATGACCAGTCTCAACAAATCTCAATCTCTGAATGTGCATTGAGGGAAAAACGTACAGAACCCATCACCACTGAAGTGGAGTTACTATCTTCAAAAGAGAAGGCCAAACTGCAGGGTAGCCTTCTAAGAAAGCTTTTCATGGGATCTGGATTAAAGAAGATTCCAGGCAAGAAGCATAAAATAAAGAAGGGTGGCATTACACCCTGGGACTCTTTTAAAAAAACGGCTCACTTCTAAAATGCATCTACAGAGTTAGTCTGAAACTGAAAAAAGTAAGGAGATCCAGGGGTGTTTTCTGAAGTCAAAGAAACTATCTGACAGGTTGGAAGAAACTGAAGGGATAAAGGGAAAGTTTGAAAACTTGACTGACTGGAAGTCACAGAATAAAAATGGTAAACACCAGTCCCAAGTTAACTGGGGGATATCTGCCCTTCCACTGTCCTGTTTCAACCTAAATTTAGGTCTTGAAGGATATGGAGTGAAAGGCTTTGGCCGTGAGTAGCCCTAGCTAGCCATAAACAGGGGAAGTGGCTTCCCTATTTTATAGTTTTTTTAGGAAAAAGCTTATGTACAGCTACAGAGTCCAGCAGGAAGATTAATCAGTTTTCACCTGGCTCATTAGCAGTGTTTAAAAGGTTGAAACACACTAGTCTGGGGGAATCTCTGATCCCGAGAAGTACTCACCCTTGACCTCTCTAGAGACTACACCGCATTGGGACTCTCCACTGACTGTGTATTGGTTTTGTTGTATATAACACACAGAAAAACACGTCGCTCAGCAGACACAAAACAACAACAGAAAACTACTTGGTGCATAGGGGAAGGTGTAGCGCAAAGACACAGATACTGTAAATGATCATAAAAGATCACAAAAGCCCCTAGTAACTGCACTCAAAATAGGTCACACTAACAGTAATAGTGTAAACATAGTTGAAAGCTAGGAATAGCCTAACCCATAAATAGGGTCGAACACTTAGGTCACACAAGAGTGCACAAAAAAATAATAACATTTTATTAAACCAATTGATAAAACCCGACGAAAAAACTTCTAAAATAAATTTAAAAAATCCCCATACGCTGGGGTAACGTGACGTCATCACGTTGACGATCACACGGTGGTGTTTGGAGTCAGCGTCTGCTCCGATTACTCTCCTGGGCTGCAGCTGCATACTCGCATCCATACTTTGAATGCGATCAGGTCGTATGTTTACCCTGCTTTATAGTCTGTATTCATTTGGTGGTTTTAAGTACTCTGACCTGGTCCATTTGCCCTAGGCTTTGCATTGCGACCCAATATATGCATAGCCTTGTGTACAGAATATGTGTGGCTGTATATATTACTACAGTACTATTGATGGTTATGCTATGAGTGTATTATAGTACATCAATACCTCACAACTGCCTCCACCCAGCGTATGGGGATTTTATTTATTTATTTTAGATGTTTTTTCGTCGGGTTTTATCAATTGGTTTAATAAAAACAATGACAATGATCCGAAGCACACCAGCAAATCTACAACAGAATGGCTGAAAAAGTAAAGAATCAAGGTGTTGCAATGGCCCAGTCAAAGTCCAGACCTCAACTCGATTGAAATGCTGTGGCGGGACCTTAAGAGAGTTGTGCATAAACAAATGCCCACAAACCTCGATGAACTGAAGCAACGTTGTAAAGAAGAGTGGGCCAAAATTCCTCCAAAATGATGTGAGAGACTGATAAAGTCATACAGAAAACGATTACTTCAAGTTATTGCTGCTAAAGGTGGTTCTACAAGCTATTGGATCGTAAGGTATACTTAGTTTTTCACACATAGCTTCTCCATTTTGGCTTTATTTTTGTTAAATAAATCATGACACGGTGTAATATGTCATGTGTTGTTGTTCATCTGAAGTTGTATTTACCTCCTTGTAAGACCTGCTGAGGAACAGATGATTGTTTTTATGTCCTGATATGTAAAACCATAGAATTCACAGAGGGTGTACTTTCTTTTCCACACATATGTATATGTACAGTGGTGAGAAAAAGTTTGTGAACCCCTTAGGAATTTCACATATTTCAAACCAACAATGTTGTTAGATCTTAATCTAAGTCCAAATAATAGATAAAGATAACCTGATTAAGCAAATTACACAAAACATGATATTTTTATCATGTATATACAAATGATTCAACATTCAATATCCATTTATGAAAAGACTGTGAACCTTTAGATTCAGTACCTGTTGGCACCCCATTGAGCAAAAATAACTTTAGCTACGCGTTTCCTGTAACTGCTAGTCAGTCTCTCACATCAGTTTCGGGGAATTTTAGCCCATACCTCCTTACAGAACTAAAACCATTTGCACCTTTAGGCTTGTATGAGTGCATAGGCACTACAGTAGTATTCTAGTTTAGATTGCCAATATCCTCAGCCATAGCCTCAATCTTTGGTCTTCCTGTTATGAACTCTTCAATCCTATGGAGTTTAATACTGCAGTCCTCCTTTACTTTATTTAAATACAGATTCGTTTGACCCTTCCTCACATTTAGATTTAATCTTTAGACACAAGTTTCTTCAATTTGTATGCATATTTTTTATGGTAATGATCTTTATATTAATTTGTATTGTCTTTGTCTAGTTGACATTATATTGTATTGTGCTTGTCCTTCCAATGCCAGTTCCATTATTGCATTTGTCTGTATACTAGTGTACTTGATTACTTAATTACAATGTTAGTGCACCAGGTTGCCTAGAAACTTTGGATATTTAAACCCCTGCTGGTGGCCAACCAATCACAATGAAGTCATGCATGTGATGAAATCTGTAGGGACGTGCACTGACCCTCTATACCAGCTGACACCGAAGAAGGAACACTGAGTGAGGCTGTATTGATTCCAAGTTCATCTAGTGGCAGTTTCCCGTGGATCCAACCAGACGGACCCCATTGGGTTTTCAACACTTCCTTGAAGGTTCATACCATAGGGAAGAGACTTTTTGCTGAAATCTTCTGACCTGCATTCACTCCGTGATCTGGGCTGCAGAAGAGTTTTGTATTCTCTGACGTGATTTTTAATCCTCCCCTTGTGATTGAAAGTCCTGGTGACATTATCATTTTTAATAAATTGTTTTAGAATGAATTACGCTTTGGAGCCTGTACTTCTTGTTTCTTTTTTTCCAGGTTTTCCTTTGTGATGTATAACAAATATATATGTTCACCGTGCTTCTCTGTGTGGGGAGCATGCTGCTGGCAAAAAAAATTGGCTATACATATGTGAAAAAACAGAAAGTGAATCCCTGCGCTTCTCCCGTAGGGCTAACAATAAAAGGGGAAATAAATATACATAGTCAACCTATGTCTGTAAGACAAAGGAGACCTTTGGTTGCATCCTTTAATCAAATAATGACAAGCCTGCTAACCAACGTCAAGGTAAGTTTCAATAGCAGGTCCCTATGATAAATTCATACAAATGTTTGTGAATTCTGTGAAATATACCCTGAAGGGGTTAATAAACTAAGTAAATG
The DNA here is from genome assembly GCA_036426205.1 of Ascaphus truei. NCBI lineage: Eukaryota > Metazoa > Chordata > Amphibia > Anura > Ascaphidae > Ascaphus > Ascaphus truei. Next base: position 288,552,624 of record CM071567.1, read on the forward strand.
CTTATGTGACTTAGGGTATCATGCAGTAAGCAGCGAAAAAATGCATTAGCCAGTTTAGCAATTAGCCATGTTTTTGGCGTGTTAAACTGGCTGTATGCTGTAAGGGGCGAATCCCTGGTGAATGAATGCACCACCACCATTTGATGAAATGGCGTGTAACCGGTGGCGGGACGGCTGCCTGGTGAGAAACTGCCGTTAAGCCGTCCCCTGCCGAGTTGTGTTTTGCAGCAGAGAGAGATCCGCTGCTCTCTCGGTGCAAACATCAGCACAATAAAAATTATTTTTTAAACCATTTTTATTCATAGTGTACATGTGCAGCGGGTCTCCAGAGCTGAACCGCATTGGTTTCAGGTCCGGGAACCCCCTGCTTCCCGAGATACAGACCCCTTTACGAGGTGCCGGTATCCCTCGGCATTTAAGTTCCCGATCACGTGACCGCGGAATGTAAACAAAGCAGAGGGATACCAGCACCCCATAAAGGGGATTGTATCTCGGGAAGCAGGGGGTCCCCGGACCTAAAACCAAAGCGGTTCAGCTCCGGAGACCCTCTGCACATCTACACTATGAATAAAACACACATATCAATAAAGACTTGTTCCTTACCTTACAGGGTATCTGATATGGTAGCGAAGCTGCATTAATATTTATTTAATAATACTGTACAGTGAGAAGGGGGTCCCCCGAGCTGAACCGCATCACTTTGTGGACCAGGGACCCCCTGCTTCCTGAGTTACAGGCCCCGGTATGTGTGATCGGATGGGCAGTGTCGCCACCATGTTTATAGCGTCCCATACGCTACGTGCCCGCAATAAACATGGTGTCCACACTGTAACTGATGCCCCAAACCGGGGCCTGTAACTCGGGAAGCAGGGGGTCTCTGAGCGACAAATCAATGCGGTTCAGCTCAGTGGGCCCCCTGCTCCCGCACAATATTATTAAAATACATTAATGCTGCTTCATTACCATAGCGGATAGCCGCTAAGGCAATGAAGGGGTTAACGCAAAATAGCATATTTATTGGGGACAAATGCCCCCAATAAACATAGCAGCAATACACAACATACAATACAGTAATGGGCAACATTACTATTATCCTCAAATGAATAATAGTGCAGTTGTCCATTTAAAATACATACAGAACAATAAAGACATTAAATACATGTAGCACTCACCCATGTGCGGCTGCCACGATGAGGGCCATCCTCATATTCATCCTGCCCATGCCCCATCCGCTTCTGCAAAACAGACACAAGAATAAAAACATCCAATGTAATGTCCCCATACCCCTTAATCACCATAGCGGTTATTAACCGCTACAGTCATTAAGGGGTTAACCCACCATCACCCACATACCCTCCCCCACTAACCCCCCCACCCCCTAAGGCCTAACCACCCTCACCCACTACCCACAAGGGAGCCCTACCACAAACCCTTGGGGCCAAAACCCCCGTCCCCCAGCACATACAGTACAATAATGCCTAATAACTATTATCCACATAGGGATAATACATTATTTGGCCATTATTAAACACATGAAATACCATAGTAAAATAAAGAAAATTCTACTAACCTCATCAATAAGAAGGCCCCATCGCCAGCATCATCCTTGGGGTCCGTTGCCAAAATAATAAATAGCTAATACATATCAATGCCATTCACATACCAATGAACCCCTTAATCACCTTATCGGGTACTAACCTCAAAGGTAATTAAGGGGTGAAGTCATCCTGCAATGGCAACACCACTTATGCATAACATCCTCAATGAATTAAAAAGCAATTTCCTAAACAAATCTCATTTAATCATTCAATCTAAAGCCTCAAATGCCACTTAAAACATTGCATTTACAGTGTATACATGTAGCATAAAATGTAAGCTACATGTACACGCTGCAAATCAATGTTAACAATACAATAATCCAACTAAAATAACATTACATCACAAGAAGTATACTATGACATCCAATAAATTCACCATCAATGAAATAACAGACATGAATTACATCCCTAAACAATTAAAATACCATCCATACCAATTACACAATTAACTATAGCTATCGTTACAGAGAACATGTTAGCATCATACAAAAAAGGACACCAAATATTACAATATACTAAAGCAAGCCTCACCATAACCTACAGTACAGCATAGAAGCCCAAAAATTACATCTCTCTAATAATAAAATACATTTAACACACATCTATGCATAGTAGCAAAGCCACAATCATTTACAATACAGTAAATCAAGCTGTTACAACACTATCATTTCTTACCCTGTATGTATATATCTCTCTAGACATACATACATACATACATACATACATACATACATACATACATACATACATACATACATACATACATACATACATACAGTGGCAAGAAATGATATGCATAAAAAAAATAAACACATGAAAAAGCAAAAAAAACACAGTTACATTAAATACATTTCTTTATTTAACTTACCATTACTTGACCCCACCGACTCCCGTTGATCAGCTCACTCACAAAACAATCCACGAACAGGAACCAATAAAATAATAAACCATAAAATAATAAACATTAAAATAATAAAACACGACAATCCAGGGGAGTTCGAGTTGTAATCCATCTTCATCTGTATTCTTCTACCTTCTTCCGGGGTCTTCTTCCCGTCTGCTGCCACGCCCTGGTCTTCTTTCTTCTCCGGAGGTCCTTCCTCCTCGGTGTCTGGCTTCAAATTCAGACGACATAGGCTTTTAAAGGCCTATGACGTCACATTTTCGTCATATGGTTCCCACGGCCCTGATTGGGCCGTGAAAACCATGTGTTTTTTCCAATGTAAAAAAATATGATGACGTCACTTAAAGGCAAAGAAAGCACAGCCAATCAGAATGGCTTTGCTTCAATTGCCTTTAAGATGACGTCATGAAAAGAAACATGGCTGCCCTCACATGGTACGGTAGCCAATCAGAGCGTGGGATGTCTATTGGTTCTAGTAAACCATGTGACAGAGGCTTGGAGAAGAATGGATATGACGTCATTGAAAGCCTGTCACATGGTACTTGAACCAATCAGAGTAGGGATAGACTTCCCACGCTCTGATTGGCTACCATACCATGTGAGGGCGGCCATGTTTCTTTTCATGACGTCATCTTAAAGGCAATTGAAGCAAAGCCATTCTGATTGGCTGTGCTTTCTTTGCCTTTAAGTGATGTCATCATTTTTTTTTACATCGGCCAAATCAGGGCCGTGGGAACCATATGACGAAAATGTGACGTCATAGGCCTTTAAAAGCCTATTTCGTCTCATTTTGAAGCCAGACGCCGAGGAGGAAGGACCACCTACTGAAGAAAGAAGAAAAGAGCGTGGCAGCAGACGGGAAGAAGACCCCGGAAGAAGGTAGAAGAAAGAAGAATACAGATGAAGATAGATTACAACTAGAAGACCCCTGGATTGCCATGTTTTATTATTTTAATGTTTATTATTTTATGGTTTATTATTTTATGGATTCCTGTTCATGGATTGTTTCGTGAGTAAGCTGATCAACGGGAGTCGGTGGGGTCAAGTAATGGTAAGTTAAATAAAGAAATGTATTTAATGTAACTGTGTTTTTTTTTTGCTTTTTCATGTGTTTATTTTTTTTTATGCATATCATTTCTTGCCACTGTATGTATGTATGTATGTATGTATGTCTAGAGAGATATATACATACAGGGTAAGAAATGATAGTGTTGTAAAAGCTTGATTGACTGTATTGTAAATTATTGTGGCTATGCTGCTATGCATAGATGTGTGTTAAATGTATTTTATTATTAGAGAGGTGTAATTTTTGGGCTTCTATGCTGTACTGTAGGTTATGGTGAGGCTTGTTTAGTATATTGTAATATTTGGTGTCCTTTTTTGTATGATGCTAACTTGTTCTCTGTAACGATAGCTATAGTTAATTGTGTAATTGGTATGGATGGTATTTTAATTGTTTAGGGATGTAATTCATGTCTGTTAATTCATTGATGGTGACTTTATTGGATGACATAGTATATTTCTTGTGATGTAATGCTATTTTAGTTGGATTATTGTATTGTTAACATTGATTTGCAGCGTGTACATGTAGCTTACATTTTATGCTACATGTATACACTGTAAATGCAATGTTTTAAGTGGCATTTGAGGCTTTAGATTGAATGATTAAATGAGATTTGTTTAGGAAATTGCTTTTTAATTCATTGAGTATGTTATGCATAAGTGGTGTTGCCATTGCAGGATGGCTTCACCCCTTAATTACCTTTGAGGTTAGTATATAATAAGGTGATTAAGGGGTTCATTGGTATGTGAATGGCATTGATATGTATTGGCTATTTATTATTTTGGCAACGGACCCCAAGGATGATGCTGGCGACGGGGCCTTCTTATTGATGAGGTTAGTAGAATTTTCTTTATTTTACTATGGTATTTCATGTGTTTAATAATGGCCAAATAATGTATTATCCCTATGTGGATAATAGTTATTTCGCACATTATTGTACTGTATGTGTTGGGGGGATGGGGGTATTGGCCCCAAGGGTATGTGGTAGGACTCCCTTGTGGGTAGTGGGTGAGGGTGGTTAGGCCTCAGGGGGTGGGGGGGTTAGTGGGGGAGGTTATGTGGGTGATGGTGGGTTAACCCCTTAATGACTGTAGCGGTTAATAACCGCGAAGGTGATTAAGGGGTTAGGCGACATTACATTGGATGTTTTTATTCTTGTGTCTGTTTTGCAGAAGCGGATGGGGCATGGGCAGGATGAAGATGAGGATGGCCTTCAGCGTGGCAGCTGGACATGGGTGAGTGCTACATGTATTTAATGTCTTTATTGTTCTGTATGTATTTTAAATGGACAACTGCACTATTATCCATTTGTGGATAATAGTCATTGTGCCCATTACTGTTTTGTATGTTAGGGGGGTATAGGTGTTGTTGGGGTCATATATATATATATATATATATATATGTATATATATATATATATATATATATATATATAATATATATTAATAAATAATATATATATTTAGTTAGTGTAGGGCTGTTGTGTGTATTTTTTTTTATTGTGGGTAGCGAGGGTGGGTGATGGGGGTATTAGCCCCAACGGTGGTTGTTTAGGTCTTGCGGGTGGGTAGCAGGAGGCCTTAATCCCTTCATGACCGTAGCGATATTAACCGCAACGGTCGTGAAGGGGTTAAGTGCACCCGCAACCCCCCCGCAAGCCCTAAACAAACAACAAGGGCCAAATACCCCCTTCACCCACCCCCGCTACCCACAATAAAGCTGGCATGGCTGTTTAACCTCTTCATTACCTTAGCGGTTAACCGCTAAGGTAATGAAGTGGCCTTTAAATGCATTTTTCCTGCCTCGGATGCATGCCGGGTGTGTCCGGTGCTGATATTAATGGTATCAGCTCCGAAGACCCCCAGCATCAATCCCAGCCAGGAAAAAGGCCTGAATTTTTTCTAAGTGCCGATCCGCCACTCATCCGCTGCCTCTCAGCAGCAACTTGCCAACTTTTTCTTGCGTGGCTGATCCGCCAGCAAAATGCCATTCTAGAGTGGCGAATAGCTCCGCTTAGCTACTCACCTCTACTATAATACAGCGTGGCGGAAAAAGTTGGATTTTTAGGCGGAAAGTGCCTTCTCGCCTAGCCACCGGCGGAAAAAAAAACCGCCAGCCAAACTGGCGTTTTTTTTTAATCTCGCCACTTTCTCGCCCGTTACTGAATACGGATAGGCTTTTTAGGCGGGAAAGTGGTGAGAAATGCCTTTCCGCTGCTTACTGCATGATACCCTTAGTGCAGTTAAAAAGTGGTATATAACAGTAAAAATACTTGCATGTAGGCAAGTCTTAAGACACTCACTACTTGTAAAGTGGAAAGTGAATTTACAGGGACCTTACTGGGAGATTATATAGCTTGAATGGAGGGACTATAAAACTCCCTAAAGCTGCTCAATAAGCAGTTAGTACTGAATGTCTCTCCACTATATCATCCTGGATGGCCCTCCACCAACTTAAATTATGCTGTAAAAAACAGAGCTCCTCATATTTCCTCGCAAACCTGGCTGTAATACCTCCTTCTACATTACTGTTGGAAGCACTATCATACATCATACAAGAACACTGCCTCGTGGTCACACTCGAATCCTCTCTCACATTTTCCCCTCACATTCTAAAGGTAACAAACCTGAAGTGGCAAAGTAAGGAGAGAGGGAGATATATGAAAAGCGTTCCAGACATAATGAGGCTGGTAGAAAGGAATGCATATTTTGAAAAGAAGTGAGGTCAGAGCAAATATAAATAGTAGCAGCGGCATGGCAGCAGCGGCTTAGTATTGAGATGTGCAGTCTGGGATAGATAATGTCCTCCATTTCAGCGTAGTTTGAATTCATTATCCAGAACTACAAGGTGTTTTGTTCTCCACTGGTTCATTCCTATTGAAATGCCTGCTAAACTCCACACTGCTTGCCACCTAATAAAGGGCCACTTTAAAGATAGGATGCTGCTACCCTTGCAGATGTATGGGGCCTGTAACTCGGAAAGTAAGGGGGTCTGTGGACTGAAATTAATACAGTTCAGCTCCAGAGAGCCCCTGCTTCAATACTATGTAATTAAAATAATTATAAAAGCAGCGAGATTGCCTGTTAAAGATGCACGGAGAGAGGGTTTGATTCTGTCTGCTCTCACTGCACAGCTCTTCTAGACTGGTGCAGCCCGTAGGATTAACACAGTGGAAGTCAAATTTAGAAGCAGGGACCCCACTATGTTAATACTGATGGGCAATTCCCCCGTGCTCTTCACTTGGCTGTGATCACTCCACGTTTGATCCGCAGTTCACAAGCACATGTTGTGGGATAAGTGTGAAGATAAAGCTGGCTACTGTACATCTGTATCTGTAAGAAAACTCTGTCCAGGATTTGCTCTTACCACTCCTATTGAACGTTCAGTGTCCCGTTTGCTTATACCTCCTCCTCTATCGATCTCTCTGTGGGGGTTTCCCAGGGGTATATCCTGAGAGCTCTTCTCTTTTCTCTTTACACACTCTTTCTACAGTAGGTGACCTTATGACATCTCGTGGGTTCAAATATCACCTATTTGATGATTGCACACAAATTTACTTTTCAACCCCAAACCTTAAATCTGCTGTACAGACTAAAGATTCTGAATGTCTCTCCTCAATATCATCCTGAATGCCCTATGCCAACTCAAATGCACCTATTCTATAAACCTCAATAAGACACTTACCAAGGCCTTTTCGGCCAAAATGCCTACTGCTATTCTATATGTCTTGGGTGATAAAGGCATGAATCGCCAATTTATTCAGCCGTCAAAAAAAGATTGCGGGGTGAGCATTAATGTCAGCACCGGAGACCCCCGGCATGAATCCCATGCAATAAAAATGCATTTACAGGCCACTTCATTACCTTAGCGGCTGACTGCTAAGGCAATGATGGGTTTAACTACCAGTGCCATGTTTATTGTGGGTAGCGCGGGTGGGTGAAGGTGGTAATTGGCCCTTGGTGGGTGTTAAGGCCCTGCGGGGTATTGCGGGTGGAGTTAATCCCTTCATAGCCTTAGCAGTTTATACTGCTACGGTAATGAAGGGGTTAATCCCCCCCCCCCGTTACCCACCCAGTAGGTATAAACACCTACCGAGGGCCAAATACCAACTTCACCCATACTCGCAACCCACAATAAACATTTAAACTCACAACAACACTACTACCCACCTCCTCTACCCCCAACAAACCCCCTACCCCCAACACATACAGTACAGTAATGGTCAAAATAACTATTATCCAGATATGGATAATAGCTCATTTGCCCATTCAAAATAAAACATTAGTCAGCCAGCATAAATAAAGAAAATACAACTTTCTACTTACCCCTGCTATCATGAAGGGCATCTTCATCAGCATACTCCAGGTCCATGTCCTCAGTTGCCAGCAAGAGTACATGAAAAAAATATAATCTAAGGGCCCCTTGCCCCTTAATCACCTTAGCAATAAATAACCACAATAGTAATTAAGGAGCTAACCCACCAACCCAACAATACACACCTGAGAGGCCTTACCACCCACCCAATGACCACTAAACCCACCCTCTACCCATTGATCGGCACAGTGGTATATCATACTCATATAATATGGCATGATAAGCCACTATAGCACTCAATGGTCAAGCTAATACAAATCATGTAGGCCTCAATAATAAAATAAATACTCAATCACCGCAACAATAAAAGAACTAAATAGCCTAATAGTACCTATCAATAAAATGTATTTATCACCAAAACAGTTAAATAATTAAAATTATGTTATTCGAAAACGTAACAATACAATTAAATAAACACCTATCCAAAGCAAACTATTCAAGAAATAAGACCACTAGCCAACCAATCCATTAAATAAATAAATGCACTAGCGAGCAAAAAAATATATAATTTAAACCACTTGCCAACAAAACAATTAATTCATTTAAACCACTAGCGAACAAAACAATTAATACACAGGCGGAGACTAGAACTTTATCATGGACAAGGTCCTTACAAATCCCATCCCCTAACCCATAGCACCTGTGCCTTTAGACGAGACACAGCCAACTGATATTATTGGTTATGGTGGTTTATTTATGGGTGGTTTATTTATGTGTATAGTCTCTTAGCAATTTAAAAGTACTTTTCTAAGGTCTAAAATAATTTATCAATTTATATCTCTGTCATTTTTTATGTACATACATTAGTTTATTGTTACTCTTAGAGCCCTTCACTTAATAGGTATCTCTGTGTGTGTTTTTTTTATATATATATATAATACATAACTATATATTGTTATGCACCTCCCCAAACTGGGCATTTGAGTAAATTAATTACTATATTATCTATTTTAAGTAGGCTATGTCCTGTGCAGATTGTTCCTTTTTTGTTAGTCAAACATTCTCCTCTTTAACCAATGTTTTATTCATATAACACTACTACATGCATCATGCATCTGAATAAATAATATGGTATGTAAAATTATTTTTACATTGTAATTTATTAGTGCAGAAAACAATTTTTCTTTTAGCTTTACCTTAACTCAAATATACACAGATGTAGCAGGCATTATTGCACCTGCTGGAATGTGCCAGCTGGTGCAATAGCATGGTAGAACTGCTCCCTTTTTCACACATGGCTAATGTCATTACAATGGGGTCTGCTCCCACTGGTGTGCTATGTTTCCAGCTCCCTCGCACTAGCGGAAGCAATAACGGCTGCTATATCTGTATATTATTTTTGCATGTTAAAGATTTTTACAGTGGATCCAATGTGGATCAAATATTTAACACCACTTTAAAATAAATTACAGTATATTAGATGTGTAATTATGTGAATATATCTTGAGTTTTGCACTTTATTTCTGTTTGTTGCTATTTAATGGGGTATGTTAACAAAAGTTCTGTAGCAATTGTAGATTAATAGCTACTCCCCCAGCACCCCTGCCAGGGACCCATGCTGTGTTAATCCGATGGGCCATTAGTCTCTGCAGAAATGGCACTGAAATGTTTGCAGCATGTATGCAGCATGTACCTGGATCTTGTTGTTTATAGCCCCAGATTTTCCAAGGCAAATTTAAGGCAAGTGTTAGAATACTCGTCGGCGCACCTGTACAGTATGTAAGCCCAAACACACGCTAGAGAATTTGATCTAAAACAAAATTGCACCGACAATTTTTGTTCGGGCTGTACATGAGATTTGACTCAGATTCAAAATTAGATAGGGAAAGAGAGTATGTACAGTATAAAGTATGTATTTGTGATTGCCCAGTGTCTACTTTATACTATACTGTACATACTCTCCTTCCCTACCATTAGTTAATTTGATAAATGTCAAAGCTGTCAGCTAAAACATATTATTTTACGAAATTATTTAGAGGTAATTGGTAGCAGAGTAGTTCTTTGATGTGTACTATTGAGAGATTCATACTGTATGTTCAAACATACCTTTTATAGTTTTAATATTAGAAATGCTATAATTTTTCATATTCATAATATATCAAAGTAGTCCCCAATGAACAAACCTGTGTTATTTTAACACACTAAGAATAGTAATATACGCTCACATGTGAAAGTACTTTAGTAAAATGGCTATTTCAGTTTAAAATATATATAAATGCTGCATGAAAATATTGAATAGTTGTCAAGAAAAAATAGTATTTTTACAAGTTTTTTTTAACTTTTCTATTTACGTAGTAAATTACAGATAACATCATACAGTATTTACATTAATCTCTGCTACTGTACATTTAACCTACTGTAAATGAAACAAAATTAATAAGGAAACAACTAGCCAAGATTGTTGAACTACTGTATGAGTCAGATAAGATGGTACTGTATAGTACATGTCTTGTTCTGGGTATGGGAAATCTTCAATGGACATTTTCTTTCAAAAGCTTTGCCACACACCAGATGGGATGTCTAACATCCTTTTATATTTAAAACATGCAAGTTATAATCAACAAGAGAGTTTTGAACATTAAACCAGCCAGCCATGTGTCACATCATTTGCTGTAATTCTAATTAATTAGATAACATTATTTGCAATCCCTAATGAACTCAAATGAGCTAAACAAATGCCTGATAAAAAGTGTTTTTTCTTTTCCTTTTGATATTTTTTTGAAGATATAGTGGGCCGGATATATGAAGCTGTGGTAACCTAAAAATAAAATATACTGTATCATCACAAAAAAATTGCCTTATTTTTATCATGCAATACATAAACATTGCATCTGTAGCCACCTTTCCCTTTAACTAAGCGTGATGATTACCTGTTTGCTCACAGGAGGCCTAATCCTCTGTCACTGGGAGCCTGGGGTGAACTACTTTGGTGCAGCAAATCCACCTTTGAGGGATACCAGCGTTGACAGGATAACCCCTCACAGGAACTAACACAGTATTAAGTAATACACACACAGGTATATAAAAACTGTTTACTGACACATATCAACAACAATACGATAGAATATATTACAATGACACTCCTAACCAAGAGTGAGTCCCCAAAAGTACTGTGGGTGCGGTGGCACCAATAACTCTGTGTCCTTCCCAAATCCCTTCTCTCCTTACGGTACTGATCCGCCTCATGTGGGAGCTCCAGCGGGAGTGTCTCATATAATGTCTATAGTGTCCTGGGCCTGGTTCTGGGCCGCAGGGCACCACGTGGCTATCCAGTCCCTGGTACCTCAGCACTGTCACTAAGGGGAGTGTCCCAATCTGGGGCCTTCCCTACAAAACTGAGCTGAGGGGACTTAGGGCCTAGCTAGGTCAAAAGGGACAGTACTAGGCATAGTCCAGGGAAGCACTGCTCCCTGGACACTACCTGTTCTGCTGACTCCCGCTGTCTGACTGGTCTGGTCCGTTGAGCACCAAACCATATCCTGCTCTGCTTCTCTGCTTCAGACCTATTGGCTAGGACACCCTATGTGAATTTCCCTACCCCAAAAGCTCCTGGGACTTTTAGTCCCACTGTAATATCTTGTGGAGCCATTCCAAGATGGCCACCGCAACTATGGGACTGTGCATGCGCAGCTTGAGTCCTGCGAATGTGCAGTGAGCAAGATGGCTGCCCCCACCTCCCGGCATGGCACGGAGCTCTGGCGGTACCCAGTAGTCCAGCAGCTCCCCCCATCCTCCACACTGAAGGTAAGAGGGGGCTCGACTACATCTGGTGGAGAATCCAACGCCCCTGCTTGGGAACAACATATAAAATACAGAAGTTATATAATAAAAATGCATATCATTATACAACTTAACTCTGTGTAACTACTCTAAACAAGGTTGAACAACTCATAGAGCATGGTCATTACAGAAGTGAACCTACACCGAGACAACTGCTGAGACTCATAGTGAGGTGCCCCTAACAAATCATATGCCACACAAGTTAGAGGGCGTCTCACCCTCTGACTCCTGCAAGTCTCTTCTCCAGCATCTTCTTGGGAAGAGGACAGATGATGGAGGCAGTGCCATGTGGGATAACCGGTTGTGATTTTAGAGTAATTTCACCTGTGTTTGGGAATACTGTACTTATTCTGGACTTGTTAGTGTATGGGCATTATAGTCCCTTGAGAAAGACCACGTAGTTGGTTGAAACATTGTGCTTTACTTATGTAATAAATTATTTTGCAAATTCCGCAGTGCCCTGGATCATCCATTCTTTTTATTAGTATTTGTATTAGACATGTGTGTATTACCTATTTAATTTAAAAAAAATCATTATAGTTTACATGTATGGCAAGTTATACTGTAGTTTATTCATTTAGTGTGGCTTTCAGTAGTGTTAACCAGTCAAGGCCTTCAATTCACTAATCCTGCAGCCATTTTTTCCTCACCGATGCAACTCTTCTGGATGAGGGGGGGGGGGGGGGGGGGGGAGGACGGGTGTCCAAACTGATTGTACTGTGTGCATAATAACAGTTTACACTAGTTCACACCGGCTGAGGTGACTTAGCTAAACCCCTGACTCAGCTAAACCCCATGTAATTAAAAAGCAGATTAGCCAAAATCTGAAACATTAGTACAGATGTGTCTTTCTGTGTGGATGTTCTATTGAGAGTGTGTGTGGGTGGGGGGGGGGGGTGGGGGGGGGGGTGGGTTGGTAAAACCAACATGTTTCATCTTGGTGTACATAATGCTGTTATGAACCTGCTGGATTAATGTTGAAATAAATCATTTGAACTGTTATAAAATACAATAAAAGTTATGACTTCAGTCACACTGTACCACGTGTGTGTGTAATCTTTCCATAAACAGTATGATACTGTAAGAAGACCACGCCTACCCAAAGCTAAAGGTATCGACTAGAATTCCCACAACCCCAAAAAAATATGCCAGTATGTCACCTCATAGAGAAATAGTAGTGATTTAATAAATGTAAAAATTGATCAAATATGAGAAAAAATGCATACTGAACACAAAGTTTTCCCTAAAATCACTCATTTATTAAGGCCTGCTCGAGAAAAAATAGTTTTTTTCTTTCGGACTTTAATTTCACTTTGCCAGTGAAGTCATTGTAGACCATTTAGTATGCAGGGCTTCTCAGGCATGCACATGCATGTGAAACCAAACAAAGTACATTCTCAGCCAAAAACGAAAGGCTCAAAGATAATAGTACTTTCTTGTTTAAGGTCCCATGGCCCAAGGGAATAGAGGTGTTGTTAAGGAGTTGAATGCCTTTTGCTCGGTTTACTGAGGGAGTAGTGGGGGAGGTTTCAACACTGTTTGCAAGTTTAGTTATTTTCTAAATCTTAACATTGGTTAAATATGTAAAATATTAAAGCATCACTTAATGCTTTCTATTAACCATGAAGTGGAATAAAATCAATCAACATCTCCGTGTGAAATTTTATTACAGGTTATGACATGTAATTGAATCATAGTGGCAAAGTTTTAAAAGCGAGAAGCTAGTAATACTGACTGTATAAAAGTAAAAAAGGCAACATTTAAAAAAAGCAGTGCGGGGAGATAGCGGATTTACGACACATGCTGTGGTCCTGCGCAAAAGTGGTCCCGATTTGGGAACAAATTAGAGAATGGATACAAAGGATACTCAATTTGGAGATCCCCCTGGACCCGTGGCTGTTCCTTTTGGGCAGACGGATCCAGGGTTTGTCAAATGTGATGCATAAATTAATCGCGCATTTTGCAACAGCCACAAGATGCGAGATCGCAGCATTGTGGAAGCAAACTGATTTACCTGTCATCCCCAAAATTAGAAACAGAATTTGGCACGTCTGTTGGATGGACCAGCTGACGAGTATGGTCAATGATACCGGCTCAAATTTCCTAAAAGTCGGATGCCTTGGTTGGCTCAGACAGATATCCAGGGGGTAAGCACCTCCGCAATACTACAATGATAGAAACAGATGCGTTCTCCTATAACAGCGCAGGATCCGTTACCACATAGCGACGGACGGATAGGCCAAACGTGAGAGAGGAGCCCTGTGAGAAATTCATAACCCAGGAAACCAAAAGCCGCAGTCGCCAGTGAGGCTTTCTCCAAACCCCCATCCCCCCACCCCATCTACCCTTTCCTTCCTGTATATTGTCTTGTACGTCTTGTAGGTTATGTCCGTGGAGTGTACGTTACCCATAGTTATTGTCCTGTATGTGTTCTGTGTTGTTAAAAAATATACTGGTTAAAATTGGTTTTCATGACAATGCTTTGTGATAGATTGTATGCATGTTTAAACCCAATAAAAGTAAAGTTGAAAAAAAAAAGCGATATTAGAGTTCCACTGAAGTTTATCCTTATTTATCTTTTGATGCTCAATTTCAAAGTTTAGTTTCTGGGGAAAAAAATTATGCTTTAAATTCCTGTAATGCGCATGTGTCAAGTAACGCTCAAGTGCGAATGTGTACAGTACAAGCATTGACATCACATGACCCACAGCCTCATTTGACACGTCGTTGCCATGAACATAAGTGACGATGGCAGAGTCAAGGTAAGTTTAGTGTTGCAAATGTCTCATTCGATCCCCCGGCATTTAATTTAAATGCGTCATGGAAGAGTGCGGGTCCGTAGCAACCACCCGCACCCCCCCCCCAGACAAATCCAGCACCCCACTTTGCACACAGGGTCATGCGACATCATGTTGTCATAGTAATTTAATGCCGGGTTACCATGATGACGCATTGCTGGAAGAGAGTGTACTAAAAGTTGATTACAGAGGCTTTGCACGATATCCCGTCATATAATTTAAATGCTTGGAGGGAGAGCGCGGTAACTAGGGGAATGAAAGTTAATATTGTATAGTACATTATATTTACCTTCATTATTAACTTTGCCAACTTGGAGAAGATGAGCCAATGTCAGAGGTGTACTGTGCATACAAGCTGGGGTCACTGATGTAGTCCGCATTATATTTATCTTCATTATATACGTTGCCAACTGGGTGGAGATTACCCAATGTCAGGGGTGTACAGCATTATGCGTAACAGCTAGGCCCATTCATGAAATCAGCATCATAGTTTACAGGTGCCTGCTGAAGCTGGTACTTAGGTGGGGCAGGTAGCAAGGATTGCTGCTCACCAGGTTTTCAGTCACACAGTAAGCCCACTATTGCAATAGTATTGGGAAGCTGGTTTGGGTCGGGAAGTATGAATCTTAAATGGTTGAAACCCGACCTTTCTTCTTTTGTAGTTGCCATGAGCAAACATACAGGCAAAATCTGGGAGCACAGAACAATATTCTCTTGTAAATAAAGCCTGTTGTGTGCTCCGGAGTGCGCTATATATATATATGCTAGATGACTGTGTCTGGATCGGGGGGAGGTTCAGCGTGAAGTCTATCGGGTGATGTGTACTTGTCCTGGAGATATATGTGGCACTTCGACCACTCTCCTATGCGGACAGTATCTATTGCCCCTTGGATAAAGTTCCATCGGGGACCAAGGTATGGGATGCTGGAGGTAAGGAAAGAGCAGTCTTACCTCCTGATGTGAAGCCTTCCTCTACACCGGTGTCAGGGCATGCTCACCACAAACGAGACGGGACCGTGGTGCTGAGGTGGGATAGGATATAACGCCACCCACAGCCACGAGGGCACGTCTTGAGAGTAGAGTGGTCTGGAAGTCCGGATCGGGGCAGGAGAGGTACAGATGGTAGAGGGTGCTGTTTGCCAAGTCCGGGGTTAGAGAGGGGGACGTTGTCGTTTACCGTTTGCCGGGATCGGGATGCCAGAGGTGCGGAGAGCCGTGTTGCCGTATGCCGAGTTCGGGATGCCAGAGGTGCGGGTAGACGTAGCGGAAGCCGGTACGGTACACGAGGAAGACTGCAAAACAATACAGGACAAGACAGGACTAGGGAGGCAGAGTGATGAGAAACAAACTGGTTCTATGCTCCAGCCAACGAGTCAGTGACACGTTAAGGTATATATATGGAGAGAGGGTCCAATGGCAGCGCAGCAAGGTGGGGGGTGTGTGGAAGGGGCCAGCTACTGCAGGATAGGTCAGCATAGTCCCAGGGAGGAGGCCATAAAGCCCTTAGTAAGAACTGCATTTGATTGCAGCAATGGTTTGAGGTGCTGTGCCTTTAAGGGGTTGGTGCGGCTCCGTGTTGCCGCGCCTCCGTGTAGCTGAGTTTGCGGGCGCGTGACCGGGCGTAGCCGCCGGCCCAACAGTAGAAGAGGAGTCTTGGCGTGCACGCGCGCCCACGTGGAGCTGTGAACGGAGTTCCGGAGAGAGGCTGCCTGCGTGCCGCGGGGGGACCCGGCGGAGCTGCAGGTGAGTGAAGAGCATGCCGAGGGCGGCGTGACTCCCAGACCCTAACAGTACCTCCCCCCTTCAGGGGCGACCTCCGGGCATCCATGACATGGCTTGGAGGGATTCTTACGATGGAAAGCCTGGATGAGTCGAGGCGCGTGGAGTTCCCGGTGGGGAATCCTGGAATGTTCCTCTGGTCCAAACCCCCTCCAGTGGACCAGGTATTGTACTCCTCCTCTGGAAATCCTAGAATACAGGATAAACTGAACCTCGTACTCCTGTTGACCTTGGATCAGAAGAGGAAGTGGAGGAGACGTGGTCTTAGAAAAGCGAGGACTCTGGAATGCTGGTTTAAGCAAAGAAACATGAAAGACTGAAGATATCTTCATCGAGGGTGGAAGGCGCAGATGATAAGCCACAGGATTAATCCTCTTGACCACAGGAAAGGGACCTAGGAACTTAGGTGCTAGCTTCATGGTAGAAACCTTTAGTCGGATATTCCTGGAAGAAAGCCAAACCCTGTCTCCTGGGACGAATTCCGGAACCGGGCGTCGAAGACCGTCTGCCTGGAGTTTCTGTCTCCCTGTAGCCACCTTTAAGTTCTCCTGAATTCTCGTCCATAAGTCTTTCAGCCGGGAGATGCGCTTGTCAACCGCTGGTACTCCTGAGGATAGAGGGGAGAAGGGTAGACGGGAAGGATGAAAGCCACAATTTATGAAGAAGGGAGATTCTTGAGTGGAGTCATTGCGAAGGGAGTTAAGAGCAAACTCAGCCCAAGGAAGTAGATCCACCCAATCATCCTGTGTATCGGTTATGAAACACCAAAGGTATTGTTCCAGGTTTTGGTTGGACCTTTCCGTCTGCCCATTGGTCTGTGGGTGGTATCCCGAGGAGAATTGAAGTGAAATACCCATCTTTCGGGAAAAGGCTCGCCAAAATCTTGACACAAATTGGGACCCACGATCAGAGATGATGGTTGAAGGCACTCCGTGAAGACGAAAAATCTTCTGGATGAAAAAATCCGCAAGCCTTGAGGAATTTGGAAGACCCCTCAAGGGGACAAGGTGAGTCTGTTTGGAAAACGATCAATTACCACAAGAATCGTATTCTTTCCTTTGGAGTCTGGGAGCTCTACAATGAAGTCCATAGAAATATGGTTCCAGGGACGGTCTGGAATGGGTAAGGGAAGAAGAAGGCCTGCTGGTCTGACCCGGGGTAAACATTGTTTGCGGAGCGCACGTCCACACGCTTTAACAAACTCCTCCACTCCTTACCCTCTCTGGCCACCAGAAGGACGTTACCAAGGTCTTTGGTTTTTCCGTATCCCTGGATGTCCTGCTGATTAGAGGAATGGCACCACTCGAGAACCCTTTGCGGTGTTGGCGGTGCGTGGTAGAGTCTTCCCTCGGGACCTTGAACCCCCTCGAGCTTGTGATTGCTCGGATCGAATCTTGTCCAAAATATCAAAGGAGTTGGTGGACAATAATCCTAAGGGAATATCGTCTCTAGTGTTCTTCAGTTCTTCAGTGCTCTCTGCCAGGAACTGTCGAGACAGAGCGTCCGCCTTTAGATTTTGGAGCCATGAATAAAGAGAATAAGAAAATGAATCGTGAAAAAAAAGTTCCCAGCGGGCTAGTCGGGAGCTCAAACGAAGTGGCCCCTTCTAAGTAGAGATGGGTTGATTATGGTCTGTGAGTATGGTTGTATGTTGGTCTCCGTACCCTCTAAGAAGTGCTCCACTCTTCTAATGCCAACTGATCGCCAAAAGCTCCCGGTTCCCAACATCGTAATTCCGTTCTGCGGACGAAAATTTTCTTCGAGAAGAGGCACATGGGTGTAGTCTGGCTAAGGAGAGGTCCTTTGGATAAACAACAGCCCCCCAGCCCGATGTCCATAGCATCTACCTCAAGTAAATGGAAGTTTCGGATCTGGGTGGGTGAGGATAGGGGCAGAACCAAAAGCCTTTTCAGAAGATAATGCCCGTATGGGTCTCAGACCTGATGAATGATCTGCACCCTTCTTCTGTGAGAGCAGTTATGGAGAGACACCGTAAGAAAAAATTGCGAATGAAGCGTCGATATAGTTTGCAAAACCTAGAAAGCGTTGCACGGCTTTGAGAGTGGTCGGACGGGGCCAGCCAAATAGCCTTAGTTTCTCTGATCCATATTGAATCCGGAGTCAGAGATAACGTACCAAAAAAGCCACAGACTTGAGATGGAACTGACATTTTTCCAATTTCGCAAAGAGATGGTTCTCCCGGAGGCGTAACAGCACTTGTTGAACGTGTTTTGCTGTGTTCTTGGGGACTTAGAAAAGATTAGGTAGTCATCTAGGTAGACGATAAGAAATGGTTAAGAATGTCCCGAAAATCCATTGACGAAATCCTGGAAAACTGCTGTGCTTTGCACAACCGAACGGCATGACCAGGTATTCATAGTGGCCGTCATGGGTGTTGTAAAAGCAGTCTCCATTCGTCCCCCTCACTATCCTTACTAATTGTAGGCACCTCTAAAATCCATTTAGAAAAGATGTTGCTCCTGAAGACGGTCGAATAGTTCCGGTATCAAGGGCAGTGGGTAGTGGTTTTTTTGCGTGTAATGTTATTCAACCCCGGTAGTCTATGCATGGAACGAAGCGAACCGTCCTCTTTTTACAAAAAAGAAGCCCTCGCTCGACTGGAGAGGAAGACTTTTTCGTATGAAACCCTCTCTAAATTATCTGCGCAATGTAAGTGTTCATGGCTTTAGTCTCTGGGGAGAGAGACGATTAGTGGATACCCGTTCCTGGGGAAGAGGTTTCCGCCCTTGCCCCCCGGTAGTATGTATTTCCAAGTTATTGCATCTTGTTGTGGTCTCCCGTCTGTTTTTGTCTTCCTCCCATGGTTCCACGATCGCCAGCGTTAGTTAATATGCCTGTCACGTCTCACCCCTATGCTCAGATTGTTCCTTTTTCCCGTCTCTCGCACGTGCCTATGCCCCGTCTTCTTGACTCCCCCTGTCCCTTATTCGGCGTACCAGGAGGAGGTCAAAATGGAGGACTAATTTACATTTCTCTCACGCGGAGAATGAATGCTGTAGACATAGCGCAAGATGGGGTCTTTCTAAACCAAGCTCACGCTTACTAACAGGTCAGGTAGTAGGATTGGCTTTTCCGTTCGACCTGAAGTGACCGTAAGACGACGTAATGGGCCTGGAGTAAAGCATCGGAGACCCCCCAGATCTCTTTAAAGCTGAGCCCTTATAACTGGGTCTTTCTGCGTTGCGTAGATGTCAGGCAAAAAATAATCCTCTTGAGTCGCTCCGGATCAGTGCGGACGCGAGGGCTCAAGTTGAAGATGGATGAGCGCACTTACGGGGAGCCCAAGTAGGGGGAGTGTGATCCTAACTCTGGATAGGGGAGCATTGTACCCTCAAGGAGCTGAGTCGGGGGCTCCCTCACTATTCCGTAGGTGTTCTTTGTCGGTAAGCGACAGGACCCTTATTACATGCTTTATTTATGTCCTCCGTGTTGGCGGGTCGAATGACCAGATTGCATGGTTGGGAGGAGCCAGGAGACCCCATGTGCTCTGTTAGTCGCTATGGTGGACTAAAGCAAGTTGGAGATTGGAAATAGTGGGAAGAGGGTTGGGGGATGGGTTCAGGTGGGCAGTCGCACGCTGATGGGATCATGGCGTGTAAACACGAGGGACCCCGTGATAGGCCCACGGTGGGCGGATATTCGTCTTACGTTGGCCAACCGGCGGGGAGGTATGAATGGTGGGCGAATTTTTCTCTTTCCTTGCTCCATTTCCTTCTTTCTCTTTTCTTCCATCGCCGTCCCTCGTTCTCTCCGCCTCTCCTGCGCCTGTACCTCTTTGCGCTTTGATCGTTTCGTCCGCATTGACCGTTCTCCCTTAGTTCCCTTCCATTTGTTCCGTAAAATGCTTGCGCTCCGCCCCTGTCGATCATAACCGCCTCCTAAATCTCATATCGTCCTCTTGGTTTTTGATCCCTGTTCTTCGTGCAGAGCAGTATACCCGGTTGCCTACTCGGCATGCGCGTAAGATAAATCACGTGTAGGGAGAAAGGTGGAACGCCCCATCGCAATTGTGTGAGGGAGAAAGGTGAAGGAAAAGTAAGCTAGTAGTGTCTTTTGAGTGGTGCCCCCTGCGGTTCAGGCGCACGCATTCATTCAAACAAAAACCTCCCTTTTATTTCTGGTCACTGTATACCCTGTTACTATCCCAGGCCAAAAGCAGCTTCTCCATCATTTCGAGGTTCAAAATAGCCTTGCGCGTCTATTATTTTCCCTACGGTGTATCTCTGAAACGGTCCTCCCTTGCTGTTCCGTAACTGTGCTGAGGGTTGCGCGGAGGGGGTAGTAGGGGGTCTGCGTTGTGATGGCCACCATCCCCCTCCCAAAGGTAGCGGATAGATGAGATTGAACTCATACCGAGGGAGTAGGACGAGGATATGCGGCAAGGAAGCAGAAAGTATGAAAAGAGGCTATTAAAGCGGTTGTGCCGCAGAGGCCTTTTTTAGGCTTGATCGCAGTAATGGCTTCGTTGCTGTTCGTTGTTAGTGAATGGATGCTGCGCCGTGGGGGAGAAATAGCGGGCCACGGTGTAAGGGACAAAGGCAGCGAGGGGTTCTAGGGACTCGAGACGAAGAGGGAAAATGCTTGCTATATTTTTCTATTTCGAAGGCGCTGGCGTGTCCTCAAGACTTTTTCTGAATCACCGGCTAGTCTATCCCCTGATTTCTGGTATACGTTGCCCCGATCACGAGCTTGGAGCGGACGGAAATGCAATAGAGGGGGAGGGTAAGGGACGGGCGCAAGACAGCGTTGGGCGGGATATGGAGTAGTACGCGGTGAATGAGGGAGTATCTACGGGGCAAGACGAAAGGACAAAGGAGGAAAAGAAGACTAGAGAGCGGGGGGGATAAAAGAGAGCAGAGAATGAAAGCTCACTTCGGCTTATGGTGGTGGATCATCGGCCAACACGTATCGGCCCACTCCTATGAAAGAGGGACCACAGGGCTAACCTTTAAGTGGGCCCGGGATGTGAGACAGAAAAAATCGGCTCGGTACAAGGTCAGTATGCGACGGGACAAACGGTTCAAAATCACGATAAAAGACAATTCATAAACTACTTGCATTCGAACAGCAAGAAAACGCAATGAGGGGTGGAAGAAGTTCCTGGGACAGGTAGGACGCGAAGCGCAGTAGAGGGGCTAGAGAGCTAAGTAGGTTATTCGCATTGAAAATTTCCGTTGTTGTTTTTTGGTCTTGCGAACATATGTGTTTCGGTTCGAAGATGCGGGGCATGGATATGGGTCTGAGTTGTTTTAGGGTCTTTGTAATAAATAGGTTCGAGTAGGAATTCTGTTAGTTGCTTAACGCTAGTAAGTTTCCTTACATACGGGACGGTCGTAAGTATAGAAGTATTGTTTCTTAGGTCGAGTAGAACGCCACGAAGAATGTGGTCTGGGGTATAACGGGCGAGAGGAGTGGTGCGGAGAAATGTAAAAACCTGAGAAATGGGGAAGCGTACAGGTGGGGGATGTAGGAGAGCCGGTGAACGTGGGGGAGACGTGGGGATCAAACCGGGAAGAAGCTGACAGTGAGGTCCGCGAAGTGAAAGGGTTCGCCCCGAGGGTTAGTACGCTAGAAGCCCGGGGGGGGAGTAGTGGGGTAAGCCAAAATATACGCGCCCGGGAAGAAGGTGCCGACATAGATGGTGGGAGGTGTGGCGGGTAAAGGGTAGATCATGGCGTGCGCCAACAGACCATAGGGAGCTTGAGGGAGAGGGCAGAGCAATTGGGAACTCGACTGTTGGTTATGTTTACTGAATCACGTTATCTTAGCCGTACCCTGAAATGTATTCGTCCTTTGGAGGGAGCTTTTGATACTAGTGTCACAAGCCACCCTACAGCGGCTTGCTCCGTGACGAGATCGAGCAGCGAGCTTCGGTGGTATTTCTACGCGTCGGTTATTAAAGCGACCAGATTCAGGCGACCTAAGAATTTAGAGCCTACCGAATCAGTAGAACGGGGATACAGTCGCGGCCAGCGGGACCTGGTAGGAAACGCCCTAGCAGGGATTTTATTCCCCGGGGACATGAAGGTTTATGGTTACAGGCCGGGGAGTCTCAGGTCCCGGGGCGATTCTCTGGTCGGAGTCGGTGGCGATGACATACGGATAAATGAATGCGGGGCACCGCTAATTCTCCTATCTTGTAGGCACGGAAGTCTAGGAAATAGATGCGAGACGGGGGAACAGGAATGATACGTAAACCGGAATTGACCTAGGGAGGAAAAATAGAACGGTCCGGATTTAACAACTGAGGGGAAGAATGGGGAGACTTTCAGGGGAGAATCTGATAGGGCGTGTCCTGTGCTCCTGTTTACTGTTTCGGCGAATTATCTAAAGAGAAATTAGCTATCCTTCGAAGTTAAACGTATTAACAAAGAAAGGATGATGATAAAATTTAACCTCCCGACCTAACTCGCGAGGGGGGGGGGGCAGGCTATTGAATACCAGCTTGTGTGGGCAGTGACACCCTCTCCATGAAGATGGCTGGGGGCCCGGGTCGCTGACGCGTCGTCATTTCCTTAGTTTTAGTCGTTATCTGCGAGAAGAGTGGCAAAATCGGGCATGAGATAACTGCAGATTTACCTTTCTTAGATACGCAGCAATTATGGAGTTGTTATAGGAAATAGGGGGTGGATAACACAATAGGTATTGATGATAGGGTTTTCAGCGGAGAATAAACAATGCGAGATCAGATGAGAATAATATACAGAACGTTAGGGAGAACGCAATGCGAGGCTTTTTGAAAGCCCTGCGAGCCCTCATCCTTATGGAATTCGACAGACCTCTTGCCAAAACGCTGCAGATAGAGCCTTCATATTTTCCATCCCGCTCCTAGAAGCAGTGTGCTGGAAACTCCACGGCGTACCGGCGACGCGGTCGTCTCCCTGGGTTTGTGTGAAAGATGCTAGCCGTTTCATTGGCCGTGTCGTGGTACAAGACCCTTCTTCGGAACTCCTCGACGAAGAGGACGCTGTCCCTGTTGATATGACCCTTGTTGTCCCAGAATGGGAGAAGCCATGCCCACGCCTCGTCTATGAGTAGAGCCCAATTCATATAGCCTGACGCCTGGGAGCCAGAGAGACAAAATAGGAGGCGAAGTCGAAATTGGATGGCATGTTGTTAAGGAAGGCCCACCAAACCTCCTTGGGATCCCCGATAGTGTTTTGGGGCGGAATACGATGTTCCAAAGGCAAACGGAGGTGGCTGGAGAAGGCGTTGCGAACTTGTGAGCCAGTGGTGAAGGTTGCTGACTGAGAGCTCGGACTTGAACGGTAAGGAATGAACGCTTTTCTGTAAACGTATCCATTCGCCTATCAGCTTGTTCAAGATACGTCCCTCTAGCCTGGTGACGAAAATTGTATTGCAATTTTACAGTGGCGCTCCCACTCCAGCGGGGGTCCCCCATGTTTTGTAGGGCTGGCCCAATAATGTCAGGGCGTTCTCACCCACAACGAGACGGGACCGCGTGCTTGACAGGTTGGGATAGGGTGATATCACGCCACCCACAGCGACGAGGCACGTCTTTTGAGATTAGAGTGGTCCTTGGAATGTCCCGATCGGGTGCTGAGAGGTATGGATGGTAAATAGGGGGTGGGCTGTTTGCCAGTCCGGGGTTAGAGAGGGGGGAACGTTGTCGTTACCTTTTTGCCGGGTGCCAGAGGTGCGAAGAATCCGTGTTTCCATATGCGCGTTCGGGAATGCCAGAGTTTGTCGGGTAAGACGTTAGCAAAAGCCGGTTCGGAGACACGATAAAGACTGCAAACAGAAGACATAGACAGGACTAGGGAGGCAGAGAGTGATGAGAACAACTGGTTCTATGCTCAGCCAACGAGTCAGTGACACTGTAAGGTATATATAGGAGAGAGGGTCCAATGGCAGCGCAGCAAGGTGGGGGTGTGTGGAAGGGCCAGGCTATGGCAGGGATAGGTCCAGCATGAGTCCCAGGGGAGGAGCCATAAAGCGCAGTAGTAAGACTGCATTTGATTGCAGCAATGGTTTGAGGTGCTGTGCCTTTAAGGGGTTGGTGCGGCTCCGTGTTGCCGCGCCTCCATGTAGCTGCGCTTGCGGGCGCATGACCGGGCGTAGCCGCCGGCCCAACAGTAGAAGAGGAGTCTTGGCGTGCGCGCGCACGCCCACGTGGAGCTGTGAACTGCGTTCCGGAGAGAGGCTGCCTGCGTGCCGCGGGGGGAACCGGCGGAGCTGCAGGTGAGTGAAGGGCGGGGCGACGAGGGCGGCGTGACTCCCAGACCCTTACAACCGGAGCCCGTTTCAGTGATAAGTGTAGACCGCAAGTCTGCTGTGAGGGAACAGCCCAATTTCCACCTCTTGTGGTTCCGCCGACAGCAGTGTAGATAACAGCAGCTGAAATTGCAATGATAAGAGCAATCAAACAGGATCCAGAACGGCCAAAAGTTTAAAAAATTGAGGAAAAGAGTTCCAGTGGGTACAAAAATTAAAAAGGCTTTATTTAAGAACAAAAATAAGTGGTAGACAAGACAGAGAAGGTCCTCCCATGCGTTTCACACAAGTGTTGTGCTTTCTCAAGCAATTTAGAAGACTAGAAGTGATCCTTAGGGATTCAAGAAGGGGTCATAGAGACCTTAAGTTACAGCAGAGAGAACAATTCTGGATATTTACCCTACATAGTAAAGCACTATTAGGTCTGAATAAGTTTGTTTTGCTACCAGTTATGGCTGTGATCGGTTTTCCATTTGATTGTATTTCAGGAAGTTCTGCTCCTCCTCCTCTTCCTCCATCCCTTCCTCCCCCCCCCTAATTTTGGGTACTAGATCATAATCTTTGGAATAATTTCCCATCATAATGCACCTCAGCACATCTGTATTCTTTATTTATGTGGGTTGATGTATTTACAGGTACATTTTTGTTTAATTATTTCATAGATTTTAATACCTTTTTTAGTATAGTTTTGTATTGTATATTTCTATTTTAATTGCTATTATTTTTATGCGTGTGTATTGTATTATGTCATAGTATTATGTGGATTTATTTGTTGTATTTATATTCTGTGTGCCCTATTTTATTCATTCCAATTGATATATATATGTATGATATTGTAGGTTATTATTCGTTGCAGTAGTTGCCTTTTAGAGATGGAACATCTATACTGTTTGGATTGCATTTTAGATGTGTGGCCACGATCATATTTATACAACATACTTGAGATCCATACCCCTGATGAAGCGTATGCTTGCGCAAAATGTGTTGAGGTATTACGCTGTAACGCCACACACTACGCAACTCCAAGAGGTTGCTGACTGCGTGTTTCCAGCTGGTCAGGTTTTAGCCTGGACTCTTCATCCCTTGTGGACATCTGTGACGTCTTTCCATCTGGCAGCCCCGTACATTCGATCAGCTCCGTCAGTTCCCTCATTTGGAAGGCATGGCTCCAGCAACCATGGCATTTTATATTTGTCCATGTAAGTTTCAATCATTTTTTTTGTTCTTTTTTTGTGATTCTCCCTAAGGGCTATATTCAATAAAGTTTGATATACTGTACACATATTTTTCCTTTGTAACATTGCAAAGATATGACTTTTTATTTGGTGCTCTACTGCTAAAACTCTACACATGCCCTCATGGTCTCGCATCTCAACAATTGCAACCTTCTAATTTCTGGTCTTCCTGACTCTCCTATTTTCCCCTACAATCTATCCTAAACACTACTGCTAGAATAACTTGACTCTTTTGTGATGGTACAGTAGGGTAGCCAGTTTACATAATAAAGATGAAGCCTGGCTAACTACCGCTAAAACCCTGGTTCTCCGTCCGCTTATATGCATTCCTAAGCCGGGGACAGTGTGTATGTTTTGACCATTTATGTGATGCAGGTACAAAATTGGGATTTCCGAAACGGGACCCTAATAGTGGATACTGGGGGGGCAAAAGGGACAAAATTATGTAGGAAATGTTTCTGGACTTTACTGTATTACCGGGAGAACTGTAATTCTTCCCCACTAAACAAGGCTTTTTGGCGGGGACACGTGTGTATAGTAATAAAGGTATTTTCCATATGCAATGTATGGCCCAGCCAGCAAGTTCTACTGTACAACCAAGATTTAAAACCAAATTCTGAGCATAAGTTTTGAAATCAAGTTGTAAGAACAAGTTTTAACATCGAAGTTCCAGAGCCAGGTTTTAGAAATGTAATGTACTAAAAATGTGTATTCATCTCTATGGAGTCAGCCCCTGTACTTCGATTACCTGGAGTGCTTGCATAGAGATAGTGGATCAAAGGGAAGCAATGAGGTGTTGGGCAATCTGGTGAGTGGGGAAGGGCGGAAAATCAGGTCCAGGGACAGAGCTCCCAGCGGGAGAGACTATTTTTTCCTTCCAGACACTGTGGAGCCTACCCAGCGGGAGGTATGGGGCTGGCCCGGGGAAGCCGTTGCGAGACGGAGCTCGTATGCATGAGTCCCATTGGCCAGTTCAAATTTCCCACTCACTGGCTACCTGAGCCCCTAAGTACGCACCCTCCTGTGACGTGTGCAGCAAGACAGGCCTCCAGCTTATAATTTGCTGTCCCATTAGGATAAGTATTCTGATTGGCCGCCAATCTCATTTCCATGTTAGACATAGGCAACCGAGATCGATTTAAGGGGACTGCCCAATCAGAAAACCAGACTATTCCTTTGGCTTGGTCCGGTGAAGCAGAGGCGGTCTTTTCAAAAGTTCTTTGATCGGAATAGCAAAGCACTCAGCATTGCAGTGCCTGAGAAGCCAAGCCAAGCTGAAGACAAGTTCTAGAGAAGTGGCCAAGTTCTACAAACGAACGAAGACCCGGCAGCGGGGAAAGCCAGGTAGCTATAATGAATATAGTGCCGTGGTTTTCCTGGATTTGGAGTGGGCAGGGTAAGCCTTCCTGAAGCTGGCGTCTGTACCTAGTTGAGGCCAGGCCCTCAGTAAATATCTATTTTCCCTGTTTTGTGTTATTTTATATGCCTGCTGGTTTACCAGAATTAATCTCATTTTATTCCCCAATCTGTGTCCTGCCTAGTGAATGTGATCCCGGAAGGTAAAATATCTTAAAAGTACTGGTCTTGTGTGACATCTTTCTTAAATCAGACTCTGCTGCTGAAATTCCTCTCCTGGCATCCTTTTAAATCCTGCAGTACTTACAAAATTATAATTCTCTCATGTAAGGCTATACACTCCTCTGCCCCTCCTTACATTCTGCTCTAAGAAATCTTCTGTTCACCACTTTTGTATCTAAAGTCCTTTCTCACCTTAAACCAACCAATTACTGCCCCACACCTCTTGAATGCTCTTCCCATCAATATCTGGCAAGCACACTTTTTCTCCAACTTTAAGGCCTATCTTAAAACACACTTCTATACTGAAGCATTTGGGTAACTCCAGATTTCTAAATGTATTAATATTGGTATGTGTGAACTGGAATCTACTATCAATTTTCAAGATCCTAAAATGTAATTAACAATTTGGTGTGTCTTAGTTGATTAGGCAGACCCCTCCCTTAATTATTAGTCAATGTGGCTGTGTTTTAGAATACTTAAGGCAGGATACCTTGGCTGTGAGCCACATTGCCGTGTAACATCAAAGAGTAACATTTAAGTGTGTGGCAGAGTTAATCTTGGAGTTGGCATTGGAGGTGAAGATTTGAGGAAGATCTGACCTCTGAACAACAACTGTACAACCGTGAGAACTTTACTTTCTAAAAGCTGTGATTATTTGTACTCTTCCAATCCTCCAATAACTGGCCAGTCTCTCCTCTTGTATCTCACTATGCCCTCCCTATTTATTTTTCTATTTACTGTTTCCTCACTCCTTTGTGAGCATTTCTGTTCTCTACAACATCCCTACTCCCCACTGCACCATTATTTATACACCTCTCTCCCAACAACTTCTTTATCCCTCAATAAATAACACCCACACAAATCTTCTATTCACACCCTCTATCTACTCCTTCCAACTGCTGGGGATCTAACCTAAGCCTGAACCCAGACATACACACCTGATCTTACCCACACCTCCCTGCCATCTCTTCCCCTGTAAATGGTGTTAACCTTTTCATTTAACACTGACTAACCTTAAAACTTGCCCCACAAATCAAGCATCCCAATAGCTGGACTCATGGTTATTGTCCCACATTCACTTATACCACCCATTGTGGCCAAGCACACCCATCTACAGCACTTATTCCCCCACCTGCTGTCTCTGTAAGTTTCCCCTCAAACCTCTTAGATTGTAAGCTCTCCCGGGGCAGGGATTTCCTTTCCCATTGTCTGATTTTTTTTGCTGCACTTATTGTATTTTTAAAATTCCATATACTGTATTCTTTGTGAAGCGCTGAGTACACTTTTGGCGCTATATAAATAAAGATATACAATACATACAATACAATACAACTCCCTGATACTATACATTTCAAATGAATTAACCATGAGCCCTTGCATATCAACATACCATACACCCTACTACTGTCTCCGTATGTTCTCCCTACTTACAAGTTACATAGTTACATAGTTACATAGTTACATAGTAGATGAGGTTGAAAAAAGACATAGGTCCATCAAGTTCAACCTATGCTAAATTTAGACAAAAGATACGTTTTCCTATATCTATACTTACTTATTGATCCAGAGGAAGGCAAACAAAAACCCCATTAAGGGGAAAAATTAATTCCTTCCTGACTCCCAGAATTGGCAATCGGATTAATCCCTGGATCAACATCCTTCCCATGTATACTTATTTGGTATATGCCTGTATACCTTTCCCATCTAAAAAGATGTCCAACCTTCTTTTGAACAAATCTATTGTATCTGCCATCACAGTCTCCATGGGTAATGAATTCCACATTTTAACTGCCCTTACTGTAAAGAACCCTTTCCTATGTTGCTGGTGAAATTTAATTTCCTCCAACCTTAAGGGATAGCCCCGAGTCCTTAGTACTGTCCGTGGGATGAATAGTTATTTTGAAAGCTCCTTGTATTGTCCCCGAATATATTTGTATATAGTTATCATGTCCCCTCTTAGACGCCTCTTTTCTAATGTAAATAAATCTAATTTAGCTAGCCTCTCCTCATAAGTTAGATTGTCCATCCCCTTTATTAATTTGGTGGCTCTTCTCTGCACTCTCTCTAGTTCCATAATGTATTTTCTTAGCATTGGGGCGCAAAATTGTACTCCATATTCAAGGTGTGGTCTTACTACCCTTCCATCCATTGCCCGTTTGATGCAAGATAAGATACTTACCACTTAGATTGTAAGTGTCACGGAAGACTAGAACTATTTCACGGGATAAAGCACCAGACAGGACACAGAGATCAAATAAATGTATATTTATTCCGGCCGGAGCCACCAGACACAACACAATACTCACTCCACTCAGGGAATACAGGGGGAATGCTAGCAGTCCAACAGTCCTAGGTGCCCAGCACCAAAAAAATGGCTTACACCGTGCAGCTTCCACTCCATGGGGGATCGGGAACTCGAGGCAGCGCTGGATGCAAAAGGCATTCAGGCACGTTTAAATCTCCCACTCAGAATAGCAGGTAACCACAGTTTCGGGTGTGTCTGGCATAACCTCGGAGTAAAGAGCTTAGTCAATCTACAGTACACACTAGTCTCAGCAAAGTCTGTGGAGCTGAGATCACCTGCATCTTTTCTAGTTTCCCCGTTTCTATAAGAAATAATGGAGAATGGGGCAGCAACCAATCACATCATGAGGACTCACCTGTGTTGACCAATCCAGGCTGGGGGGGGTGTGATGGGATGGATGAGGCAAACAGGGCAGGCATTACAAATCAGATAATGAGAACAGAGCCTGCCTGCCCATGTTCTCAATGTTGACCAGCTATCTGTTGATGAGATAGGTACCACTCTGGCTGGTGCAGACAATGGATCCGCTTATTGGACGAAAGTCTCCAAGATAGGAGGCTGGCCCATCCCAACTTGCATTTGTCCTCAACCTGCATCGTGAAATCAGCTAAGCCCTAATTTCTTGACGTGTAGGCTGGGTAAGTGTATTACCAGCATAGCATGCCCAAGGAACAAAGTAACACACAGTTACATAAACACAAAACATTTCCCAGAAAATAAAAGTTTACACATTTACATAACATGTTTGGCCAGATCAGCCAACAGTAGGATGTATGTAAAGGGCAACCTGATAGGGCAATGGCAAGGCTTAACCTTTATTATAAGAGACTCATAGTGCATTACAAGTTGCTACAAATGTTGTAAACTTATAAAACATGCAGCCACTATAACATGATGTTTTTGAAACTCATATTACGTCATATTTATGCATTCTTAAATAAAATATTTACATGTGCACATGCATCCATTGGAAAATATTGAATGCAAAGCAGGCATGCAAATATAACTGTGTGGCTATAAACTGAAATGTGTTCTTTTCTACTGTTGCATGACATACAGCAAAATGTCAATGAATATAATTATGTGCCCTACATCTGTATCAGCTCTTTACAGCTAATAGCAGCAAAATCAAGTTACCATTGGTATGTAACTTTTTTAAAGATAAATATATTTAAATCTAAGAAATCCTACCATTTTATGCTAAATTAAAATCTAATCATCCTTTTGAAATACTGATTTCTAAACAGTAAATAGATTTTTAGTAAGAATAGAATTGATATTGATTAACTATAGGTCGATATTAGAAAAATTGACAGAATCATCGGATGCCACCAATTTTTCCTATCAACCCATTCACCAAAGCTAGATCACCAGCAGTGAAGTCAAGACAATAAACATTTTGCTGCAGTGATACAGTCTGTTCGTTGTATTTTTAAAAATAGAGCAGAGAGAGGTCCTCTTTAAAAATAAATATAGCGTGATGGGTGTACCTTATCAATTACATTGCTGAGTATAATTAGTCCAAATGCAAAAATAAAAAATATGGGCACTCGCTGAAACTTAAAATGATCTATGCTTTTCAAAAGCATACGTTGACACATATACAGTACATACAGTTGTGTGAAAAAGAAAGTACACCCTCATTGAATTCTATGGTTTTATATATCAGGACATACAGTAATAACAATCATCTGTTCCTTAGCAGGTCTTAAAAATAGGTAAATACAACTTCAGATGAACAACAACACATGACATATTACAATGTGTCATGATTTATTTAACAAAAATAAAGCCAAAATGGAGACGCCATGTGTGAAAAACTAAGTATACTCTTACTGCTTCCATAGGAATTAAGATGCTAAGTAGCAGACAGGTGCTGCTAATCAAATGCCCTTGATTAATTGGGGGATACCGGCACCCCCTAAAGGGGGCTGTATCTCGGGGAGCAGGGGGTCCCCAGACCTGAAACCAACGCGGTTCAGCTCCGGAGACCCCCTGCACATGTACACTATCAATAAAAATGTATTTCAAATGTATTTATTGTCATTTATTTATTTATTTATTTAGAGTTATTTATTTATTTTTTGGCGGCTGCTGTGTGTGTGTATTTTTTTTATTGTGGGTAGCGGGGGTGGGTGAATGGGGTGTTAGCCCCAACGGTGCTTGTTTAGGGCTTGCAGGGGGGTAGCGGGAGGGCTTAACCCCTTCATGACCGTAGCGGTATTAACTGCTACGGTCGTGAAGGGGTTAAGTGCACCCGCAACCCCCCCGCAAGTCCTAAACTCACACCAAGGGCCAAATACCCCCCTCACCCATCCCCACTACACACAATAAAGCGGGCACGGTGGGTTAACCCCTTCATTGCCTTAGCGGGCTAGAAACCTAAGCTTCCATCTACTCTGGCTTCGCGCATGCGCCTCCAGAAAATTACTTTTTAATTAAAAAAAAGACCCAATAACACCCATCTTTTACACACTGCCCCAGATATATAAAAACTTCACCAGACCACCTGGACCACCTATAGTTGCAGGGACTGACTCTGTCTTCTAACCGTTGGCGGTATTTTTAGATAAACTTCTGCACTCTTTTGTTACAGCCTCAGCTTCATACATTCAGGACACTACACATTTTTTTGCAAAAAATTGAGAATTTTTCACAATTTGAGGAAGGTATATTACTGGTTACATTAGATGTCAATAGCTTGTATACCTCATGATGATGGCATAGAGGCTGTACAATTAGCCCTCAACTCGGATGATATGTTCACACCAAAGGAACAAATATTTATACTTGATTTGCTGTCAATAATCTTAAGGGAAAAATGTTGCACCCACATACTGTACATTATGCCAACATTTTCATGACTAGGTTTGAAACCGATTGTCTTTTGTCACCAGTCATTTATGGCACATGGGCGTATGTGGGTGCAATATATCAAAGATATATTCCTCATATGGGGAAGTACAGAAAAGACGTTGAACGAGCTTATCAAGGACCTCAACAATGCAAAGGAAATAATTGGGTTTACACCATCAATTAGTAGAAAGAGTATTAACTGAATACCACATCTACATCCAAAATGGAAAATTAGAGTCTGATCTATTTATTAAACCCACTGATAGAAATAACCTATTGCACTTCAGTAGTCATCATCCACCAGGGACTATTAAAGATCTACCCAATAATCTGTTCCTGAGAGCCAAGCGCATAATTAGATCTCTCCGCTAATCCAAGAAAGACTAGGCACCATGCAACATAAATTCTTAAAGAGGGCATACCCGATTCGTTGCCGAGCCATACAAAGAAAAGTAGCAGAAGCACACAAAAGAGAAAGTCTATTAGGAGGCCCCCTAGGGAGAGATTATCCCGTGATATTTCTGTTCCCTTTGTTTCAACATATGGGACCTGGAGTGGGAGACTTAAAAATGTACTTCACTCTGAGGAAAATCTTGCACCATTACTTAGTGCTAAACCTTTATTCTCATACAAGAGAGGACAGAACTTTAGAGACCGGTTAGTCAGGGATAATATTGGAGGTATCATTAGAACTCAAACATTTATTGGTCCCCCAAGATGGGCTGTTTCAGGTGTTATAGCTGCAGCCATTGCAGCAATATACAGGAGGGAAGCCTTTTCTATCACCCACACACAGGGAAGAAGTTTTTTTATTAAAAAATCCTTCACATGCAATTCCCGAAACGTGATATATCTGATTAAATGTCCATGTGGATCAGGATGTGGGTGAAACCACACAACATGTCAAGAATAGGGTTCGACAGCGTAAAGCTACAATCCGTAGAGGAGATGAGGATGCCCCTGTAGCACATCATTTCATACACTCTGGGCACAATGTCACACAACTCCGGTACCAGGTTATTGATGGCGTGGAGAAGCATTGACGAGGGGGTAACCTTACGCGCCAGCTATTACAGAGAGTCCAAATGGATTAGCAAACGGAGAACAATAACCCCAGGGGGCATGAACAAGGAATTGGATTTAGGTGTTTCTTTTGATTCAGTATATAGCGATGATAGGCGCCTCTGAGGTTATCCCTGTGTGGTCTCTGACATGCGTATGTGTCCTGGTACTAACATGCTATTCCATCTCCTCCACAGACAGCAAAATACAGAGGCTAGACCATTGCCCATTACCACTGATGGGTGCTCCCGAGGTCCCCCCAATGCTTCCCATCCATATACGACTCGCATATGATACCTTCTTGGCTTTAGTGGTTTTTGCTCACCTCTACCTCATCCTAGGACAATTCACTTTCAAATTAGTAACAAATTGTTGTTGGCACCGACTGTTGTGTGATTGTTCATTTATTTTGCCCTCTTGTTTATTGCTTACTATTTTTTATGATAGGGAAGATGATCCAGGCACTCTGTCTTTTCAATAAGTAATTTATTTAAGCTAAGAAACCAACGTTTCGACTGCCACACAGTCTTTATCAAGGTGAGGGCTGTCAGGTACATGGAAACACTTACATTTATATAATATATAATAGATAGATATAGATATAGATAGAGGTATCAGTACTGTGTTAGC
Organism: Ascaphus truei; assembly: GCA_036426205.1. Classification (NCBI taxonomy): domain Eukaryota; kingdom Metazoa; phylum Chordata; class Amphibia; order Anura; family Ascaphidae; genus Ascaphus; species Ascaphus truei. Next base: position 288,586,842 of record CM071567.1, read on the forward strand.
CGAACTGTGTTACCTGGCGAACAGGACCTCCTACAGTTCTATGACAACTTCAATACTTTCCACCCGACCATCAACCTCAAACTCACCCATTCCCCTAGAGACTGTATTTCGTGGACTTTCGTTCTGGAAACCTTTTATTTCTTTTTGCCTCGTTCCCGTAAGTGTTTTTTCGTGTTATTTTGTAAATCAAGTTGTGTGTGTTTCTTGTGTGAATAAATTACAATTTATTTTATCTCACGTTTTGTTCAATCAAAGAGTCCAGGTATTTTTTGTGTTAAAAGCACTGGTCTCCCATGACAATCAGCCTCTCTGCTTCTCAAGCTCTTGCCCCATTTTCTGGACCTTCTCCCGCTCCCTCTCAAACAGTCACCTGGCCCCTATACTCCTCCTCAGCAAGGCTCTGTCTATACTCATTGTGGCCTTCAGCTCCTCGTGCTGCTCTGTGGGAACACACAGGGTACTCAGACGCTCCTGTAGTACTTGTAAATAGTTAGCAGCCAGGAAACTTTCTTTGGCCTCCATCAGACTTGTGTGCAGTTCTTGAAGCTGGCTCTGCAGCATGTGTTCTGTTTGTGTGCGCTGCTACAGGGAGACACGTTCTTCTTGCAGCACTCTCTCTGCATTCTGCACTGCTTCCTGCACTTCTAACATTTCCTGGGCCAATAGGTTCTTAAATTTTTCTGCTTGGTGAAGCTTCTCATTTCCTTCACTGGCCTGGTCAGTCAAATCTGAATTTTCCCTTTTCAGACTTGGATTTTCTCTCTTTACGATATCTAAATGAATAGTCAGGATAAAAGGTTTTTGATCTTACCGTGCTCCTTTTAGATAATTGTAGTGGGTGTCCTTTTTCTTTGTTAGGTACAGGCAGTTAAAGAGTGGCTTTATAATATGAACTTTATAATATGTTCAATCATACAGTTTTTGCAGATCGTTCTATCTATCTATCTATCTATCTATCTATCTATCTATCTATCTATCTATCTATCACAAAACCAGTTGGGACTGACTCAAATGTGTAAAGTGCTTTGAGTTGGGAGAAAAATGCTACTTTATATTAATAAACTTATTATTACATGTTTATGCTCAAATCAGTGCTGCTGCATCTGTGCCATTTATATTTTCCGAATTAAAAGAGTAACAACAATTGGGCTTCTCTAAATGTTCTGATTTTTTAAATATTTATCATCAGACAGAGGTTGTCTATGAGAAGCAATATTGGCTCCTGATAGGTCAGTGGCACATTCTCGTCAACTGGTTAAAATAGAAATGTTGCAGGACTTATTGTCTCTGGCATCAGGGAATGCTTCATGATCGCAATCACGGCTGCCCAGGTGCCAGAGGATTATTGCTGTGGGAGGTCCAATTAAGAAGTATGAACCCCCCCAAAGCGATGTTGCAGCCGCCCTATCTTCAGAGATGCTGCTTTTTTATTTTTCAGCCACAGATTCTGGAGCATTAGTCTTGCTTCATCTGTACTTTCCTATTGGGGACTATTGATTTTATTTTATCATCTCTTGCTATTATTTTATTTCTGGTTCTGTTTGTGTATTTTTTTCTTTTATTAAATATTTATATTTCAGTTATCTCTGCAAGTATTGTTTAATTTAACTTTGGGTACAAGCCTGTCATTTGCTAAATATCAGTATAGTGCATGGTATAGTACTACTGTATGTGATAGTTACTTTTCAGTTTTAGGCCCTTATTCTGTAAAGTGTGATAAACGCAGATGATGTGCTATCGCGTGAAAGACTTTAATAGGACTTTTCCAGCGATAGCACATCATCTGCGCTTATCACACTTTACAGAATAAGCGCCTTTGTATACAGTATGTGCAATTGAGCTATCAAGTTGTTTCTTTAACGAAAGGATAAATTATTTACATTATATCACTTTCTATTGCAATAGCAGTGATGTTTACTAGAATCATATAATTCCTGATATGTTATTTTTTTTTAAATTGACATAAAAGTTCAGATTGCTTGTCCTTAAATGTATCGGTTCAAATATAGGTGATTGGAAATTAGTTAATTTCTGACTGCCCTTCATGTAACATATGAAATTAGTTAATTCTCTAATTGTCACTGCATAAGTGTGTACATTGCTAAAGTGACAATTAGAACATCTTTGCAATCTTACAATTTAGATCTAAATTGAATTGGCTAGGGAAAGACCCAGATTAATGGTCTAGCTGCAGTGACTCCATGGCAGAATTGAGTTACGGTAGTTTGCCAATTTTTTTAAAGTATGTACTTCTTCTTGTGCATCTTGGATGAATTAATGCTTGCATTTCTAAAGATTTTTTTTCCTGTTCCTTTAAAAGGCACTTAAATTCCCTGACAAATGCAATCAAATTAAAGAAGAGTATTAGTTCTCTGAAAAAAAAGGTGTACCAGTAATCCTCAATCATACTTAAACTTGAAAGAATGGATTTGTACTGCACTGTAATATACAATACCTGCAGTTGATAACTGCATAGATTTCTAAAAATGGAAATGAATTATTGAGGTTCCTGTGAGTACTATTCCCAGATAATTTTTTTTAAGATCTTCTTACTGTAAATAAATGATGGAACTGTACATTAGCTATTTAGACAAAATATATTGTGGATATTGGGTACTAAAATTTATATTCAAATGAAAATGGAGACTACTGTACATATACAGTAGTATTGTAGATCTATATTATTGAATTTGTGGTTATTCATTGGGAAGACTCTTGACAAAGGGAAGATGCCAGAAACATCAAATCTTTCTGAGCAGGTGTGTCAGCCTACAGTATGTAAGTTTTCTTGAACACATATGTGTTTGTGTAATTTATATATTTATTTGTAATATTTAATTATGTTATTTTTGTAAAATTATTGGATACATTTGTTGCTCTTTTCTAAACTTGTGTCCTCTTCAATACTTACCATATATACTGTATATCCTTTATTTGAGGATTGAGGTTTTCCCTATATTTGTTGGTAATAGATTCTATGGATTGATTAATTGGAAAGTGGTTCTGTTAAAGGTATATAGAGGCTTTTACCAGTTATTTGTTTATAATATTTTTTTTATATACTTAGAAGTTTCAAGAGTTTATGAAAAACTTTTCCTGTGTTTATGTTTTCAGAGGTACTTTGAGTTCACTAATAATTATTATATATTATATTAATTGGGAAGAAGAATGCAACAGATTATTATACATTTCAGGGTTAAAAAAAACAACACATTGGCACATATTTACTAAGTAGTCTTCTGCCTTTAGACATTATCCGGAGCTGGAAGAGACCTTCTGCCAATTGACATGAATTGGCTTTAAGGTGTCTTGAATTGCCAGTAATGGGCCTTAGGGAAAAATATTGTTTAGTAAATAATAAGGATGGGCACATAAAGATGCAGCGGCCGTTATTCGAACACTTCACTCGTTGTATACCTCAGAATACCCATGTCATGGCACATGATTTCTTCCAACCGTATCGCCTTTAGACGCAAGTGCAGAAAATTGCATTTTAGTGTTCTGGTTTTTAAACACCTGAAATTGACACAGTAGCACAGTAACACAGTACTGTACATATTACAATTAGTTAATTTCATTGCATTTCATTGCACACAAAGAAACAGAATTCATGAAAATCAAACAAAGCAACCGCGATAAACAGGTGTGCCTGGGGCGATTCACCGCGTTAATGCCACGTGGAATACAGCAGAGCACACGAAAATGGATCTGTGATTTGTTAGAATAACGGCCGCTGCATCTGTCTGGGGGATATTTGGCTTTAGAATTGAACTTCAAAAAAATTGTGCTTTTTGTTGGGACATGGTTTTGGTTCTAGAAATGTTATGTGTTTTGATGTGGTTTTTATGCTAAACTTAGTGAGGAGCATCTTGGTGAAGGTGAAGTGCAGGAGCACAGATGTACCTATCCAAGATGTAATGGGTGTAGTCCCAAGGTCGGCATTTGGGTATTCCATCCTCCACACCAAGCTCGTTTTTAATTCTTTGAATTACTGTACCACACAATAGGACAGTTAGGTGGTCTATGGCATCCTATGTGGTTCTGTTGCATAGAGGGGTAGGAGCTTATGCCCCCTAAAGACAAATGCACTGTCAAAGCATCTGCAGTGCAATTATTGTAACGTCTGGGAGAAGCAACATCAGCAACCCTCTGCAACCTCATCTTTCTACAAATATGGGGATCACTCTGTGGTTCACCAAAAGAGAGAAACCATCACCCCATGAGGTCGTGGTCACCCACATCTTCACTAAGATGGCATTGCAGGCCAAAGTAGGCTCCATGGTTTTCCTCCCCTAAGAACCTTAATTGTTTATATTGACCTATTTCCCTATCTGTGGATCCTCTTTCTTCTCCCACCACCCCAGGGAAAATTAAACAGGGGTTGAGATCAAGGCAGAGAAAGCAGTTAAGTGGGAAAGGGTGTTTTGCCAAACAAAAGACTTTTCTCTTACTTGCAAGCAATTATGTTTGGAAGCACTGTCTGTTTTGTGGAAACACTATTAGTAGGGATGAGCTAAAAGAGGATGTGCTATCACAGGTTATGTTAGACCATTTGAGGCTGACACACAATTGCAATTTTTACTGCTATCAGATTTTAAATGCTCTCAAGATATTTATCTTGGTCTTTTATTTGTGCCTCAGCTTTAGTTGAAAATGTACAGATGTAACAAGACTTAAAGTTATTGGTACCATGACAAGGGTCGAGATTCCACCTACAGGAACATTTTGTTGTACGGTCCATGTTTTACAGATTCCTGAGGTTGATAATGTCAACACCTTGTTCATGTAAAAACCACATCCAGCGAGATAGAATTTAACTATAGAATAATTAAGGAAATGTATGCATTCCATTAAATTGACATATACCAGTACCACGATTGCACACACATTTAGTGGGATGCATATACATTCTATAAAGTTTACATAGAGTGTGCATGGAAGGAGATTGTATTATTATAAGCAGATTGTATTATTTTCCAAAGTTTTTGTTACTTCTCTCTCTATTTTTTTTAAAATCATAATTTATAACTAAGTTTTAGTTGCCTGAAATGTTTTTAGCATTGAAACGGTGTCTGGGAATAAGATATGGATTCTGTTGAAGTTAGGTTAAAAAAACACTAGCACCATCTATTATTACAACAGGGCTGCACCATGCAAAGAAATTCCTTGGAATTGCACTTGGTTTTGTTCAGTCAAAGAAACGGTATATCTAGCTTTATCTTTACATCCAAAATAATAGATCCAACATAATATTCATTTTCACACTGGAAGCAATTGATGCAGTCCCAATGAAATTACTATGGCCTACTTTTTTCTTACTCTAACTCCCAGTCCGTGTCTCATATTGTTGGGGTACTTTCAGTAGTGAGAACATGGAATGAGTTGACAGATCCTGAGAGTGTGTAAAATGTAGTAGGTTCTATCTTTTCACAGAAAAAGATGGTGTAAAACAGCGCTAATGGAAAATAAAAGCAAACTTAATTAGTGCATATAACAAACAACTGGCAGCCAGGTGAAAAATGACCGTACAGTCAGTAGGAGACCATGTAAAAAAAGAGAAACCGGCGCCAAAAAAATAAGAGTCAATGAATTCCAAACCATAAAGGTGAAGTCCAATTGGAAGTCCTCAGATGAACAAAGGAATTGTGCTGACAACTCTCCTCCCAGACCGTGCAATTGGAGAAAGAGAAAGAAAAAGAAAACATATTATGGTGCAGTATGCCAATTACTGTTGACTAATAAAACAATACCAACTAACAACACATAACGCACAAGACTGACAACACACCAACACTCGCAAGACTAAAAAGTAAGATAAAAAGCTATTTATTAACACAACTAATGTGGGTGACGGAGGTGGGATGTCCAGAGGGGTAAAACTGGAATCCTACTTACAGAACCCCGGTTGGGTAAAAGCAGTTTGCACAGAGTGGATGGTGAAGTCCTCCAAAGATGGCGACCGGAGCTCCCTCACAGGCGTTCCCACGTGATGTGGGTGGGAGATGAATCACTCGAGTTGCAGGGCTATCCGGCGGATATGACGTCACGCCCCTCACTGCTCCTAACGCAACACGATGTGATGCTCCCAATGAGAGTGTCCTCTCGCATCGCTCTGCTCTGCCCCTACGGCTCCACCGGCTGTAACTCCACACACGATTCCCAAATGTCCTCCGCAACCACAGTAAAAGCTTCTAAAATTAACAAGAACTTCCCGACGCGTTTCGTGCGCATGCGCGCACTTCTTCAAGGGATGTGCTCCACCTTGTGGCTTAATGGTATAAATACACTTGGTCATTGATGGCAATAAGCTAATTACCTACACAAATAACAAATAAATACCTTAATACTTTAAAACAATAAAATATTAAAAAGTTATTAAAACATAAATACTGGACACTGAATAGACATTAAATGATCTCATTAGGATATATCACAGAAAGGCTTTGAGTTCAAAATCTATATTTAAACCTCTTGGAGACAGTGTTTTTAATTCATAGATCCAGTATGCTTCGCGCATACTAGCCTGTTGTAATCTATTCCCACCTCTCGGGTTGGCCTGGACTGCCTCGACTGCCAGACACCGCAAACCTTTGGGATTTTTGTCATGACATAAAAGAAAATGATGAGAGACACTATGTGTAACCAGTCCCTTTTTAATATTATAAATGTGCAAAGCAAATATATTATAAAAGTTGAATGGCAGTTGATTAGTGTCTTAATGGGATAACTTTTAGAAGTCACATTAGATTTAAAATATTTAGCATTTACACTATAGGAACAGGCCACACATTTCGTACAGGTAAAAAAACCTACTGTACTGCACTCCCTATCTGACCTGTTTTTTGTTGTTTAACAGGGCAGCTCGGGGCTAGTTTGGATTTTAGATTGTTGGCCTTTGAAAATATAATGTTTTTTTTTTTGGCAGAATCTCTGCCAAGACATCGTCTTTCAACAAAATAGGCCAATATTTATTTATGATTTGTTTGATTTTGGGCGCCATCTCATTATATTGAGTAATAAACGTAACTGGCCTATTACAACTTTTGACAGTGTCATCTCTATTATTATTATATTTAAGCAGAGTCTCTCTTTGGATGTTGTTGACTTGTTCTATGGCTTCGTCTAAGAGACTTTCTGAATATTTCCTCATAATAAATTTTTCCCTCAGGTCACTTGCCTGTGACTTAAAGGTCTCCTCTTCGGAGCAGTTCCGTTTGAGACGCACATCAGCGCACCACGTGACGCATCACCGCTCGGGATCACAATTTTCTTGCATCCCCTGGCGGCTGATGTGTCACAGCGCGTAGTGAGCCGCGCAGCGAGGAGGGACTGGGACCGGCTCAGAAGGATTCCCCTGCTGGTGGGGAATGCTCATGTGGTCACCCGCGCCGCCGGGCATAGCGGGTCCCAGCCCTTACCCCTTGGGACACCTTGGCAGCTTTTGATATCTCCAGCAGGTATCACTATTATTTATCACGAGTAGTAGCATTGTTAAGTTTTCACGTGTGTACCATTGTACATTAGTACTATCACCGTTTAATTTTTGCACTTGTGTAGCACTCACCCAAATTTCAGGTCAAGCGCTGTAAATTTTAGGGGGTCTTTTCAGTTAGTAAAGATCTTCACACCTGAATTTGTCTGGGCTTAATGTAGAAGGTGCACAACTTTATTTGCAAAGATAAACTACCCTCTAGAATAAATATACCAACATAAAAGTACACTTCCTGGTAGTGCTGATAAGTAGATGTTACTCGCAGAGAGTAAATAAAGTCCTCGCTGGACGCATAGGCATTCAGAATGTGCCTGACGCACCTGCCATTGCACCTGCCATTGCACAAGGGCCCCTGAAGTGCTGACTACTATTATATACCAGGTATGTAAATAGGGCACTTTAAAGGCTAAAATGTATTTGATGTTTTCTACCTAGAGCGTTCTTTAAAAAATAGTTATTACTGTCAGCAGATGTAGCTTTTGGTAAACTATATTGCGCATGTATCCTTTTTGTTAATGGTGCCAGATATTGAACCCTATATAATCTGTAAATTTCATAGTAGCATGTTACTTTTCTGTATAGCAACAGTGCGCATAATGAAGCCAACTTTCACATACTGCGCATGCAATGTTTTTGACAATGAGTGATGACATCAACCATTAAGAATAATTTCTACAAATAATTTACAAATGTTATCCAGCATATATCTGCTAATATATGTGTCTAAAAAAAACATTGCCTTGCCTTTTCTGTAACCTGCACTAGTGCCGATACTGTGCTATCTCATGGAAATCCCCATTGACCTAAATTGTGATTTCTGTTAGCAGATCCTTTGCAATCGCAGCTTACAAAATAAGCCTGTGCACGTTTGTATGTATGTATACACAATCTATGAGCACGACTTCTGATAGTGTAAATATAATAAAGCAATAGCAAGTGGTAAATTATGCACGTACAGAACAAATCATTCAATTAGGCAGGGCATGTTTATGGTACATGTTACCACTCTGGTGTCAATGAACACCCACTCCGTGTTAAACAGCTGTCCACATTGGGTCCTGTTCGGATCAGTGATGGTGCTCCCATTTAAGGCTTTCCAAATCTCTGCATACAGCACCGGAAAGACATCCACACGGCAACAGTTGTACACCCAGACAGGGAATCCACACACTCGGCGGGACACAGGAACAATCTCATAAAATTATATATATATTTTAACTGCCATGGGCTGTTTCTTGTGTATTGAGTGCTGAATTATGTTATGCACTGCATTGACAAAGGGTGGACACAGTATCCCTCTCCCCCACTTTCTGCATCTAAGGTCTGTTCCTAAAAGCAAATAAAAATGCCCATTGAGAAATACCAGTGGCTAAGGTCCCATCTGATTTTTTAGCCTTTCGTTCAAGTGAATACAACCCTCCCCGCCCTCCTCTTACATTCAAACTCACATTCACGGACACACATGTGTTCCATAGATATGTTTGTGCATAGACAAAGCATGCCCACAGTACCTTAAGCCTTTATTTATTTAATTATTCAAGTATAGAAAGTATAGGCAAAGTGAATCAGTGTAATATTTTCAACTTTTTTAATAAATTAATCGAAGTAGGCACATATAGACATATAAATTATTATATTTTTATACTTGCCTACACTATTTATCCGCTCCACTCCCTACAGTACAGGCTTTAATACTTTTATACTACTGTATCTGAGTTTAACTGAAAAAAAACCCATTGTAACTACAATGGGCTGTTTCTTGTGTAATATGTACATGTATTGAGTGATGACATTAGTAATGTGGGATTTTGCCACAATATTGACACAACTTGCCTGCACTATCTATGGCATTGCCTCTCCACCACTCCCTGCTTCTAAGGTCGGGTCCTGTGAGCAAACTAAAATGCAATGCATTCAATTTTTCAGCCTTTTGCTCATGTGTAAACAACCCCCACCTTCCACTCACATGCAAATTCAAATTAAAGACATGCATGTGTGTTCCATAAAAATTCCAAAGCCTTTTATTAACCAACGGTCATATATGAGCAAGATAGATGTTCACAACATATACTGTAGGAGGTCGATACTTGTCAGCTGTTACCAAAGCTTAAAACAATGCATTATTATAATTTTTACATTTAAAATAGGTATGTGGAAAAATATTAAAACATTTTCATTACTGTTTAATGGAAATAAAAGTTTAAATTAACAGTTTCACATAAATAAAATAGGCTATAAAATATAGAAAAAAATGAAATTGTAAGTAACAGGAATTCTGCTCAACACTAATTCCTCACTTATTGTCTAATTACTGTAATTGCATACATTGTTAAAAAAAAGATTACCATAATTGTTTCTATAATAATAATAGTATTAATGATGATAATAATAATAATAATAATAATAATAATAATAATAATAATAATAATAATCTAACTATTGCTATAGTAATTGCTATTCATAGTAATACACTAACCTATACATGAATCATTTATGTTCTCCTCCCTCTGAGTGCCTGTACTTACAGTAGGACTAAGCTAGTTGTGTTGTATGCAACAGGATTTATGCTCAACAACGAATGCCTCCCTGATTGCTTAACTAATTGCATATTTTGTTAAAAACTAGAACGAGCAACTAACTTACACTGGCGACACACTTTATTCGAGCTCGGCTAGTCCCACGAATTCGGGTATACCCGGGTGTATTGAGGTTTGTGACTGTTTTCTGCCTGAGTGCATTGAGGTATTTTCAGACAGGGATTGAAGCATTTTATTCCCGCTGGCTGCAATACTGCACAGTATATATATATATATACTGCATTACAATTCATGAATTTATGCCATCTGGTAGACACGCGAAGCATTGCAGCCTATTAAATCCTAATCATTATCATTTAACAGATCAGCCGCCCGTCAGCCAGGCAGGAACCCAGGCTGGGAAGGCAAACGCAACGGGGCTTGTCAGAGGTGAGGAGCGGCGCATTCCAGGTATCTGCCAGGTACATACTGGGTATTTGCTCGAATAAAGTGTGTCGGTGCAGTACCTTGTGTTAACCAACGGTAAAATACGGTATGAGCAAGTCATTCACACCCCATCGTAGAACAATACTTGTCATCTGCTACCAAAACTTGTATCTGGAAGAGTAGAAAAAATATAGAAGAAAAATTGTTTCGTTCGGTGTGCAGGTTCATTGTTGTGTAGCCGGGTCAGGGTTATGAGAAGTAGGGTAGTAGGTATATTCGCCGTGGTCGAGGGTAGGAGATGGGAGGATAGTAGAGGTCAATTAGCCGAGGTCAAGGGTAGTAGAAGGTAGAGTAGTGGATATCCAAGCCAAGGTCGAGGGTAGGAGACTGGAGGATAGTTGGTAAAGGCCTGGGGTCAAGGTTCAGGTGAACTGCAAGGAAAAGTAATGCACAGCAAAACAAGGTAAGACAAGGTACAGTACAACAGAGTGTTTGCGACCAACTCAACAGCACAAGTAACAAACTGTTATGCTCAGCCAATTAGCAGAGGCAAAGGCTGAACTTATAAGTGATGCCCAGCCAATAGCTAAACCGCTGCATGGCAGAAGCTGATACACAATCAGAGCCCTGATTCATTTCTGGGTGGAGTTTGCACAGCAGGCACTGATGAGGCATCAGCTGCAGCAAGGTCTGAATCAAAATCGGGGGCGGAGCCTGCAGCCGATGCTAACATCACTGGGTCAGAGCCTGCAGCCCATGCTGACATCATAGGGGTGGAGACTGCCCCCGATTCGCAGAGGGAGGTCTGCTGTAGAACATCAACCACCCCCCATCCAAGTAAGGCCCCACATGCTGCATCAGGGATACTGCCCTACCTCACTAGGGGACAGATTGTACAGTGGAAACTCTGGAGGCCACATTACAGGCCTCCCTGCTCCTACTAAGCTTCTCAGATTTCTTACCAATCATCACACACTACTTCCAAACACATAGGGCCTCATGCAGTAAGCGTCGATTAAGTGAAATCGGCAAGCTTACCGATTAGTCATGTTAATGGCGATTTTTCCTCTCCGTATGCAGTAAGTGCCGAATACATTCAAAATCAACCCGAAAACAAATCCGCCCACTCTCACGATGATTAGCCGATCACACACAGGTGTATCGGCGTGCGTGGCGGGGTGCTGATAGGTTGCCCAATCACAAATCTTGCTGAATCAGGCGAAACAAGCATGTATTGGATTGCGCGCCATATTTAAAGGCAACGTGTACTGCTAATCATTCTCTGTGTTGTTGGGAGTGAGAGAGAGAGAGATGCACAGAGCTGGCTGATTGAACATTTGCATATTGACGGAGAGACTTGTTGTGTATTGGGTGAGCTTTGTCCATTGTTGTTTTGTTTACATCTTTGTCTTGTTTTATATGTGGAAGTGTTTCGTGTGATTGGCTGTACATTTCTTGTCTGTTTTTTGTGAGTGCTGGAAGTATGCCCGCAAAGCGTGGGAAGAGTGATGCTGGTGGGAGTGGGAGTGCTACTCGTGCGAGTACGCGTCGGAGTGAACGTACTGTTCAGGGGAGTGATGTTGCTGGTGCACCGAGTGGTGTTGCTGGGAGTGGGAGTGCTGTTGCTGGGAGTGGGAGTGTTGTTGCTGGGAGTGCTGTTGCTGGGAGTGGGAGTGCTGTTGCTGTGAGTGGGAGTGCTGTTGCTGTGAGTGGGAGTGTTGTTGCTGGGAGTGGGAGTGCTGTTGCTGGGAGTGGGAGTGCTGGTGCTAGGAGTAGGAGTGCTGGTGCTAGGAGTGGGAGTGCTGGTGCTGTGAGTGCTGCTGGTGGCGCAGTTGCTGATGGGGTGGATGGTGGTGGCGTGCTTGCTGGTGGGCAGCTTTTGGAGTCTCTTCCATTGGAAGAAGAAGAGTCCAGTCAGCACCAGCCAAGCTCTGACCCTAAACCTGCTCGGAAGAAACGTGTGGAGAAGCCACGTAATCCTCGCTTCAATGACCAGGAAAATACAGCTCTTGTCACTGGCATTCTGGAGCACTATGACAGTATATATGGACATTTACTAGGTAAGTGTACCTTTACATTTATTATTCAAATACATGTAATCCTAGGTCATCTGAGTTTTGTTCATATGCAAATATGGGTTCAGAATATCTTTCTATGTTAATTAGTCTGGAAACACAGCTTTTTATCATGCCTTACAAGGACAACTAAACACAGGCGGTCAATTTGCCATAACTGCATACAATATGAATGCAACCTTGCTTACATGTATAGGTTTAGTAGTGAATGCTCATGTGCTTCACATATTACACCTAAAACAGCATGTTTGCTATCTCTTGGAACAGCTAGCAGTGTAGGAAACTGGTGCTTCTATTATTATTAATTTACCTCATATATTTTATATGTTTTCAAGGGCGGACAAGTTCAGCAAGCAGAAAAGAAATGTGGGACACAATAGTCATTGGTGTCAATGCGTGTGGGAATCATGTGAGGGACAAGCGGAATTGTCACAAGAGATTTGATGATATTAGGTCCAAATTGAAAAAGAAAATACAACACCAACGCGTGCATGCTACTGGCACTGGAGGTGGGCCGACACCACAACGTCTCATATTAAGTCCATTGGAGGAGCTGCTTCGGGCAAAATTACTTCCCATCGTCGTGGAAGGTTTACCTGGTGACCGTGATATAGGAATTTATCCCTCACAATTTCCACCAGGTGAGAAATATTAATGTACTAGGCGTGTCGTTGCTTACAGTTATTTTGCATATTTACACTGCTTTTTATACTGTCTTCACAATATAAGCATACCTGCATCTATATATGTATATGTCTGATTCTGTATATATATATATCTCAAAATAGACATATATGTTGTAGTCCTACTAAAAGCAGTAACTAATATAGCACGTGCCATTGTGTGCTCATTTACATGTGAATTCCCAAAATGCATTGCTGCAGTGGAAGCAATTGATGGTGGGCGAAGATGGGGAACAACAGGGTAGTACACATGTGTAACACATGTTAATGAGAAATTATTACTAGCTACAGGTACAGAACATAAATATGTATAATATTATTGTGTATTTTATTTATTTTACTCCGACAAACATGACATTACTGCCTATTTTAAGCATGCATCAAATATATTGCATGCAACGGCCTACAAACATCACTTGCACTAACACATCTATAGTTGTTTATGAAAAGGTCCATTTTTGCTTTAAGTCATATACAGACAGCATAATGAGGCACACGTATCATATGTTATGTCATTGTTTTCATAACTTAAAAACTGCACACGACTATTTAGCTCATCTACCATTGTGTTAAAGCAGCTGCAATTAATATCTCATCACAGCATACACTTCAACAGAGGGGGTGGGGTTCAGCACACACACTAATTACAGCCTCATTTTAGGGTCAACTTAGTTCACACCATTTTCACCTGTTTCAAGTAATTGAAAGGTGTGGCTGATTAGGCTTTTTGGGGAAGTGAATACCGTTCTTACAACCTGACTAGCACAACTGAAGTTAATCACACTCATTTGAAAGCTTCACTTTAGCTACTAAATGCCCCAACAACTCATTACTTATCAAAGCGTACGTCACACATTAGTTCACTCATATCTATAGTTGAACTACTATCAACAACACATTATCACACACTGCATGTGTTGTCTTGTTTAGTCACAGCCACATTCATGTGTGCCACATCTTATATTAATGTACCACACATATCCTCTACCAAAAACAACACTTTTTGCAATATGACCACCTTCATGATAACCATTGTGAATGGTCATCTCATGATAGTTATGTACATTATGATACTGATATCACTACACAACATATGATTTTTATGTACAAATTTTATCTATTTATCCTCACGCATTACTGCAGGAACATAGTATGTTTTATGTTAGGGAACTCAAAAGTTCTAAGTACACAGGCATGTACATTGTTATTACAACTATTTATGTTCACTTTCACACACACATTTTGGGTTAAGGAAATGATGCTGTTAGGTACTCATAAATACAGAACATACAATAACTGTTTGTTCAATATTTACACATGTAAATGTAAAACTTATGTTATTGTGATATATAGTTGCCCCTGAAGGACATGTGTCACCTGAGACTGAACAAGTGTCTTCACCTGGGTCAGCCAGCTCAACACACCTAGAAGGTGAGTGTATCAGTTGGTGGCCATATAATATGTGCTCTTCTATATGTTATGTTGTCATGTTCATTATTTGTTTTGCACATCTTCTTTAAATAGGATTACTTAGTGTCAGTGAAAATGAAGTGTAAGGCAACATGTATTGTGTTAGTGATGTTAACTATCATGTAGGAGTTGTGAGTTTACAGCAAGTTTTCATTCACTCATATTTCATACTGAGTCCAAACATTATTCTTAAGTCAAGGTAGTTTTTAATGTGAGGTTATAAAACGTATGGAAACATGTTAGTTGTTACTTATGACACAGTAGAATTACATAGTAACACAGCAGAGATTAACATGCCATTTAATAATGTGTACATTTATTTGTAGAACATGATGAAGAGGATTATGATGATGATGATGATGATGATGATGCCGCCGCCGCCATAGACACACAAATACAAGCAAGTGACCATGAAGAGGTTCCAATTGAAACTGTTTTACCGCCAAATCGTCCAGCAAATACCACATATGATGCAATTGTAGCTTCTGAGGGAAAAATTGTGGAAGCAGAAAATCGTCGCCATTCTGACCTGATGACAGTGCTGGAAAGGATGATTGCACTGCAGGAAGAAACAGTTTCACAATTGGCACATCTCCACAGAGTCTTCATTGAAGTGCCTAAACAGTTGCAAAAAATCAACACCTCATTCGAAGCATTAGTTGTTCAGCAAACACAAGCTAATTACTGGAGAATGACTAATGTACCACAATTCAACACCTCACAGGCAGGATCTGTTCATGCAGGTCAGTTTTCACCACATGCTTCTGATATTCATTCACCAGGCCCAAATGTTACCGGTCAAGTAGCAGACATTGCTGTGCAGGTTCCTGACGACATCCTACCGCTGCCATCTGTACAAATTCAGCAGCTGATACCTACAAAGGAGGCCACAAAAAGAAAACACAAGCAGTTACTACTGACCAGTTTTTGGTCAAAAACAACAAAAGACACACATGAAACAGACCAACCATCACTTGTGCAGTGTCTACCAACTTGCTCACATGTGTCAGTGGGCACAAGCCCTGTCCGTGAACAGTCACTACCCAAAAGCCCTGTAGGTGAGTCACTGCCCAAAAGCCCTGTAGGTGAGTCACTGGCCACAAGCCCTGTAGGTGAGTCACTGCCCAAAAGCCCTGTAGGTGAGTCACTGCCCAAAAGCCCTGTAGGTGAGTCACTGGCCACAAGCCCTGCCCGTGAAGTGCCAGAGGCCACTCAAAGTGGCTCTGTTGTGGCTAAAGTTGGTGGCAAAAAAAAAAGGAAAATTCAAGAGACAACAAGCAGGCCTGTTACTCGCTCGCAAAAGGAAAAAAATAAATAAATTTTATAATTCACAAAATATGTCTTTGGCCTTGTTTTGTTGACTTCAGATTATCTAATTACTATTGTATGTATGCTGAAGACTGTGTTGTTTCCAAACTTTCAAGTATGTTCTTGTACACGTGAAGTTTTGGAAATGTTAACACTCCTAATTAATGAATAGTGTTATAAATATTGATGTATTAATCGTCTGTTCAGTAATGGTCCACCAGGAGCCAGTTGCTAAGTTTAGAGAAGCTGCCATTGACTTTGCAGCAAAACATTGCATTTGGGTGTGTTAATTGATGTAATCATTGCATGTGCATATTATTTTCATGCAATTATAAAAGCACCTATTTAACGGCTGCTACAATACTGGGGCCGCGTGCGCGCTTCTCCCGCGCATGCGCGAACGCCTAATGGCCACCGCAACCTCTCTCTTCCCTGTCCTGCCCTCGCGCGATCTCTCTGGGGCTGCCTTAACTTTCTACCCCTCTCTGCGCATGCGCGATCCCTCTGGGGCCTTCCCTGCGCTTGCCGGTCCCTGCGCATGCGCGAACCTACGCGCAATGGCGGCGCCCTCTCCTCCATCCGCCGGGCCGGTGGCAACGCGATCGCGGCCTTAGCGATGGCCCGATCGCGTCCCCGGCAACCGGCCTTCACCACAGGGCAACGCGCTACTGCCTGCACTGGCCCCCACCCTCGCGAAGTGCCGGCGGGTCCGTCGCAGCCTCCAGCGGCACCCGCTACCACACGGCACTCGCGGAGGGGTGCCAGCAAATGAATTTTTACCTCAGGGCTACATTCTCCCCCTCGCAGAATCCCAACGACCTCGCTTGGGTAGCAACCATACATAGTGTTACACAATGAAAAATGCATAGCAAACAGTACATCACATACAATAGGCATTTGTTCACCGGTACCCAACATACCCGCATGGATACCCGAGGCCAGCTGAGTCTCAGAGTGGAGTGCCCCTAACTGATTGGGTGAGGGTATCCCACCTTGACTCCTGCGAGTCTTTTGGAGCTCAAGATCAGTTTCTTCCGTCAAAACACCGCCTCCCCCTCGCGAGAAAAATAGTAAGGGGCCCTGGGTATTGACCCTTGCCGGATCCTCCGGTCTCGTCTCACGGGAGACAGGGAGGTTTAGTCTCTTGCCTCGGTCCACCACATGGCGAACGAAGCACTCCATCGTGCGCATGGGAGAGGTCACAACTACCAGAGCGGTCTCAGCACAGTCTTTATCCGCTCCAGCAATCCCTTTGAGAGGGTCTGCAACAGTGGTCTGGACACACGGGTCCCCGGAGGCCTCTGGAATTAAGACAAACTGAGGACAAGCATAATTTACTGTAGGAGAGAGGTCCGGCTCCTCCTCTTCTTCCTCTGCTGGTTCCGCCGCCTGGGGCAGGATAGGCTTTAGGAACCAGGCCCCGCAACACTCACATTGAGGTTCCCACGCCAGTGCCTCCCTCCGGGAACAGCCACAATTGAGGCCAAAACACTGGGTAAACGTTTCTCCGTCCACCTCAGTTGACCTGAAACCTAGCTGTAACTGGGACGGTTCGACTCCCTCTTTAAGGGCTTCACTCAGGCAGGGGCACATTAGCACCATGACCTCTATTCCTGGCAATTTACAGGGCTCATACACATCAGGGTGTAACCCCTGACAGTCTCTCTCATCCTCGGGGAGGGAACACTCCATTTCTGCAACAGTGTCCTCTGCCGCTGGCGGTTTGGGTTGCAGGAACTGCGCCGCACAGTCAGGACACTTAGGCCCTTGGGTCAGCTCCCCAACGGCACACTCACATTCATTCAGACGGCCGTGCAGGTATTCTTCCCCGTCTACCACGGTCATCGTGAGGGCAACTGGTGACTCAGATGCTCCGTCCATCCAGCCACCAGTCGCCTTCCAGGCTTTTAACGCACACGGGCACACCACCATTGGCAAGACTAAATGGGGGGCCCGTACGATTCTATACAGCCAAGGGTGTTTTTCTCGGCATCCCTTGCTTTCCTTAGGGGGAACAGAAATGGCTGATTTCTGCTCACGACACTCCCTCCCCCTGGTGGACTCTAGAGGAAGAGCAGCACAGTCTTTTGGGGAATGTTGCGAGCTCGGTACTGAGTCACTCACAGTGTGGGGACGGGGCTCTATTTTTCCCGCCAGTCCTGGACAACTGTTGGCAACATTTTCCCGCGCGGCCGGGAACTTAGCACGTGGCTTCCTCCGCCTTGAGGGCTTCCCCATGGCGAAACAAAAATAGGACACAATTTAGAACAAAAAAAAAACATACAGGGCACCCAGGTCTGATATATCTCTCAGCAGCGCCTCCAAATGTAGCCCTTTTTGTGACACACCTCTTCTAAGGGACTACTGGTAACTGTATCACACCTGTGGCTCCAGGAGATCTGAGCCTCCGCTAGCTGGGAGCCTGGGGAAACCCTTACCATTTACCTGGTGCAGCGCCTGCACTTACCCAGGATCCCCGTTATGAAAGATAGCCCTGGGTAAGAAATACAATAACACACATATATAATGCTAACACTTTACTGAACACACTTATAACACATTACATAACATCATGCTCTATCCGCATCACCTTATTTTTTTACTGTTTTTTGTCCTATTACTTTTGTTTGGGTCTACTAGAGTGCAGCACAAAATACTTTATTTCTCCTGTTTTTGCTGAGCATCACAGAGTAAGCACCACCACATAGCACATATTTTTTTTTTATATATATATATATATATATTATATATCAAGTTGAGCAGGATTTTCTATCAAGCATTCTTTAGTTTCAAGTGTATAATAAGCTGTTTATGCAAATAAACCTTTCAACCAATAGGATAACCAATGCCTTATAAGAAAATAGGCTATCATCTATTTGTTTTATGATAATGTGAGATGTGGAAATCACTGCAGAAGGGCTTTATTGTGCTATATATGTATTTATTTAAATTTTAGAACTACTGTATGTCTTGAGTCTTCCAACGACACAGCTGTTCCCAGTTAAGGTCTACTTGCCAACAATAGTAGTTACAACTTTGTAATCAAGATATACTGTATTGGTGGTAGATTTCTACAAGAAAAGCCTAATTCTGATTTATTATTTGAACACTGTGGTTTGGCATTTACACACTAGTAAATTTAACTGAAAATAAACTTATGAATAGTCCCAATTTTCCATAACAGATGGATACTAGGGAATACAGCCAAAATACATTAGTTGCTGAGATACCAGCTGGGGATTTTCTATCTTTGTTTAGGTGTATAGAAATATTTTTAATTTCAATAATTCTATTACTTTTATGGTGAATATATATTTATGGTGAGTTTAAAAAATATTCAAAATATTGCATACTACACCAAAGGTGTAACAATGACAAGTACAGTATATTGTTTCTCAAAATAAGACCTTAAAGTTTAGACTTTGCAAGGACATATATACTACATTAAAGATGTGCAAAATGGGGGCGTGGCCAGGAAGTTAACCAGAGCAGACGCATGTCAGCTCGTCTCCCGCTGCTTACTGCATAAAAAAACAAAAAATTGCCAGAAAACACCCCAAAAAGCATACACGCCAAGAGAGCCAGAGCCCTAATAACCATGGAGGGCGAAGGAGACCCCAAACATACAACGGGAGGGGGCCCGGACACCCGCATAAAAAAAAAAAAAAGCACCAACCAACCCAAGATGGTTGCCGGACCCGTGCAGTGGACTTGATAAAGCTACCAAGCGGAAACCCAATCACAGAGCTGCAGGGGAGGGATCTGCACACCCGGAGGAGGCCGATGCACCGGGGCCAGGAGAGGAGAGGTGAGGCTGCCTTCGGAGAGAGCATACCCATCGGAGGAAGGAGGAGGCGCAGGGTAGCTGAGAAAGAGTTCTGCCAGGATAGCCAAATCACCAAGAAACTGTGAGGTGAGCTGTGGGCTAGACAGGGAGAGACGTTAAGGCAGGGGAGCAGGCTTAATGGCCAAAAACAGGCACAGAGAACCCACAGGGAGACAGTAGTCCCATACAGGGACAAGAGCCAGCCCAATACCCTCCAAAATGTCTGCCGGCGGCCTGTGAGGGGAGACAGGCTGAAAAGAAGGCCAACCTGAGCCACCGTATCTCAATAGAGGGAAGAACCATATGTAAGGAATCCGCTTCTGGCTTTGATTCTAGCCTTGCAGATCTCTGCAGTTTACAAAGTCTCCTTCTGGCAATCAATGGCACATGTGCTGCCTCTCATTGCAGCTTCAGCCCTGTGCTCCGTCACCTCCCTCCTGTGATTGGCTTGCCGTCCTTTATATGCTGGGATTTGGCACTGATTCAGTGCCGAGCATAATCCTTCTCTGGATGTTACTGTATTCTGCCACAAGCCTCCTGGCTTGCTTCGTTTGTTTACTAACTTCTCTAGTTCTCATTATTAATTCCTGAGTATCCTGAGACCTGCTGCTACTCTCCACGCAGAGGCCTGTTTCAGACTCCTGTGCTGAAGCGCTGTTTATTCCCCTGCCATTCAGCACCAGAGCTTTCTCATGTGCGGTCAAATTGTTTCCCCATTTCAAACATTTCATGAACTGTGAGCAGCTGCTGTTGCATTGGGGTACTGCATATCCGGCTGCTTCTACCAATACTAGGAGCCGAAGCATTAACATCATCATGTCTGCCTTGCAAATTGCTGCTTTGCAGGACAGCACATCTAGCACCCACGCTGCCATCATCATCAATCAGCATCAATCATCTACTGCACTGCTATTGATTATCATCATCCCTGTTACACCAAGTCGATCTAAATACCCATCATAATTAAGTGCATTGCCACCGTGAGACTATAGTGATTGTGTTGTGGGGATAGCAGTTGTGTTAAGTCTACTGATAGCAGTGACCAATTGTCTCATCACCACCTATGATATTACACTCTATTGTCTCATTGCTGTCTTTTGCTGGCTTTATACGGTTGCCTGCCAGTTTATTTGATGGGGGTCGAGGGTCATGTGAGCTCCTAAGTAAGAGGTGCCAAGATGGGTACCCAGCTTACCCCTTTTCACAACTGTTCTACATAAGCAACATTTACCTGTAACATGATCCTTTTTAGAGTTTAGAATAACACCACAATGGTTCTTGTTGTATTGAAAAAATGTGTACCAGGTGTGGCGGTGAAGGGTTAACCAGGCCAATAATAAAGGTATTATGCCCGGCTTGTTAACCCTAAACCTTATTGGAACAGAAGGGGTTAAATTGTATGGTCACCATAATGCCATGTTTTCCCCTACATTATCTTTATAGTCCCTCTTTTGCAGCCCTAGAAGTATGCAGTAGTATGAATGAATGGGAAATGTGCAAACTGTATTCGCGACACAACGGGGAGCTTATAGCGCTGTGCCAAGCGCTAATTGCATAAGAGTGCCTGCGTGTAACTGCATTGAAGATGGGTATCACTTCCTCGACCACAGACGTCGAAACCGCAAAGTCAATTGAACAAGTGGTCTGCGGTCTAGCTGAAGTACTCGAGTGCTACAATGTATCCAGCTGTCTTGTTATCCACTTAAATTTAATTGGAGAAGTGCATCTGCGATTACCGATCAAAGCCAGCACGGACACATTGCATGCCAGCTTGTAACCCAGAATGATTATAGGTCAAACCGTAGCCCACATCACAGAGCCCTTTAAATTAAGTGATAACTCACGCTAGGAAAAAGCTAGCACTCTCATTTTTGGAGTGCAGCTACTTAACAAAGTTCCATGAACATACATATGAGTTTTACATTTGTTGCACATACAGAACATGTGTATAAAAATAAACTGTATTTCCATGGTGTTTTAAATGTAAAGGCAGGAACCCTTTCCTGCCGGCCCGGCAATGAATCCATTAACATGCCCATATGTTATGGATGAATGAACTGAGGGATTTTTCATCTCCATACCTCAAAGTGCACCCTGCTAAATTGGTGCCCCCGTGTCTAGAGAAGTCCGGAGTTGAAAAACCTCAGAGACCCGAGGTGTTAGGGTGGCCGGATTATTTCCAATTATCAGATACCGGTGCAAAGTATGGGCACTTCACACTTGGTAGCCCAACCCCAGACTTACTGTCGCCAGGTATGAGGTTGGGCCCGGTATGCTAAGCAGCTCAGGTGTCAGGTTGGGGAATGCTCTTAGCAGACCGGGAAGCAACGTTTGCCTGTTCTAGGAACTCCTGGTAAGTCGGGGATAGGTGGAAAAAATTGTTCCCACGGACGATTGGCTGGGTATGTTAAAGATAGGACCCTTAACCCTATAAACACGCTTGCAGCCCAATCCTAGTCAGATTAACCTGATTCAACCTAGAAACGTCCACATTCCAGCATCAGCGGTTCCGGAGTGTAAGGGGTTAACTACCCTGAAACGAAGAATTGCACCCCTCTTCCAGAATTCGTTTGAGCTGGGGATTCCCGAATGAATCCTGTAAGGACTGTACAAAACTATTCCATTCGACAGAGATATAGGGGTGGCAAGTTGCGCCCCTAGCCAAGGATTGTCGCACGGCTCAAATCGCGCACCCACTTGCATGCGTGCAGGGGTGTAAAGAGACTTTGATGCTAAATCATTAGTTCCGTTGCATTTGATTTTGTTTCCCCATCCCAGTAAGTGTTTTATCCAGTGTAATTGTGAAGATTGTGGGTTTGTCTTAAAAGGAAATAAATGTAAATTTATTTTGCCCTCCTTGTTGTGCTCAATCCAGAATCCAGGTATTAATGTGTTGGTAAAACCTGGTCTACCGTGACACCAGGAGACATAACTAGTGTTTGTGCACAAATTAGGGAATGTAATTGTTGTCGTCCATGTTGTGGTTCATGTGGTGCGTGTGGTGGTGTTGGCTATGGGGGTCATATCATCATCATCATCATCATCATCATCATCATCATCATCATCATCATCATCATCATCATCATCATCATTATCACAAACAGAACCATGATTGGTCTCCCCATGAAGGCCTCCCTGACTCTCAAAAGGATACGTATTGTTGCCGGAGGGCTTTTGCCTAAACCTGTCCAATTGGCCTTTTGTGCCTGACAGTCCTTCTATGCTATGTTAACCCCTTAAGGGATTACAATCTCTTGATCGGTCACTGTGGAATGTTTTCACCGTTTAGAGTCTTTGCTAGTACAGAATATTGGTGAGGAGTTAGGTTGCTTTATTCAATTGTTAGTCAGAGGGATTCAGTAATTTCATGCATTTATTTCTATTGTGCTATTTATACATTCATATTTACCTGACTTTACACTTGTTATTGTTTATTATACATGTAGCACCTGTTCCCCCCTGCCATGGAAGATCTGGCCACTACATAGTTATTGTCCCGGGTGCTGTAGCTCACCTGCTGGTTCAGGAGGTCTGAGTGGCTCTGCAGTTGTAGTTTTGGAGCAGCAAAAGGGAAGTCTTTTTCTATCTCTTTATTGTGCAGCGCCTCCATCCCACAAGGATCCTGCTATATGCAGGATGGTCCCCACAGGCAATACTCCTTTCCAATAACAAAACACCATAGTTGGTCCAATGGCAGGTTTATGGCATAACAGTATGATAGTTCTCCAGCCCTGGAGCAGACCCCAGGGGCTTGAGGCCCCAAGAGCCCCTCCCAATCACCTTAAACCTCTTGTAGGGAAAAGGGTATCACACTGTCCCATAATCAACCACACTCAATTTGGTGCAGTGTCAGCTTTTATACCCATCGGGAAGGGCTTATAACCCCACCCCATATCAGGGCAGGTCCAGGTACTAACAGTCATCACACCTTATACATGTGACCGAGTCAGTACCCTCCCCAGGTATGACACTCCAACTGCCGGTTTAGGCCTGCTCCTGGATAAGCAACATAATACCCATCCTGGCTGCTACTGCAGGCTAGGCCCTGTGCAGGAAATTAACACCAACACTACCTGTTCCAATCAGGACTTATAGAGTTGAGGCCAGTAGAAGGCTTTAGCCAGGGGCACTTGGCTACACTCTCCCTCTGGTGAAAACCCTCCTCATGACCCCGCATGAGGAGCATAATTATGCACCATCAATAATTGTGCTGGCCCACAGCATTATAAAACACATAGCATTACAATAAATCACAATACAATGGTGGCTCTTAGGCAAGAGAAACTTTCGCCCGAGTTCAGTACTGTTTCTGCTGTAATACCTCCAGACTCATTATGCAGAACAGTATATCTGTCACGCTGTGCCCACCACAAACTAGACGAGACCCTTGGTACTGAGGTGGGAATAGTATAAACACCACCGACAGGCACGGGGATCCGGTCTGGAGTGTGCGTAGTTGAACTCGCCGGGTCAGGAGCGGAGAGAGTAGAGTCGTCGTAATACTTGCCAATGTGAGGGTAGGAGATGTCCGGAACGTTGGAGGTACAAGTCGCTGGGGTCGGTGCAGGAGAAGGTAGAATGGTCGAGGTCCGAGAGCCGAGTTAAGGATAAGAGAGTTGCGGAGGGTCGAGGATAGCCAGGAGGAAGAGGGCAGGGTTTGCCAGAAAGCAAGATGGCGTTGCTTGCTTCAGAATCCTTAAAGACACAGGATCTTGACTCGCAGCTAGAGGGCGGCGATCAGAAGTAAACAGGTAAGGAAGGGACACACCGCAGGGGGCGTGTTCCGCGCATCGTTACAGTACCCCCCTCTTAAGGATCGAACTCCGAGCGATCCAAGAGACTTAGGGGCAGCGATGCATAGGAAGGTAGGCTCGCAGCTAGAGGCAGCGCCCGCCACACAGAGAATCAACAGGGAATCTTGACTCGCAGCTAGAGGGCGGCGCACGCCATACAGGGAGACATCAGGAAAACTAGGCAAGAGGGCAGCGCCCGCCACACAGGGAATCAACAGGGAATCTTGACTCGCAGCTAGAGGACGGCGCATGCCATTCAGAGAGACATCAGAGAAACTAGGCATGGGTAGAGAATACGCCACAAGGGGGCGTGAAGTTGACTCGCAGCTGGAGGGCGGCGCACGCCGTCACGTGTACGCGCCACGCGTGAGAGAATGCGTGACGCGACCGGGGGTGGCCGGGCTCCGTGCTACGAGTAGGGAACCGCGGGTGCGTGCATGCTCTATAAGGAGAGCGGGAACTGAGATGCGGCAGGTAAGGAGGGAGCACGCCGCAGGGGGCGTGTTCCCCGATTCCTTACACAGTATCCCCCCCTTCAGGATCGGACTCCGAACGATCCTTACTAGACTAGGGGGGACTATAGGATCTCCCAACGTTACAGGGGTACAGGAACGGGCCTCTGCATGGAGCTAGCAGCAGGCCTCAGGAACATGGACACGAACATGGCATGGAACATGGAGATAGGCGGGGCCACCTCTGGGGGTCCGTTTGTTTGGCCGAGCATAATGTCACGCTTGTGCTCTCCTCACAAGCGCAGGGAAAAGGGGAAGGACCCGTTAGCGAGGTGGGGAGGCCGCAGGGGATACGAGGGGAGTAAATTGCCGCGCAGCTGGGGATCGGCGCACGTAGTCACGTGACCGCGCCGCGCGCATGAGAATGCGCGACACGTCCGGAGGTGCGGTGCCTACTCAGAGACACGAGTGATCCAGCTGCATGTGCGCGCATGCTCTGACAACAGAGCGGGAGTGCGCGCGTTCTCAGGCACCAACGCGGGGCTTGCGGGAAGCCAATGCTTCAGCACGGGAGTCTGGAAACAGAAACCAGGAACATGGAACATGGGCATGGAGTCCAGAGCACAAGGTAACATCCAGAGAAGGATTACTTCTTGGAGAACGTCCAGACTTCTTAAAGGCATAGTGACAGAACAGCAAGGTGCAGCGAAACTAAACATAACATAAGGGTTCTTAGTCTAATCCATTGGCCAAGGAATTATAAGCCTGCTACCACGTCAAGGTGAACCCTACTTAGCAGGTACCTACACTACCCGACGGTAAACTAACCTTAGTAGTATAAGAGTGACTGTCCCAGTCTTCCGAAATCCACAGGAGATAAGTAAAGGTCCCAAGGAGGTCCAGGCAGGTATGCGATGAGTACTAGCAGGCACCAGGGCTGGTAGCAAAAGACTAATAGCAGAGAGAAAGTCAAAGAGAGGCTTACTTCCTGTCAGGAGGAAGAGGGCAGGGTTTGCCAGAAAGCAAGATGGCGTTGCTTCAGAATCCTTAAAGACACAGGATCTTGACTCGCAGCTAGAGGGCGGCGATCAGAAGTAAACAGGTAAGGAAGGGACACACCGCAGGTGCGTGTTCCGCGCATCGTTACAGTACCCCCCTCTTAAGGATCGAACTCCGAGCGATCCAAGAGACTTAGGGGCAGCGATGCTAGGAAGGTAGGCGCAGCTAGAGGCAGCCCCGCCACACAAGAATCAACAGGGAATCTTGACTCGCAGCTAGAGGCGGCGCACGCCATACAGGGAGACATCAAAACTAGGCAAGGGCAGCGCCCGCCACACAGGGAATCAACAGGGAATCTTGACTCGCAGCTAGAGGACGCGCATCCATTCAGAGAGACATCAGAGAAACTAGGCATGGGTAGATAAACGCCACAGGGGGCGTGAAGTTTGACTCGCAGCTGGAGGCGGCGCGACGCCGTCACGTTACGCGCACGCGTGAGAGAATCTGACGCGGACCGGGGGGGGCCGGCTCCGTGCTACGAGTAGGGAACCGCGGGTGCGTGCATGCTCTATAAGGAGAGCGGAACTGATGCGGCAGGTAACGGAGGGAGCACGCCGCAGGGGCGTGTTCCCCGATTCCTTACACAGTATCCCCCCCTCAGGATCGGACTCCGAACGATCCTTACTAGACTAGGGGGGACTATAGGATCTCCAACGTTACAGGGGTACAGGAACGGGCCCTGCATGGACTAGCAGCACCCTCAGGAAACATGGACACGAACATGGCTGGAACATGGAGATAGGCGGCCACCTATGGGGGTCCGTTTGTTGGCCGAGCATAAGTCACGCTTGTGCTCTCCTCACAACGCAGGGAAAAGGGGAAGGACCACGTTAGCGTAGGTGGGGATGGCCGCAGGGGATACGAGGGAGTAAATTGCCCCGCTCGGCGGATCGGCGCACGTAGTCACTGGACTGCGCCGCGCGCATGAGAATGCGCGACACGTCCGGAGGTGCGGTGCCTACTCAGAGACACGAGTGATCCAGCTGCATGTGCGCGCATGCTCTGACAACAGAGCGGGAGTGCGCGCGTTCTCAGGCACCAACGCGGGGCTTGCGGGAAGCCAATGCTTCAGCACGGGAGTCTGGAAACAGAAACCAGGAACATGGAACATGGGCATGGAGTCCAGAGCACAAGGTAACATCCAGAGAAGGATTACTTCTTGGAGAACGTCCAGACTTCTTAAAGGCATAGTGACAGAACAGCAAGGTGCAGCGAAACTAAACATAACATAAGGGTTCTTAGTCTAATCCATTGGCCAAGGAATTATAAGCCTGCTACCACGTCAAGGTGAACCCTACTTAGCAGGTACCTACACTACCCGACGGTAAACTAACCTTAGTAGTATAAGAGTGACTGTCCCAGTCTTCCGAAATCCACAGGAGATAAGTAAAGGTCCCAAGGAGGTCCAGGCAGGTATGCGATGAGTACTAGCAGGCACCAGGGCTGGTAGCAAAAGACTAATAGCAGAGAGAAAGTCAAAGAGAGGCTTACTTCCTGTCAGGAGGAAGAGGGCAGGGTTTGCCAGAAAGCAAGATGGCGTTGCTTGCTTCAGAATCCTTAAAGACACAGGATCTTGACTCGCAGCTAGAGGGCGGCGATCAGAAGTAAACAGGTAAGGAAGGGACACACCGCAGGGGGCGTGTTCCGCGCATCGTTACAGAAGGATCTGGGAAACGAGTACTCTGGAATGCAGGTTTTAGGAGTGATACGTGGAAGACGGAAGGAATCTTCATAGCGGGTGGGAGTTGTAGGCGGAATGCTACTGGGTTGATCTTTTCCAGAATGCGATAAGGCCCCAGGTATCTGGGTGCTAACTTGAGAGTGGGCACTTTGAGCCGAATATTCTTTGATGAAAGCCATACCCTGTCCCACAGCTTAAAGTCAGGAGTCCCACGGCGATGGCGATCGGCTTGCAGTTTCTGTCTAGGGATGGCCGTCTGAAGGTCCTTCTGGATTCCTCTCCAAGATCTTTGTAAGGATAAGATCCGTTCATCTGCAGCTGGAACATCGGAGGGTGAGGTGTTGATGGGGAGTCGGGATGGATGAAAACCAAAGTTGATGAAAAAAGGTGAACTTTGAGTGGATTAATTCCGTAGGGAGTTGTGGGCGAATTCAGCCCAGGGGAGAAGGTCCACCCAATCATCTTGTGTATCCGAGATAAAACAGCGTAAGTACTGCTCCAGCGTCTGGTTGGTTCTCACCGTCTGCCTGTTTGTCTGTGGGTGGTACCCAGAGGAAAAATGAAGAGAGATGCCTAGTCTTTGGGAAAAAGCACGCCAGAATTTGGAAATAAATTGGGGACCCCGATCGGACACGATGGTTAATGGAACTCCATGAAGGCGAAAAACCTCTTTGACAAAAATATTAGCTAGGGAAGAAGAGTTCGGTAAGCCCTTGAGAGAAACGAAATGAGTCTGCTTGGAAAAATGGTCGATGATCACAAGAATGGTATTCATACCCTTGGACATGGGCAATTCCACAATAAAGTCCATGGCCAAGTGGTTCCATGGGCGATCGGGACAGGAAGGGGGTGTAGAAATCCTTGGGGTTTGTTACATAGCGTCTTGTTGCGGGAGCAAGTCAGACATACTTTGACTAATTCTTTTACGTCAGAATTAATCCTGGGCCACCAGAAAGTTCGAGTGATAAGGTCGGATGTTCTCTTGGCCCCTGGGTGTCCGGCGGATCTGGCAGAGTCACCCGATTCCAGAATCCTTTTGCGGAAGCGGTTTGCAGCAAAGAGACAACCGTCAGGAACCTCTAGACCCTCCGGGATGTTGGCCTGATCTGCGAGAATTTTGTCCAGCACTTCAAAGGTGTTAGCAGCAAGAATGCTGGAAGAATGGTCTCCAATTTAACCTCCGGCTTATCCTCAACAATGAACTAGTGGGAAAGTGCGTCGGCCTTCAGATTTTTTGATCCTGGTATAAACGAAATTATATAATTAAAGCGGGGGGAAAAAATTTTACCATCTGGCTTGACGAGCTCCTAGACGCTGGGCAGCCTCAATATAATGAAGGTTTTTATGATCTGTAAGGATGGTAATAGGAGTCTCCGTACCCTCAAGCAAGTGTCTCCACTCCTCCAGAGCGAGCTTGATGGCTAATAACTCGTGGTTACCGACATCATAGTTCTGTTGTGCCGTGAAAAATTTCTTAGAAAAGAATGCGCAGGGGTGAAGTCTGGCCTGGGGAGACTTCCTCTGGGATAAGATGGCTCCAGCTCCAATGTCCGAGGTGTCCACTTCGAGGGTAAATGGGAGACTGGTGTCTGGATGAGTCAGGATGGGTACCGAGACGAAGGACTCCTTAAGGAGTTTGAAGGATCGAGTTGCTGTAGAAGGCCAAGAGGTAGTATCTGCCCCCTTTTTCATAAGGGCAACAATTGGAGCGACAATGGACGAGAAGTTCCTGATAAATCTCCTGTAATAGTTGGCAAAGCCCAGGAATCTTTAAATGGCCTTGAGAGAGGTAGGAAGGGGCCAATCCAAGACCGCTTTAAGTTTGACGGGGTCCATGGAGAAACCGGCGTCCCAGACAATGTAACCCAGAAATGATGTGGAAGTTTGGTGAAATTGGCATTTCTCCAATTTGGCATACAAGTGGTTCTCGCGGAGGCTTACTAGTATCTGCTTGACATGGTTGATGTGCTCCGGGAGTGATTTGGAAAAGATTAGAATATCGTCGAGATATACGATCAGGAAGTGGTTGAGAAGGTCTCTGAAAATCTCGTTTACAAAATCTTGAAAAACCACTGGAGCATTTCAGAGGCCGAATGGCATGACCAGTAGTGGCCGTCTCGCGTGTTGAATGCCATTTTCCACTCGTCGTCCTGCCGGATCCTCACCAAGTTATTGGCGCCCCGTAGATCTAGTTTGGTGAGTTTTGTTGCTCCCTGTAGGCGGTCAAAAAGTTCAGAGATTAGTAGGGGATACCGATTCTTGAGGGTAATTTTGTTCAAGCCTCTATAGTCGATGCAAGGGCGGAGGGTACCATCCTTCTTTTTTACAAAAAAGATTCCCACACCAGCAGGGGAAGAAGACTTGCGTATGAACCCCTTTTTTAGATTCTCCTGTATGCAGTCTGACATGGCTCTGGTCTCCGGGAGTGAAAGTGGGTAGGATCTCCCTCTGGGAAGAGTGGAACCGGGCAGAAGGTCGATAGGACAATCAAAGGATCGGTGTGGGGGTAATGCTTCGGATTTGGCTTTGTCAAAGACATCACGGAAATTCAGGTAGACCTCAGGTAAGGAGGCCTGCTCCACTATGGATGTCGTCAGACTGCAAATTTGTTGCATCGAGGGAGCACAGGATATGGCACACTGGAAATTCCACATGACGGGCCTCTAGTTGGTCCAGTTGATGAGAGGATTATGGCGTTGAAGCCACGGAAGCCCCATGATAACTTCTACAGAAGGATAACATTGAGTGGATAATGTTGAGTGAAATCCTCTCCATGTGGATACCGTCAATCGAGAGAGACAGTTCAATGGTCTGAAGGACAGTAAAAGCTGGTTGTAGTGGCCTTCCGTCGATGGCCTCTAACCCCACGGGGTTCTTCCTCTTTATGAGGGGAATGTTGTTCTTCTGGGCAAATACGTGATCTATAAAGTTGCGTCCAGATCCGGAGTCGATGAAGGCCACGGCTGGGATGCAAAAAGTCTCGTACTAAAGGAAACGGGAATCAGGATTCTACTGGGGAGAATCTTTTCTTTTTTTAATGGGGAAGCGAAAGAGTGTTCCCAATGAGACTCCCCTGGGTCTCATAGAGAGCTGGCATTTCCCGACATGAGGGGACAGCTAAGGGCCTGGTGAGCGGCGGCGCTGTTTCTCGGCAGGAGATAGTTTATACCCTCATAGTTGCATGGGCTCCGGGGCATCCGAAGTGAGGAGTTCTGGAGAGTGAAGACGGAAGGCGTGCGGTCTGATAGGAAGCCGTCGGTTTCGTGAATGTTCTGCTCTTCGCTCCTGGAGGCGCTGATCCACGCGAATACAAAGCGCAATGAGCTCCTCCAATTCGGATGGTCGTCCTTGAGCAGCAAGTTCGTCCTTGAGTGGCTCCGAGAGACCATGCCAAAAGGCGGAGGACAGAGCCTCGTTATTCCAGCCCGTCTCAGAAGCAATGGCGCGAAATTCCAGGGCATACCTGGCCACTGGGCAGCTCCCTTGGGTGATGTGAAAGAGGGAAGAGGCAGCCGTCACTCTACGCCCAGGAGTGTCGAAGACATGACGAAATTCCTTGGCGAATCGTCCGATATCCTATGTGAGGTCAGTCCTCTGCTCTCAGATGGGGTAAGCCCACGCTAAGGCATCACCTGTAAGTAGGGAAACAATGTATGCTATTTTGGATCTTGTAGAAGGGAAGCGAGAGGGTGTCATCTCGAATTGGATGAAGCATTGGTTTAATAACCCGCGACAATCCAAGGGATCTCCAGAATATCGGTTGGGTGCCGGGAGTCGGGGTTCCGATGATGAAGCTCCTACTGGTGGTTCAGCGGGAGGAGTCAAGGGAATGGGGACGGAAATGTTTTGCACCTATACCGTAAGAGATCGAAGATCCTGCTGTAGTGAATCCATGCAGCGGCTGGACTGATCCAAATATTTCTCTAGGTCTATGTCTGTGGGGCTGAGCATACTGTTAAACTGTGCCCACCACAAACTAGACGAGACCCTCGGTACTGAGGTGGGAATAGAGTAAACACCACCGACAGGCACGGGGATCTGGTCTGGAGTGTGCATAGTTGAACTCGCCGGGTCAGGAGCGGAGAGAGTAGAGTCGTCGTAATACTTGCCAAGGTGAGGGTAGGAGAAGTCCGGAACATTGGAGGTACTAGTCGCTGGGGTCGGTGCAGGAGAAGGTAGAATGGTCGCGGTCTGAGAGCTGAGTTCAGGATAGGAGAGTTGCGGAGGGTCGAGGATAGCCAAGGTCGGGGTTCCAGAGAAGCAGTGGTCCAAAAGCAAGCCAAGGTCGGTACACGGGAGATCAAGCAAGACAAGGCAGTATAACTAGGAGACAAGAGAGGTAAGCACAGGAACAGGAAGCTTATGCTCAGCCGATGTGCCAGTGGCACTGCTGAGCCTAAATAGATGAGACGGTCCAATCCGAGAAGGAGGTGGGCTCGAGGAGTGTCAGTGCGGAGCCTGTCATAGGCTAAGGTATGGAAGCCAGGTGGGGGTGCTGAGGGCAATCAGTGCCTGTTGGCATGGAGCTCGGGTGCGTAGCACATGCGTCACGCGTGTGCGCCGTGCACAGAGGGTGCACGCCGTGATCCGGAGGTGGGAAATCTCGCTGTGACCCCCGCCCTCGTGCGCCTGCGTGAGGATGGCGCCTGGCGCGAGGAGGAGCCGTGCGCATGCGCGGAGAAAGCGGGAGTGCGCGTGAGACCGCGCGAGTCCAGAACCTCAGCAGCGGCCATCGGAGCAGGTAGGAGAACCGTGCGCCTGCGAGTGACGGCGCGCGGCACCTGGCTCCTGACAATATCCCTGCTTTATCTCCCGTTTCAATTCGCAGTACTGCCCCGCTGTATCAATAGTAATGGTCAGGGTCTGGCTTCCGGACAAGATTACCCTCCTTATCGGTCACTGTTATAGAGTAGCACCTTTTTTTGCCATACTCACCAACGTACTCTACTCAGTCCAGATGAATATTGCGTCCCACCTGTCAGACCTTAACCAGATATTTAGCGCTGCCTGCCCTAATTACAGATGTTGTATTATATTTAGTACCCATATACTCTATCGCTGCCAACCTTACCCAGTCATTCTGTGAGCTACTGCAGCTCTCATGAGTTCTTAAGGGAAATAAGGGGATTCATACCCATGGGAATGCCTAAAACGCAGGACTTGAACTGTCTCTGCACAACTGCTCTTCATGAGATTTTGCTTACATGCCCTGCCTGGCAATACCCAGAATAGTGGTCCATCCAAAGGGGAAACACAGAAATCCTCCCCCTTATCTGGTTGTGCAAGTAGTCCCTGATCTTATACATTGGTTATGTTTCCTCATTATCTCCACCTCTTGCTCTGTAGTAAACTTGGCATTCTCCCACCAGTGATTTACTTTATCTTCCCCTTCCAGAACAAAGCGCATCCTGTTTAAATGTGGTACATACAGTACAGTAACCCCTGGACATGTTATTCCACCACCTGTGCAATCATTGGCATCATCAGATACATACATGTTCAATACTTTTCCAACATTACACTTTGGTGCTACAGTCATGGTAGGTGATCATGGCCGAGGGGACAGGGAACAGTGGTTGTTATCTAAGGCAGGGATCTCTGGGCAGGTGGCGGGGATGGTAGAATGGGCAGTGGTGAATTGGTCTGGTACATCCTTCTTTATGACTGGTATAGCATCAGTCACCTCCGTTATTGGAGAAGAAACAGTGTCCTGAACCCAAACCCTGTGGGCAGTAAAATAGGACATTTTGGGCAGTTCACACTCGGCTTCTAGGCGAGCATAGCTGGCCTGAATGAAAACAGTCAATTGCCCACAACCTCTAGCGGCCTTGGACATTGGGGAAATCACCTCACAGGGAAGGTTGGTCATGGGATGCAGGGTGGAGAGCATCCAGCAGGACTCTCTCAGCTGGGAAAACCTGGGCAGTGACCACTCCAGGGTAAACGAAAAGGACTCGGGACCTCTCACGCCAGCCAGCGTGGAAACAGGTAAGTCCTCCTTCGGTTCTCGAGGCTCTGCCAAGGCAGGCATCTCCACTCTCTGGTAAATGTGAGCGCCCAGGGACTCCTGAGTACAGGCTGGGGATATAGTATTCCACACAAAAGACAGAAGCGTCACAGCGAAGAGAAAAAGATTGGATAGTATGGTTAGGTAGTCCCTCTCTGCATCCACAGAGATAGTCTCCGCCACTCGCTGGAGCTTAGGGATCAGTTGGACCTGACTTCGCACCTCAGCAGGGAATAAGACCGAAATAGGCCGGTCACAGGCAGGCAGCCACTGTTGCAGATAGTCTACATCGCACCGTAGGCAAAGGGTGTCATTTCCTATCTCGCCTCCCAGGTAACCGCAAATCAGGCACACATAGTGCTGGAATTTCTCCTCTCTGTCCCACATCATTAGAATGCACCGGGCAGCACATATCACTGGAATGGAATCTTATCCATAATAGTATAACCAGAGATATTTCAGTGGTAAACCTTCTGACACTGGTCAACACATGCATCTGGGCTTTGGTGGCTTTGCATCCGGTCACTCACTATACTGAGTCGTTGGCTCCTCAACTCCTCCCTCTGGTGAAATCAGGATTCCCAGTCGGAATAGTGGGGGCACGGCTACAGACTTTGGCGCCAAGCCCAGATATTCTGCAATAGCGAGCTTGCATCTTTCAACTCACCACACAGTTAGTTTGGTGGGAACCGCGATCAGACTACAGGATCCTCCTCAGGGACCCTGAACTCTCCTCCTTTAGTGCCTGCGACAAACTCCATCTGGGGGTGGAGGGCTGTTTTCAGGTGCCCACATCGGTTGGCATGCTCCACAGGCACTCCATTCCTCCCCATCTGCAAGTTGATATTCTGAATGTGGGGGAGAGGGGGCATCCACACTAGATCCCCATTTAAGCACCCTATCCACTCGCAGGTTTAGCTCATAGTAGTGGAGCACACACTGCAGTCCCATTGCGGGGGGTGCTATCTTTCAAGTCACATCCCCCTGGGGCATGTGTTCTCGGCTGACACAGTTGTGTTCCAGCACATCTCAACCCTGGAACATAGCAACATAAAGGAACCCAACAGAAAAGTCCAAAGTGGGGTGCTATCTTTCAAGACCATCCCCGATAGCCATACTCACTGCAGCACCTGGCACGATACGGTGTGGTTCAGACACCTCTCCGCCTTTGGAAGTGGAGGGGACTCGGTACAGATATAGTGTGGATCAGACACCTCTCACACTCTGCATAATGTACCGAACAAGATAAAACGATGGCCTTGATACAGTGCTTATCAGGCATCTCTCATGCGGCAGCAGGTGAGGTTGCATCGTGAGTGTACCATCCGGGGGTACCCCGCTAGCAACCAACTGGGAACGCTCTCTCCTAGATACGGTGAGTGCCCCCATTCACTTCTCCTTTGGCATGTTTACCAGCCAGTCTGTCTGCCCCTGTTGCTTTCATCTCAGCAGCACCTCCAAATGTAGCATCTGTTCCCGCCTGCCACGGAAGATCTGGCCACTACATGGTTATTGTCTCTTGTGCTGTAGATCACCTGCTGGTTAAGGAAGTCTGAGTGGCTCCACAGTTGTAGTTTGTGAACAGGGACAGGGCAGGCTTTCTCCATCTCTTTACTGTGCAGCGCCTCCATCCCTGAGGCCAGTAGAAGGCTATAGCAGGGGTACTTGGCTACATACATTTTTCGTGGGGAATAGTGTATGGAAGATTGAAGGGAAGTACCATAGAGCCTCCATGTCTGTGGAAATAGGTTCATAAGTAGGGCTCATAGCCCCCCTTATGTTCCTTCACACATCATTTCCCTTGTTGTCTTCCTTTACCCCTATTTTTCCTTCCCCTTTTCCCTACTCCCTCTCCTTGTACATTTTATTCATACTTTTGTATATACACACACACTTGTTCCTGCATTGTGTTACTGTACATCGTTTATGTGTGTTACATTTTTGACAGGGTCAGTACAGACTTTAGTCACACATTGTTGTCTTCACTACAGGGTATCCTGTGACCCACAGGATTTAAACATGGCGGGGATACTGGAACCCCATAACTGGGCCAGTATCTCTGGAAGTAAGGGGTCCCTGGACATGAAATCAATGTGGTTCAGCTCCAGAGACCCCCTGCTACACTACTGTTGTATTAAAACTTACATTAAACCCCCACGATCACCTGTTAGAGGCATGCCGGTAGAGTGACTGATTCAGCCTCTCTTACTGTGCGTCTCTTAAAAATAGGTAGAACCCGGTAGGATTAACACTGCAGGCACCCCTGCTGTGTTAATCCGATGGGCCATTAGTCTGTTGCGGCAAATGTTGAAAGAATATGGGGTAGATATCAAAAACCAATTGGAGAAATGGTTGGATAACGCCGATGCATCTGTAACTAGTCATTACAGCAGCATCCTTGCCACTAATAGTACAAGCAGAGAATTAAAGAAACTGAATGTGGAATTAAGGAGCACTGTATTTTCCCTGTCCATTCCAATAATTGAGAGTACAAACTGTTCTGGAGGATAAATAACTATTAATAGGATTACGTCACAGTAATATCAATAACCTGTGGTATTCAAGTTAATATACTACAAACAGAAACATGTCTAGTTGGACAAAAGCCCAAGGGCCCTCCTAACTCAAACTCCAGGCCATCACAGATTAATGACTGGTTAATAGTTCAGCTACAAGTTTTAGTAAGTAAATCTTGTACTGTATCATGTATCTAAGATATAAACTACAGCAGCAACAGCCTAACCAATCCTCAGATAAAACCTGCAACAAATGGCTTCAGCTTGAAGTTGCACTTCTATTTACAGATGTAGCATCTTGTATCTATCAGTGTGCAAAGTGTTGACAGTCCGTGGTGCAGTGCATAGCAGGTGGTAATGGCCCATAGAGATTAACAAAGCAGAGGTCCCTGTTTCTGAATGGAACTCACACTGTGTGAAACCTACGCAGCTGCACCTGTCTGTAAGAGATGTGCAGTAAGAGTGAGACTGAATCAGTCACTATTCCTGCGCGCCTCTAACAGGCGATCATGTTGCTTTTATTGTATTTTAATAACACAGTATTAAATTAGGGGGTTTCTGGAGCTGAACTGCATACATTTCAGCACTGTGAACCCCCTGATTCAAAGTTACATGCCCCGGCATGGGTGCCGGTATCTCCCTGCATTGTTTAAAAGTCCCGGTCACGTGACGCAGGAGAATTTAACATGGTGTAGATACCGGCACCTCATACCGAGGCCTGTAACTTGGGAAGCAGGGGGACCCCGCGGCTGAAATTAATGTGGTTTAGCTCCGGAAACTGCAACCGCGCCGGTCTCGTCCCACTGCTGGGAGGCGTCCGCTCAGCGTGATGACGTCACCACGTACCGCTGACCTCTGACCTGACGTACGTTTCGCGCATGCTCGCGCTTTTTCAAAGAACCGTGCCTCAGGGCATCAGTTGAGCACATTTTGTGCCTGCCCTATGCAAAGTCAAACACCATCAAGCCACGCAGCAACTAGCTATGTATGTGGTTTTAGATATTTTTAATGTTGTGTGTATTATCTTCCACATTATATGTTGATTTCACCCCGTTCAGGAGCAGACATACACCTATATACTTTGTGGTCTATGTGTATCCATGTAGGTACTTATTTCTGACCTACTAACTGCCTATTAACACACCTCTTCAGATCCAGCATCAGCATACCATTTATTTAGGTGTGCTGATTTTTCGACAATAGATTATCTGCTTTATAGAACAGATTTTCTAGTCTGAAGTTACACTGTGATTACAACTGGCAGCTCTCTAGCCCACATATCTGCGGTGTAGTGTCATACCTCATTATCTCCCGTGTATTTATTTGGGAAGATTGTTTTTTGGTTTGTCAATAGGGACTGGTCGTGGATTACTTTCTGCCATTTCCCTCTATACAAGATGTTTTACTATATGTGTGATTAAAAGGTTTTTTTAATATTATCAACCATATCACGTTGACTTACCTTTCTGAGTGCATTCTAGGAGGATCTTTCCTGTTCGTCTATGTTGTTAACCATATATATCCTCTATTGCACCAGTCTGTGATTTACCTCATTCACATTACCATTTTTACTAGCTGATGCGGGAGCCTCCATTCCCCTTTCCCTTTCCCCCTTCCCCTACCCTTAAAACTTGATTTAATCATTAACAAGCAAAGGGCACATCTAAGGGTGTTAGATGAAGAGATAAATGTGATAACGGAAAAATTAACTCCATTAGAAAACACTAAGGAATTTAAGGAAAAGGATACCTTATTACAAAAGAAATTAGACACAATAGAAAAAGAAATTGATAATATTCAAACAAAGAAACTATAGAGAGATGAGGAAGACTACATGAGGGGTGAACAGAGAAATTGGAATAAGAATAGGATGCAAAAAATGAATCCAAACTATGAACAAAGAAGAAACACGTATAGAGGCAATCATGGTTATTACAATAAGAAAGAAAAGAAATTTCAGGGGGATACATATAAGAGAAAGGGAAGAGATTACCATCATAAGGACATAGAGGATAGAGAGAATCATCATTCACCTGTGAAAGAACAGAACAGAAGTAAAGATAGAGCTAACTATACTCCCATTAATCAACTTAAAAAAAGATAAAAGAGAAGAGTAGAGGATACGAAAACAACAAAAAAATAGAAACCCTTCCCAAGACTCTAGGGAGAGAGATGACAAAAAAGAAAAGAATGGGGTGGAAAATAAAGATAGAACAGATACTTTTTTAGGGGCAGAGGGCTCTTCAACTTTGT
This sequence comes from Ascaphus truei, assembly GCA_036426205.1. NCBI lineage: Eukaryota > Metazoa > Chordata > Amphibia > Anura > Ascaphidae > Ascaphus > Ascaphus truei. Next base: position 288,625,420 of record CM071567.1, read on the forward strand.
GGGACACGAAAAACAAATATCTCCCACTAGTAGAGAAGGGATCAAATGGCAACTCAAAAAGAGGAAGACACTCAGAGGAAAGAGGGGTGGAAGAAAAAGGAAGGGAGTCAAAAAGGAGCACAAGATAGATACAGAAAATATCTTTAATTTGAGTACTACTATTCTATCAGAATCGCAGAAGAGTTTAATATCTAAAGGATTATCGTTTGCACCCATGAAAGGGCATAGCAACTTTGATTTATATATTGATGCAAACCGCTACCTTGGAAAACTAACAGTGAAGAAATACTTCTTAGGTAGAAATTTAGAACCCATTTTAAATAGAGAAACGCCACCGGTGGTAGAACAAGAAAGAAAGTTTATTCACACATGGTTTAAATCCAAATCCACTTTTTCCCCCACTTTGCTAATGGCAACCATCTGGAAGTTTTTTTCCAGATGATCACGAAAGACTTTGAAAGCTTGACAAAAAATCAAACTAAAAAAATGGAGAATTTAACAAAGAATGAAAAAGATGCTTTAAAGAAATTAATTGATAACAACGATCTAGTCATCAAACAGGCCGACAAAGGGGGGGGGGGAGTGGTTCTGATGGACCGAATTAACTATGAAAGGGAGGCACTCAGATTACTTGGAGATTCAGAAACATATGTTCAATTATTGTCAAATCCAACTAAAATATATACTGAGGAGCTGAAGTGTCTCTTGGACAAAGGAAGGGAAATTGGGATACTTGATGTAAAAGAGTTAGAATTTTTATATACGGATAAACTTAAGATGAATTTTTTTTATTTTCTCCCAAAAGTGCATAAGAGTGTAGTCAATCCCCCAGGCAGACCTATAGTCTCGGGGATTGACTCACTCACAGCAAACCTTTCAATGTACATCGACAAATTTTTACAAAAGTACGTTGTACAACAAAAAGCTTATCTAAGGGATACTTCAGACATACTCAACCTCCTTAATGACATTAAATGGGAAGAACACAACATATTAGTAACGTGTGATGTTACGTCCCTTTATACAACCATTCAACACATGAAGGGATGCACAGCGGTCAGGCAGGCTCTACAGGGAGATGTTGATTTACCGGAATTACAGGTTGACTTTATTATTGACAGTATCAAATTCATACCCAGTCATAACTATTTTTGGTATGGGAACACTTTTTATCTTCAGAAATGTGGAACGGCGATGGGTACGAGGATCGCGCCAAGCTACGCCAATCTGTTTATGGCAGATTGGGAAAAGGACAATATCTGGTTAGGAGATGAGCTTGGCGCGGACCTTGTCCTCTATCGTCGTTACATCGATGACGTATTTTTCATATGGAGGGGGAGAGAAGAGAATCTGATTAAATTCCTAAATACCATGAATAAGAACACCTACGACTTAAAATTCACAAGTGAATGGAATTGTGAAAAAATCAATTTTCTTGATCTAACAATATACATTGAAAACAACACTATAAAGACAAAAACATACTTCAAGGATATTGATAAAAACTATTTTATTCTGAGAAACAGCTGTCACTTACCGAGGTGGATGGACAATGTTCCATCTAGTCAATACACCCGGTTAAGGAGAAACTGCACAGACAAGGAACAATTTCAGATCGAAGCAGGCAAGATACAACAAAGATTTTTGGAGAAAAATTACAAGAAAAAAAATAATAGATGTGGTTATAGATAAGGCAGATAAGATAGTGAGGAGTGATTTATTAAAACCAAAACATAAAGATACTACAATAAACAAGAAGTTTGATTTTGCATTTCTAACAGGTTTTAACAGGGAGGCAGGAAAAATCAAGAGCATTCTGACTAAACACTGGGACATCCTGAAGAATGACCCGGTGCTATGTCAGAGCATTCCAGATAGACCGAATGTAATATTCAGGAAGGCTAGCAATCTGAAAAACAAACTCACCCCAAGTGCATTAAGAGAGAGAAAACCTAAAGAGAACGGATGGTTGAATAACAACAAAGGTATCTTTGGCTGTAAAATCTGTAGGGCCTGTCAATTCAAATCCCAGAATCAAACACAATTCTGCTCAAATGTCACCGGTGAAATTTTTAATGTGGAAACATTTATAACTTGCAGGATGGATCATGTATTCTAACTACTAGAATGTTCCTGCAAGTTGCAATATGTAGGCAAAATTACCAGACCTGTAAGAACAAGGGTCAACGAATACCTCAGTGGCATAAAGAGAAAGTTAACCAATCACAGTATGCCTAACCATTTTTCAGAATTTCACAATGGGGATCCAATAGGCCTACAGTTCAAAGTCATCGAACATGTACTACCACACTGGAGGGGAGGACATAGGGGGTCCGAATTACTCAAACGTGAGGTGTTTTGGATCCACCGTCTTAAGACCCTCACCCCTAGAGAATTGAATTTAGAAATCGATCTTGCGCCTTTTCTGAAATAATATACATGTATAGATCAATGTGTCTAATCATGTTTTTCTCTCATTTTTTCCTTTGTTCCTCCCTGTGTCTGCCCTTATCATACCAATGCTGGTCACAGATACCATCTAATATCATATGCTGATATGTATAATGTGAGCTGTAGTGCAGTTATCCTAGACCTCTTGTGAATTTTTGAGTCCTAATGTGTTATATTCAGTTAATGATCTCTATGTAAATTATTCATGATAGGTATAATTATATACCTGCCACCCATGTGAGTGACACGTCATCCATTTTCACAGTCACTAGTATTTTTACACGCATATATATGTATACATCCGGTTCTCGGCCGAATCCTGCCGCGCGCCGTCCGTGCTATTTTTGAAATGCGGGGGCAGCCGCATTAGGTTTAGCCCGGTCGCCACTGTATGTAGGTATCTTACATTAGTAATTTGTTATATCACATCTCTTTATACAAATGTTCACTCCGGTTCCTATTTTTTTGGAGGTAGACTTATGTCCTTTATCCACTGGCCCTATAATTCTATTGTCAGCCATCTTTTATTAAGTAGTATTGTATTTAGTTCACACCAAGTATGTTGAGTGCTTCCCCATGTATGGTCTTTTACTCATTTGTGCAGGTTTTAAGGATATCTCTCACTGTTAGAGTTATACTATTTATGGAGGTACCTTATGCACATTACAAAGAACATTGTTTATGTATGCTTAGTTCAATTAAATTTATCACAATGGAGTTGTGCTCCCCTGTGATTTCCCTCCTTTCCTTTTTCTCATAACTATGATTAAGACCCCTATATTCAATATATATTTGTTCTAAATATAGAGATCACACTCCTAATAAAGGATAATAATGGATTAATACCATATATAGGTATAATGAGCGCTCCATTAGGATCAATTTGTATCCTTTTTCCACCCTTATATATTTTCTCATCATACTACCCTAATATATACACTCTCATCCTATTGTTCATATAAAGACTTCTTGCCCACAATCTCTTTTATACAGCCAAATATTATTTGACAAAACACTTACTATTGAATAAGAGAAATAAACATAAAAGATTGTGAAATTGGAATGCCGTTTCATATATGTATATGCTGTATGATGTTATCACTTGTATAATAAGACCCATGATACCATATATTATGCAACCATTCACCCCAACAGCGATATGATAGTAAGGATTGATAGATCAATGTTTATTACTTGCCAATAAATTATTAATGAACAGAGGTATATATACAATGACCAGTCCATGCCAAAGACACACTCCTGACGAAGGCGGAACAATTTTACTGGGCGAAACGCGTAGAGTGCTTTTTGGATCTAGACGCGATCCGTACCTAACAACCTCCACAGTAAGAGTGACGCAGACGCTCCGACGGACGCGACGGAGCAGAGAGGCAGTCCCTGCACAGATCCCATGAGGGAAACAACACACTGAAGGGAGGCGGTGAGAGAGATCGCGGTGCAGTGACCCACATATTCACCATTTGTGTGATACATGCCTTGATTTTATTGCTCAATTGTGAGTGCGCTTTTTATATTTTATACATAAAGAACATATTTACTTTATTGATCTGTGCTATGTTAGTTTCTTCTATTTCTCCACATCATTCATTTACCACCCCTTGTGCCATTGGATGAGAATCCTGACCAACACTTATCCTCTGAACAATACTGGTAGCAGCTCTCCTTGCAAGTGCCTGACTTTCTTCTGTATAGGCAGGGAACACCCTGTGTAGAAAACCATTTGTTTGAATGTGCCTCAGATGTGCTAATTAAGCAGACAGAACCACACTGTCACGTGACTTTTTAGGCCTATATAAACCCAGTCAGAACAGCTTGTCTGCCTGCAGCCCAATCCAAGTGGCCCATTATAAGTGGCATGACTATTGAACAACTGAAGTTTAAAAGGAAGTTCAAAAGAAGTGAGGAAGAAGTGGACACCCCCAACTGGCCCTGATTCCTGCATTTGAACTACGCTGGAAAGGAGGATATCATCAATACCAGACTGCATCATTACTGCTGTGATGCTGCCTTTACCATTTATATTTGCTGTGACTTCACTTCTTCTCAAATTATGCACTTCTTTTTACCAGCCTCAGTATGTCTCTAACTCCACTCATATATCTCCATCTCTCCTTACTTCACCACTTCTCTGTTCACATGAACTCCTTTCTTACCTGCGTCCTCTGACACCACACAGCTATATCCCCTGCACTAAAACACACCCCTATAAATCATCCTCACACATCCTCTTTCTATCAATGCTTCTCCTCCTTGCTTCTGGGGATATCTCTCCCAATCCTGGTCCCTGTCTTATTCCTACATGCGCTCGTCCTCGCCTGCCAACTGCAACCTCTACTCCTTCTGGTGTCAACCCCTCCAACCTCATGCCCATCCCCTGCCACCCTCCCTCCTCTCTCCCTTTCTCCTGTGCACTTTGGAATGCTTGCTCCCTCTCTAACAAGTTCCTCTCTGTGCATGACTTCTTTCTCTCTCACTCCCTGCTTCTCTTTGCTATAACTGAGACCTGGCTCACTCAGTCTGACTCTGCTCTGGAAGCTGCCCTCTCCTATGGTGGCCTTTTCTTCTCCCACACTCCGCGCACTGATGGCAAGGGTGGAGGCGTGGGGCTCCTGCTCTCCTCTCTCTGTCATTACCGAACCCTTCCTATTCCTCCCTCCCTTGCTTTTCCCTCCTTTGAGGCTCACACTGTCCAGATTTTCTCTCCTCTCCCTGTTCATGTGGCGGTCATCTATCGCCCACCTACCTCTACTCATCCCCCTTCTGCCTTTCTCTCTCACTTTGAATCCTGGCTCTCTTTCTTCCTCTCCTCAGACTCCCCTGTTCTTCTCCTTGGGGACTTCAATTGCCACATTGATGACCCCTCTCTCCCTTGGGCTTCCCGCTTTCTTTCTCTAACCTCTTCTTTTGGCCTTCAACAGTGGACTGCAGCCAGCACCCACAAGGATGGCCACTACTTAGACCTGGTTTTCACTAAGAACTTCTCTCTCTCCGATTTCTCCATTTCCCCTTTTCCTCTCTTTGACCATCATCTCATCTCATTTTCTCTATCTCGCTTCTCCCCTTCTCCACCTCCATCTACACCCCGGTTCTGCAGAAACCTGCGATCTATTCACTTACCTGACTTTGAGTCCACTTTACGCTCCTCCCTCTCCTCTCTCAGCTCTGCTACAGACCCCGACAACCTGGTCAGGAACTACAACTCTGTCTTTGTAAGGAATCCACTACTGGCTTTGACTTTTGCCTTGCAGACCTGTG
>CM071567.1:288631186-288656186 GCA_036426205.1 Ascaphus truei
CTCGCCTAAGGAGGTTTAGGAACAATTCCATGTCCCCCAAATCTGTGATGGATCTTGTTCGTCCGGAGGTCTCACCTGAAGGGGGGGGTACTGTAAGGAATCCACTACTGGCTTTGACTTTTGCCTTGCAGACCTGTGCAGTTGCAGGCTTCCTCTGGCAATCTATGGCACAGGTGCTGCCTCTCATTGCAGCTTCTGCCCTGTGCTACTTCATTGGAGGAATTCTCACACACCATCCTGCTGTGATTGGATCTCCGCCCTTTATAGTCTAGGCGTTGGCTCTGAACCAGCGCCGAGCATAACTATTCCTACCTCTATGTTACTGTCTCTGCCACAAACCACCCCAGGCCTCTCTCCTAGCGTTCTTACCTTCCAAGTTCCTGAGTATCCAGAGGCCTGGTCCTGGACGTCTGTGCTGAAGCGTTGTTGCCAGCACTGGCCTGCTGCTATCTCCTTGCAGTGCTCTACCCTGGACGTCTGTGCTGAAGCGTTGATGCCAGCACTGGTGACTGCTGCATTCCCTCCTAGCAGTGGATACCCTTCCTGTCCTGTGGCCTGCCGCTATTCTCCTGTAGTGGCCTATCCTGGACGCCTGTGCTGAAGCGTTGTTGCCAGCACTGGTAACTGCTGCATTCCCTCCTAGCAGTGGCTCCCTTCTTTCCTGCTGCTTCCTTCTCTCGCTCCTTTGCATTTGGCCTTCCCTGTCCTTCTTTCTCTTAAAGCTTTTATTCCAGCATGGCCTGCTGCTATTCTCATGCCGTGGCCTACCACCGTAAAAAAAAAAAAAAAAAAGTACGTCAAATGTCATTAACAATGACAAAGCGTGTTGCCATGCCCGGTAAAGACCCATGCTGCATAATCAACCTCCCTAGCAGTGGTACCCTTGTCCTTCCTGCGGCTTGCTGCGATCCTCTTGCAGTGACCGGCCTTGGACTTCTTTGCGCTGAAGCGGTTGGTTTCTTCGTAACACCCGACGCTAGCCACTGGCGTGAACTTCGGCCAGCCTCTGGTCTCCTCCTGGCTGAGATCGGCGTCATGTGCCCGAGGCCGCTCCTCGCGCAGAACCACCCCCGCCGCTCACGCTCCTAAGCTGAAGCGGGAACTCCTGACTACCTGTTGCGAACTCCTGCTTCAATAACGACGATGCTGCCTTCTCCAATCCTGACCCTGCGATGTCAACGACGAACTGCGCACTCCCGGATCAGTCTGCGTGGACTCAGGTCGGTATTATATAACCCCACCTCAGCCCCGCGTCGTCCGGTCCCCGGTTGGTGGCGAGCATCGGGCGTAACAGTATGCTCGGCCCGTTAAAACCGGACCGCGCCGTGGGGGGATGGCAATTTCCAACTGAGTTATGTCCCGTCTTGCGTATCAGTCCCACTATGAAGCCATATTTGTGTGAAGTACTACCCTTGATTGATGACTGTGGACTATGAGGTTTAACCCCTTTGCAAAGACAATGCCGTTGGATCTCTTATTAGGCTTACTGTCCTGACTAAAAACAGTCTCAGCCGCTTGTATTCGCTCTCTCTGATTCCCCTTTAACCTGGGATAATGTGAACCCTATGGAAAACTGGCCGACGCCCAGAGGCAATCTAGTCCTGGCCTCATCACTGGACATCATCTAGTAGAACAGCGCCCTCCTCATGTTGGCCAGTCTCAAGATCACACTCATGTATTTTCCTCAACACTAGACACTCCATAATAGAACAGGATCCCCTCCTGCCAGCTATGCTGCTGCTTGGCAGATTCCTCTGTGATACCAGTCCTGTTACTAACCGTGGGTTACCTCTCTCTCCTAAGAATGGTCAAACCATTTCTCTGTCCGCTGCCCGCTAGGAAGAAGCTGCCACGCTCCCTAATCCTAGTTAAACTCCTAAATTCTGTCCTGAGTTATTTCGGTCTTAACCCCTGCTAGTCAGGCTTATGCGTTCCCCACTGTAAATCCCTGCGGTCCCCAGGTCAGTGTGTCTTCCCTGCACCAGAGAAGGAGTCCTGTTTGCCCCCTCTTTTTTCCTAACCAAAATTCTAAAGCTCTGGTTCCGAGGTTTTTTCTGTATACCCCTGCTAGTCTGCTCTGTGAGGTTCCTCTACTGTTAACCCTAGTAATTCCGCAGTCTAATGATAGTCCCTAGGGCAAGAGGCAGAACCCCCTATGACCCACTCTCGGAGACTAGCTTCTATTTCTCTGATTCTCAGGTACAGAGTAATTTAACACTTGGGGTTTTTTCCTATGTTACCCCTGCAGGTCAGCCCTGTGGAATCTTCCTTGTTAGAATCCCTTTAGTTCGTCAGTCAGGGATACCTCCTTAGCTCAGAGGATCACTCCTTTTGTCCTCTGACTCGGCTAAAATTCTCGGGGTTATTGCCCCTGAACTTCGGCAATAATATACTGGCTCCAGTAAAAGTACTCTGGAGCCGTTTGTTTCTCTAAACCTGTTCGCAGAATCCCTACTCCTAGGTATTTCACTCACCCGTCTGTCACTCAGAGAGCTGAGACCCCTGTGCCTGAGCATAGACCCCTTTTCGTGGAATCTGTTGTCGTTTCTGATGTCCCAGACACTCTTTCCCAAATAACCCACTTCAGACCACACACGGCGTGGTTGCCCCACTTGCACTGTTGAGTTCTCCTTTTCTCAAATCCTAGGAGTTTTAAAGTGAACAGTACATATATGTGCCTGTTTCCAATGACCCCTACTGAGATCAGCCGTATTGCTTTGCCTCCCTCAGTACCATTAAGTTAGGGCCTCTTCTTTTTGAAGGATCAGGCGTTCAGTTTGAGACTCCCTTTTCCTGACTTGTAAACTGCAGTCCTTCTCACTGTAGTTAAAAGTTCTCCAGCAGCCGCTGAGTTAAGCTTTGGCCGCGCCAAATCTTCTGTTATAATAGAAGCCCACCTTGCTAGCTTACTCTTCTTCTGTTCTATCTGTGGAGCCTATCACCTTTCTCTAAAATTTCTGGTTTTGCAGGTATTTTCTCCTATTAAATCTGTGATACCTGCATTTCCTTAATCAGTTTCCAAAACCCCTGTCCACTAAGTCTCCCATGGAGTCGGATGCACCCACTAGGGATTTCTCAGACCCTCTCTAACAAGCAAGTGTCCCTTTGTGTCCTTTGGAGAGTTTCCCTACCCCCGACCGTTTCATCTCACGGATTCTTGCCACAGCCTCCGGGTGGTATTAAAGATGACCTTTAGTCTTGGAATGTCCCTTCCTAGTATATAACTGTTTCAAAACCTCGATTTGCGCCCACAGTATTTCGGGTATCCACTACTGACTGTAAAATGTCCACTCATCTGACCTCTATAACTCTCTCTGTGGGGTATCCATGCGGAATTCTTTACTTTCCCTGTTTTTTTTCATCAGATGATCCGTTCTTTAAAATGGACTTATTTTCTCTTGTCTTCCACATCTTCTCTGGGTCACTTCGCTTTGACTGTCTCCTTTTATCCCAACAGGTTTCCTCTCCGCCTTCAAAAAGGTGCCTGGAGCTACCGATGTTAAAACCTATGTCTTTTAAAATAGTATCAATTCTTGCATTGCTTCTCTGCGCCTTACAGTATCATGTGAACCCTGGGTCCTTGTACCCGGGGTCAATGTCGGGTCCCCTCCGAGTATCCAACTCTCTTTCTCTGTCTTTCTTTCTTCTGTGTTGTGTTGGGCACCCTGCTTTACCCACCAACTTTTTTTTTTTCCCTAAGAGGTTCGATTTGGCACCCTGCTATAACCGCCTGCCTTTTTTTTGGTAAATCTGTTTCTCCGCCTCACTCTCTCACCTTTCAAAACAGTCTTCCCCCCTCTCTCGCAGGTCTCTCTGTGCGGTGCCCAACAGTGCCCGTTGTCTGCTATGGGTCCAATTGGCCTCTCATTCTCGCCTAAGATCTGCATGCACGATCATATTCTCCAATCCCCTACTTCGGATGCCCCTCTCGTCGCTTTACCTGAAAGCCGTCCGTTTTCCTCATTCCTGTTCTCCTATCTGGGTTGCCCGCTATTGTGTATAGACGTCTTATTATGTCCCTTTCCGTCCATAGGCCACAAATTCGGATCCTTCTCCATTCGCTCTCTAACAGGATCACAAACTAATTCCAAAGTAGTCGGATATCTTCTTCAAACTAATGACCTCGTCAGCTTACCACGATTGCATACCCACTGCTACAGACTCCGCACAATTGGCACTTCTTTGGGATAGCAACTCCTTTCTCGTTTGGTAATCTCATGACCTTTGTCCTCCTCTGCAATACGTGTGTAGTGCGAATCGCACCTTCCTTTCTCTCCTCTCGGCCCCAATTCCCTTTCGCTAACCCCTGCGACCCGCTCCCGACTTCCTCTGGTAGCTCTTCTATCATCTCGACTTGCCCTGCGCTCCCCTTTTCCCTCTTCTTCTCGCGCGTGTCGCTTGATTTTTCACATTTTTTTTTTCTCTCCACCAATGTCACTTGTGCGCCCTCTTCTCGTGACCGGTGTTCGCTCCTCCGCCATTCTTTGTCCAACACAATCTGTGCTTCCCTGTGTCCCCATATCTCTTGCGCTATTATCCATCACCGGACATCCCTTGCGTGCTACCGGTCCTTCTCCCCCCCTCTTCTTTCCTTTCCCCTCAATTCCTCCCGGATGCGACCCTTCAGGTCCCATGGTGGCCTCATCCGTGCACTCAGGTCGCTCCTGATCAGAGCCTGTGCCATGGTACCGCCACCGCTGGTCCTTTCTCTCGCTAGGGCGGGGCGCTCTCTATGATTTCTCTCGGCCACGGCGGCGGCCGCGCGCAGCTGGATCCATCGCGGGCTGACTCGGCGCGGTCGGTGAGGCCCGCGATCTGTCCGCGCCTCCTTCTCAATGCGTCCGGCCGCGAGAACACGCTCGGCGCTCAGCGAACTTAACGCAAGGTCTCTGTCTCCGCAGAGCCCGATGGGCGACAGCTGGGGCCTGTCCCGTTCTCTCAACTCCAGGCTTCTCATCTCATCCAGTTCGGTGGCGGGGTACGCCGGTCTCAGGATACCTCTAGCAAACTACACTGCTCTTTGCGCTCGTTTCCCAACCTCACCTTCTCTCTCCTAAGTCGAGGGTTAGGAAAATTCCCACTTGTCGTCTCTTCTCCTCAAATCTCTGTGGATGGATCGTGTCTCGTCTCTTCATCTCTGGGCGCTCTTTCTTGTCTTCCTTTCTCTCATCTGTTGCTCTTGCTTTATCTCTTTCTCCCTGTACAGTCGGGGGTACTGTAAGGAACTCCACTTACTGGCTTGACCTTTTTGCTCTTTCTTTTTTGTTTTTGTCTCTTCTTTGCCTTTCAGACCTGTGCAGGTGCAGTCGCGCTCCCTTTGGAATTCTTAATCTCAACTCTCTGCGCCACGGTGCTTTTGCCTTCTTCTTCCTCTCTCATTCTCTGTGCCATGCTCTCTTTCTTTCTCTTGCCTCGGCGGCTTGCCTACTTTCCATGGTGCAGGATACTTTCTCACACCACCATTCCTTCTGCTTTGATTGGTCATTCTCTCTTCTCCTCGCCCCTTTCTGGCGACCTTTATAGTGCGTTGGCTCCTTTTCTGAACCCGTCTGCTCTCCGGCGTGTCAGTATCTATTCTCTTCACCTCTCTCTATGTTTACTTCGTTTCTCTTCGTCCACAAAACCCCCCGTGCGGCTCTTGGCCTCTTTTCTCTTTGCTCTCTCTGGTTCCAATAAGCGTTCATTCTCTCTCTTACTTCGTCTCACCTCTTCTCTCGCGCCCCAATACGTCTTTCTTCCCGCGGTAGGGTAAGCCCGAGGGGCCTGGTCCTGGCGTCTAGTGTGAGCCCTCGTTTTCTCGTTTTGCCTCTCTCTGCGCTACGCGATACTTGCTCCTTGCTTACTCAATCTAGTCTGTGCTCTTTCTTTCTCTCTCTGCGCTCTTTCCTTCTCTCTGCGCTCTTTCTTCTCTTCTTTCTCTCTCCTTCTTGGCAGCTTTCGGCCTCTCTAATGCTCGCCTCTTTGATGTTTCTTTTCTGCGCTTGCTGAAGCGTTGATGCCAGCACGGGTACTTTTCGCTCTCTCGCTCTGCGTCTGCCTCATCTCCCTGCGTCCTAGCAGTTTGGCTCCTCCACCCCTCTGTCCTTCTTCTTGCCCTGCGTGCCTTGTTCCTCTTCTTTGGCTCGCCCCCCCCTCTATCTCCTCTCTGCGCTCTTTCTCTCTCTCTCTCTGCGCTCTTTCTCTCTCTCTCTGCGCTCTTTCTCTCTCTGCGCTCTTTCTCTCTCTGCGCCTTTCTCTCTCTGCGCGCTTCTTCTCCTTCTCTGCGCTCTTCTCTCTCTCTGCGCATCTTTCTCTCTCTCTGCGCTCTTCTCTCTCTCTGTTGCGCTTTTTCGTCCATTGGCTCTTCGCTCCCTCTCGACGTTGCGTTTCTTCTCTTTCTCCTTCGTACTCGTGCCTCTTTTTCTTTCTCGGTCCTGACTCTCTTTCTTTCTCTGCGGTCTGCGCAGTCTTCTTCCTGCGTCGTCTCCCTCTTCCTGTCTATTTCTCCTGCATGGCTCTCTGTAACTCTTTTTTTTTCTCTAACCGCTGGTACGCTCTTCCTTTCTGCTGTCTGCGACATCGTGCGCTTCTCGTTTGTTGTCTCTCTCTCTGCCCGCTCAGCACTGGCTAAAACTGAAAATCTCTCTCTGGCGTGCTCGTCTCATCTTCCCTCATATGCTCTGGTGGCGGTGACCCGCCTTCCCTTTCCTCCGGCCCTTGCCTCTTGCGAACCTATGTTCCCGCCTCTTCCCTTTTCCATGCTTGGTCTCCCCTCTGGCACGCTGTGCTTCGCGTCAAGCGCTTGACATGCCAGCCCTTGGCCTGTCCTTGCCTTCTTCCTGTGTCCTGCTCTGCATGGTGTCCCTTACCCCCTCGTCGTGCTCCGTCAAAAACCGTCGAGCCCGCACTCCCCGGGGGGGAGCAGAGGGGGGCACGACGTCTGTGCTGAAGCGTGTTGCGCTTTAGCACGGTACCTGCTGCATTCCACTCTACTCAGTGGCTATACCCTTCCTTCCTGCGGCTTGCTGCGATCCTCTTGCAGTGACCTGCCTTGGATTTCTGCGCTTGAAGCGTTGGTTCTACCCGACGCTTGCGCCTGGCGGTGAACTTCGGCTCAGCCTGCTGTCTCCTCCGCTGGGATCGGGCGTTCATGGGCGAGGCCCGCTCCTCTTCCTCATACTCAGACCTCCACCCCCGCCTCTGATCGCGTTCACCGCTCCAAGCTTGAAGCGGGGAAATCCTTGACTACTACTGTTTTGCCGAACCCTGCTTCATGCTACGACCGTACTGGCGATCACGTATTTGTGGGCTTCTCCAATCCTGACCCTCGCGATTACGATACTACGACTGCGCAAACTGTAAGCACACGGTCATCTATCTGGCTGGACCAGGTCGGTGATTATATAAACCCCACCTCAGCCCCGCGGTCCGGTCCTCCGTTTGTGGGCATCATCGGCGTAACAGTCTTGTCCTACCTCTCTTGATCTACATGCCCCACTTGCTCTCTGCTGCCGCACTCGCCCTATCTAACCTAGAGAGCCAATGGGCTAAATTCCCACACACTCATGCTGGCGTTCCTCCACACTCATCCTCTCGAACAGCCCTGGAGGAATTCTCCACAACTCTAGCAGACTTCCTTCACTCCCACGAAATATATGCCTATCCTGTTTTAAACTCTGCCCTCCGAACAGCCAAACAAGCTACTTTTCTGCACGAATCAACATGCAAAGTCTAACCCACGCCGACTGTTCTCTGTCTTTGATACTCACTCAAAACCACCCTCAGCTGGCTCTCCTTCCTCTTCCTCCATCTCCGCTCAGGACTTGCTGACTATTTTAGGAACGGTGGCATCCATCAACGTCGCAAACATCCACCTTGTTTCTTCTTCCCATCCTACAACAACACTCTTCCTAACTCTCCTCCTGCCTCCCTGAACTCTTTTTCCATAGTCTGTTCTACTAGATCTGCAGAGTGCCTGTCTGCCATTCGACTCGTACACCTTTTCCCTAGAACTTGACCCCATCTTCAACCTCCGCCTCATTTCCTAAAATCCTCTTGCTCCACTATAATCCCTCCTACGCTCACACAACATTTTTAACTCATCCCTCTGCCTGGAACCTTTCCTCCTCCTTCAAACATCACAGTCATACCATATACTCAAAACGGCAGCTTGACCCTACCTGTCTTTCTAACTATCGACCTGTCTCCCTCCTGCCTTTTGCCTCTAAACTCCTTGAACCGTCTTGTATTCTCTCGCTTGCTTATTTTCCTCAACACCTATTCTCGTCCTAGAGACCCTCTACAAAGTCTTGCTTCCGCACTGCTCACTCCACGGAAAACAGCCTCACTAAAATATCTGACGACCTCCATGCTGATGCCTAACCAGAGGTCATTACATATGCTCATATACTCTGCTCATTTACTCGACCTCTACTGCAGCATTTGACAACCATGGACCACCCTCTTACTCCTTAACATTCTCCATACTCTTGGTTTCGGAACAAAGCTCTAATCCTGGATCTCATCCTACCTCTCCAATCGTCTTCAGTTGTCTCTTCTGCTATCACCCCCTCTCCTCTCTATTGATCTCTCTGTGGGGGTACCCCAGGGCTCTGTCCTGGGACCTCTTCTCTTTTCTCTGTACACACTCTCTCCTAGGTGACCTAAAATAACATCTTTTGGGTTTAAAATATCACCTCTATGCGACGATCACAAAACACATATACTTCAAACGACCTGACCTTACCACCCTGCTCTAATCAGACTAAAGTTTGAATGTCTCTCTGGCTATTCATCCTGGATGGGCCCTTCCGTCGCCTTAAAACTCAACATGGCTAAAACAGAGCTCCTCATACTTCCTCCCAAACCTGGCCCTCCTACCATCCTTTCCACATTACTTAGTTGGAACTACGATCATCCACCCAGTAGCCCAAGCATGCTGCACTAGGGGTCACACTGACTCCTCTCTCACATTCGCCCCTCACATTCAAAACATTTCTCAAAACTTGTTGCTTTTTCCTCCGGCAATATAACAAAGATACGCCCTTTCCTCTTTGTTTGCTCGAACTGCTAAAACTCTGACTCAGGCCCCATTCTTCTCCCGTCTGATTACTGTAACCTCCTGCTGTCCGGCCTTGTCCTCCTCTCTACCTGTCTCCCCTACAATCTATCCTAAACGCTGCTGCCAGAATCACTCTACTCTTTCCTAGATCTGTCTCAGCATCTCCCCTCCTGAAATCCCTCTCCTGGCTTCCAATCAAATCCCGCATCTCACACTCCATTCTTCTCCTCACTTTTAAAGCTTTACACTCTTCTGCCCCTCCTTACATCTCAGCCCTAATTTCTCGCTATGCACCACCCCGACTCTTGCGTTCTGCTCAAGGATGTCTTCTTTCTACCCCCTTTTTATCTAAAGCCCTCTCCCGCCTTATACCCTTTTCACTGACTGCCCCACACCTCTGGAATGCCCTTCCCTCAGTACCCGACTAGCACCCTCTCTATCCACATTTAAGACCCACCTTAAGACACACTTGCTTAAAGAAGCATACAAATAGCACTGTGAACATTCTGAACACATGATACATAAAGCTTGGCCCCCTGCAGACGCACTTACCAGAACTCACTCCTACTGTCTCTGTACGTTTTCCCTACCTACCAATTAGATTGTAAGCTCCTCGAGGCAGGGACTCCTCTTCCTTAATGTTATGTTTGTCTAAAGCACTTATCCCCATGACCTGTTATTTATATTATCTGTTATTTATTTGATTACCACATGTATTACTACTGTGAAGCGCTATGTACATTAATGGCGCTATATAAATAAAGACATACAATACAATACAATACAATACAATCCTGTGAGTAGGCTGGGCATAAGAGCCAAGAATATATAGAGTGTTTTATTTAAATCATTTCATACATCTGCACTTATATTATATGCACTGTTTGTCTTCTTTTCCCTTATATGCTCCCCCTGGATTGTTTGAGAATTATCCATGCATCTTGGAACCCGTGAAGACAGGTCCCACCAGAGGGTTTTAGTTGGGATATTAGACCTTTATTTTTCACTTATTTATCCCATTTGTGTAACGTATAGTTAAAAACACATTTATTGTTTACATTCACTTATAGCAGTTTGCACCTTTTCTTTCACCTTCACGTATCAACTTTATTGACACAAAGAATGGACTTCCACAACAGTAGTGTAGTTTTGAATAATATTTTTTTTAAAGGCTGCCAAGTAGTTAACCATAATTTATGGACAACCAGAAATATATCACAAATTTTATAGAAGTATTTCTAATAAGTCTCCTCCCCCAGGGTTCACCCTTAGATTTTATTAATGTTCCTGCTCAGGTGTGAGAACTTATCACAAAACTAGTCACATACAATTCGTATTCATTGAGAAATAACATGCCAATGCCTACTTGACTCTTCAGTAACTGCGACAGTGGTGAGAAAAAGCTTGTGAACCCCTTAGGATTTCCACACCTAAAATGTTATAAGATCTTAACCTAAGTCCTAGTAATAGATAAATATAACCTGACCAAACAAATGGCACAAAAACATGATACTTTTTCAGCACTAATTTATTCATATTCAATATCCATGTGAGAAAAAGTATGTGAACCTTTAGATTCAGTACTTGGTGGCAGCCCCTTGAGCAGGGATGACTTCAACTAAGCATTTCCTGTACAGTAACTGCTAGTCAGTCTATCTGTAATGCTGATGCTCAACACAAACAAGGTGGGACCCCGGTACTGAGGTGGGAAAGTGTAAATGCCACCCACAGTAAGGAGGGCACATCTGGAGAGTGTATAGTCAGGTTAGCCGGGTCGGTATTGGAGATGGGAGAACTGTCCAGATACTTGCCGAGGTCGGAGCTGGTAGAATAGTCTATAACCGGGGTGCAGTGTTTAGGGGCTTGAGCCGGTAGAATAGTCGATATCCGGGATGCCGTGGTCAGGGTTTGGAGACAGGAGAATAATCGATGTCCGGGTACCATGGTCAGGAGTTGGAGAGATGCGGAAGGTCAGAGGTAAGACAGGGTCAGTAATCCAGAAGAGCTGAGTCCAAGATTCAAGCCGAGTCGGTACACAGGGAATCAAACAGCAACAAGGTTAGAACAAGGTGAGACAAAGCTAGGAACGGGGAAGGGGGAACACACAGGCTACAAGGAATTATGCTCAGCCAAAGTGCCAGTGGCAAAGCTGAGCATATATAGGAGAACAGACCCAATGAGACAGGGGGGAGGAGTGGAGGTGCGGCCTCAGCGTAGGCAGGGATAAGTGGAGCATGCAGGAGACAGGTGGGAGTGATGAACAAGATCAGTGATGTTGACACGCAGCTGAGGAGCGGTGCACACACGTCACGTGTGTGCGCCGCGCGGCGCCACCTTGTGACGTGAATGGGAGGCAGGGCCCGTCCCCGTGATGTCATAAGTACCTCTCCATGCGTGCGCGTAGTGATGTCAACGGATGTGTTGAAGCTTCAGGTAAGGAGGGAGCACGCCGCGAGTGATGCGTTCCCCGATTCCTTACACTATCACATTTGTTTTGAGGAATTATGACCCATTCCTCCTTACAGAACTGCTTCAACTCATGGACAATTGAGGGCTTCCTTGTATGACAGCTCTCTTCAGGTCCTGCCATAACATTTCAATGGGTCCGGACTTTGACAAGGCCATTCTAAAAAACGTGAATTATCTACTGTATGTGCTCTTTGGCAAACTTCAGTCGTGCAGCTATGATCTTTTTAGAGAGCTGTGGTTTCCTCCTGGCTATCCTTCCATGAAAACCATTATTTTTCAGTCTTTTTTTGATTGTTGATTCATGATCACTCACATTAGCCAAGGTAAGAAGGGCCTTAAGATCCTTAAATGTTACTCTGGTGCTCTTTGTGACTTCCTGGATGTTTTGCTGGTTTGTTCTTGGAGAGATTTTGGTAGGACGACTGCACCTTGGTAGAATGACTGTGATATTGACTATCTATCTGACAATGGATTGATAGAGCCCAAAATCCATATAAATTGTTTTGTAGCCCTTTTAAGACTGATGAGTATCAATAACTGCTTTTAGGAGATACTCAGAGATTTATTTTGATCATGGAATGTCGTGTTTCCACACACCTCTATGACCAAACTCACAACGTTTCTGATCTTAATATAGGGTGAGGCAAACCAAACTCACACTTTAAAATCGACCTAATTATTTAAGCATGTGATTCCAATTATCCCCTTTAATTTTGCTGATAAAAACGGGGTTTCAGTTACTTTTGCACGTACCCTGACTCTTAATTTCTCATTGTTTATTTAATTTATAAATGATTTTGTTTAAAAAAATATTAATTTTTTTAAATAAACCCTATTGGATATTTAAGAAGAAACTGAGTTCGATTCAAGAAAGTAATCATGGAAAAACTATGGAATTTCCATAATTATAATTGGGGTTCACAAGCTTGTTCTCACCACTGTAGAATAGCCCTGGGAAGCCTTAAATTGTGTGGAAATTTTAGTACTCTACAAATATTGCTACAGTAGGGTGCAATTCGGGCATTACATGCTGTACACAAGGGAAAGTCTACTCTGATACTTTCAAACAGTGAAAAATAAGTAACCTTCCCAACGGGCTGTCTGAGACACTATTAATATTAAATATCATCATCAAACACTATTTCAGGGAAAATATCTAACATTAGGTCTTCTTACCTTATCCCAAACCAGGTCCCTGTCCTGGGCCTACTCCCTGAACTACAATAAAACTTTGAGGGGAAGGCATAACTGGACCTCTGTTAAAGCTTACCTCAGTCAGTTATTTGACCATATTTGTTTATACTATAGAAAATGGCATCATATCCCATCTAATGATTAATACAAGTATACAAGGATTTGACATCACATTTGGCTAATACTGTATGTTGTTGTGCTCTCCTAAAAAAATGTAATATTTGTGTAGTGTGTTGTAAAAATGAAGGGAGATTTTTTTTTTATGAAGGGTTGCCGCAATACATCTACTGTATCTGTATATATTCAGACAAGTTTGGGGTAAGGGACCCTATACCAGAGATTATACTGTAGGTCTTCCGGGGGGATTTATAAAATCTTTATGAGCTTTGGGGAGATACTGTAGTAAAAGATGGGTGTCATAGAATGCTCATTTAAATATTCATATTCTTTTTTCAAGAGTATGCATCTGGACAATCCCTCCTCTAGAAGGTTATAGATTTTTTCCTCCAAACATTTGTATGTTTGATGCATAAAAAGCAAAAATATATACTACGATTTTGATAGGGATACAATTTTGTTCCCCAATTGAATTTTTTAGAAGTAAGACATACAGTATACATCATAATGGGTTAATATGTTTTTAATTTTAAATTGGATATATATGTGTATAATCAGCAAATATCTGGTTCAGATGTCAAGAAAGCAACTCCCCCATACAAGTTAGGGAAGGGTTAATAACCCAAAGTCAGTATTTAAGGATGAAGTAACACAAAAGGAACCATTACCCCTGAGGAAGCTAAGAGCGAAAAGCATTGGGTTGACCTGCAGAGGCCACGTAGGTGTTTTGCTAACACCACATATGCATACACAAGCTCTGCCATACTTTCACACGCCAGGAGTTATACACGTGAAATGCGGACTGAAAATTGATGGAGGGAAGTACAGTACCTGCTTGATACATCCTCGGATGCCATCCACACAAGACTGAATGGAAAGGAAAGTGGAGAAAACACACTACTCTGTTTGGGTGCGACAGCCAACACCAATTCCAGAGGACGGTAGAGGAACCCCTTCCAAGTTCCACACAAGTCTCCGGTAATATAGATGACCAGAGGGAGAACACAGGGAAAATTTACCTTCCTGGAAAGCCTTGTATTTGACATGTACAAAACTCAAGATAGGCGTTTGTGAGTGTAACATTCACTTTCTATCCACAACTATTTTAATAAAATTGTATTACGCTATGGCAATCTCAATCTATTTTAAAAAGGCACATAAAGTGGGATGAACACATAAAGAACAGCTGTCTATCTCAGATGACCAGCTATAAGAGATGTGTTCAGAGGTACGCAATGGAGACCGTGTAAAGTGAAACTAAAATTAGGCTTTATTGCGCCTGTCCCTTTAACACAGCAAAACATATGAAAATAAGCCAAAGAAAAACCTGCTCCGTTTTGGAGAATATCTACACATGTATTCCAGCCCTCTATAACTGGGTGGTTAGCTAAGCTATTTACCAGCCCCAAATATATAAACATATATACAGATATATAACAGTCCCATAAGAAAGTCTTATGTGTTTCTTGTAGCTGTAGGGGTAGCCTCTCTGCTGTGAGCACCTTTGTGTGCTACGGCAATGTCTGTCCAGGTATAGTCTGCTCCCCTTTGTCTTGCTGTCAGCCTGAAGTCTCTTTGCAGCTCAAGATATCTGTCCTCTTGTCAGTCCACTGTCCACTAAGGTAATCCTCTGGTCTGTCTTTCATAGGTCAGCTCCAATTGTGAGCTCAGGAATCCTTCCTTTCTCAGAACAGGCTATTTCTGAGAGAGCTCTAATCAGCCAGGTGGAGTTGGTAAATTGCACACCAGCAATTAACCAGCACACTGCTGGATTAGTGGCAAGATTCTTAACAGGGATAAGTCCCTGTTACATACCTCCCCTGTTTGTGGGAAGCTCGGGCTTACTGCGGCTGAAGCCCATCCTTCCACTCTCATTCGAGATATCTCTGTGACTTAAATGAGAGTGGATGGAGGAAGAGAACCCTTAGTCCCGCTGGGATTGGAGCCCTTTCACCAGTTTATTCGTGTTTCCTCCCAAAGGTGATTGAGATCAGCACTCTTCAGTCGCTCGAGGAGGACTTTTTCCAAATATAGTCTATTTACTGAGTGTGTGGTCATGAGATTTCCCTTGCGTTGGGCGCTCCTCTTTTTGAAGGCAGACTGTATGCGACTGTTGCAGAGCATTTAAGAGTAGCCCTTTGAGTTTTCCGCTCTTGAAGCTGTCTTTCTGCACTTTTTCCACTCAATGGAGTTGCTAGTTCAGCTTCTTTGGGATTGAGTTGCAATTCAACATCCACTTCCAGAAAACGTCCTACCTTTTCAGCTTCATCAGCTAAGGATTCTTCTGGTTTTGATTCTGCACATATCTTTTTTGTTGCCTGTTGGGTGGCTGAAGGTTTTGCTAGTGCTTGTTTAGGTGGTTCAAACTTTGCAAACTTGTTTTTCAGATGGGCGGTGTTCCCAGCTCTCACTTTTCCCTTGTCTTCATGGGTTTTAGTTGCTGTGGGATACTGATGCTTGGGCAGGGTCAACACCTTTTCTTGTAGTACTGTAATCTCATCCGTGAGAGATCCCTGTTTCTTCAGTGCATCCTGCAATTCTCCTCTCAGGGTAATAATCTCCTCACTGTGCTTTCTCTGAGCTTGCTTCCACATCTCCTTCATTATATTGTGAAGCACTGTGAATTTTTTGCTCGGGCCATAGCTACGTGTCTCCATTTCTGGATCTTCTTGTGCTCCCTCTTGTACAGAGTCACCTGGCCTCTAAGCTTGGCCACTAGCGATGCTTTGGTGATGGTCAGGGTAGCCTTCAGTTTTACATGCTGCTTTGCGGGGACACACTGGGTAATCAGACGTTCCTGCAGCACTTGTACTTCTTTAGCAGCCTGCAGATTTTCTTCTTGCAGAGTTTGCTGCTTCTCCTCAGCATTCTGGAGGTGCATATGCAGACCTTGCAGTTGTTTCTGCAGTCGGTGCTCTGCTTCAACCTTCTCATCTTCCAAAAGTTTCTTTGTTTTTTCAAGCAAGTGCAGCTTTTCATTCTTTTCACTGACGTGGTCTGTCAAATCAGAATTTTCTTCTTTCATTCTTATATTTTCTCTTTTTGCAGTATCTGTAATATTCAGGGCCTCCTTGTAGTCCTCCTTCCATTTACGCATTTCTGCTTTGAGATTCCCGGTCTCCTGATTTGAGACTTCATCTCTCGGTTGAGGGTCTGAAGCTCCTTCTGAGAGACTTTGAGATCCATATTAAGACTGAGGATAGTTTTTTGAGAGATGTCCATCTCCTCAGCGAGACTGTGAAGTTCCTTTCTAGAGACTTCCAGTTCAGTGCGGCAACTGCTGATCTCTTGGTGTGAGACATCCAGTGCTATGCATAGAGTATGAACCTCCTGTTGGGATATGTCCATATGTCCACATCTGTCCGGACACTGTTGACCTCCTAGTGTGAGGCATTCAGTTCCATTCTGAGAGACATCCACCTCTCTATGGCACTTGCGAACCTCTTGCTGAAAGACTGTAATCTCCTTCAGTGCCTCCTCATACTTCTGCTTCAGATTAGCAATCATTCTATCAGATTTGCTCTGTTTTTCATCCATAGCGTTAATAGTAGTGTTTGCTGTATCTAGATCTGTCCTTAGATCCTCCAAGAAAACTCTTCTGTAGCTCAGCATTATCTTCCCTCTCCAGTTTCAATTGTTACCGGAGTAGATCACAGTCATGCCTGGCAATTTTCAGGGAATCTCCAGGGCTGATCAAGGGATCGTCACTCATTGGTTTTGGCTCCGCTTCCCTGATATGGTTGGTTGAGGGGTTCTCAATATTAGCACCGGACAGACGCTTCTTTGGGGTAAACAAATTCTGCCTTGGGCCCTCTGGATATTTGGTCATCCGCGGGACGAATTCTCCATTTTCTCTAGGCTGCTGGGCATCTCGGGTCCCCTTTTCCTCTGCGGGATCTGCAGGCGTGTCTGTTCCTTCCATGGTAAGTGAAGACACTTTTTTCTTTTTCCGCCTTTTTGTTTTAGACGACTCTGTCCCATCAGGGATACTGCGGTCTCCGTCTTTATTTGAAACTTCAGCAGCTTCACTGTATCCACCATGTTTTCCTTACAGTTGCATTAGGTGGCATAAATATTCAGAGATCTGCTGCTCCCGCTCTTGCCATCACTCGTCACTCGGTCTTTTTGGTTCGTACCGAGTTCAGGCACCCCCACAATTCTTGGTGTGTTTAGTGGGTGTGGGTGTGACTCGGTTCGGGATGTCTTCCTCCTTATCAGACCGGAAGGGCCACTCTTCCGTGGGGTAGGTTTGGAACACCATATCTTACCCTCCATTTTGGGGCTATCAGGTGTATTTTTCTTCCTGACCTCAGGAGGCGCTATTGCAGCTGTTGTCACTGTATTTGCTAGAACCCCAAATTGTTGTGTGGGCAGACTTTGCTTGTAGAGTTTGTAGCTCTCACAGGCATCTCTGTAGACTTTGTCTTCTTCTTTACTTTGGTATGTTTTACAACATCAGCAGTACTGTGTACGCATTCTTTCTCATCAGTGATACTGGATGTGCATTTGCTAAGTAAAACTTCTGTACCTTCCTTGGCTCCACAGCATACTGCTTGCTGCTGCAGTTCCTTGACTCGTTGAAAAAAATAGTCCTCTGGCTGCTCTTTTCCTGAGGCCACGTAGGGGCCATCCTCATCGTCTGAATAAGACCTGAAGGGACACTGCTCCGTGTGGCCAGGCTCTTTACACCAGGAACACATTTTCTTCCCCATTCTTGCAGAGTCTGTATTTGACTTCAGCTGGGCGGCCATTTTAAATTCCCAGGTTTTTTTTTTCTTTTCTTTCACCAGTGGTGGGGTAGAATCTGGTCACAGCATCAGTCCCTTGTGTGGGTCACCGTCTGTCACAACTGCCAACTGTGGCATTGTGGATTTCTTCAGTGCAGTGTAGTTTTCCTGCCTGGATGTGTTGCCCTTTAAATCTGGTCACTGCTGCATGTGATTCTTTGTTGTATTGCTCAGACTGTTGCAGGAACTGTATGCAGGCAAAAGCACAACATTTTTAACAGGCAGTCTCCGAGGCCCCTTTGAACTTCAAGGGCCACCTCTCATCTCAACTTCTGACACCATACGTAAGAGACGTTTTCAGAGGTACGCAATGGAGACCGTTTAAAGTGAAACTAAAATTAGCCTTTAATGCTCCTGTCCCGTTAACACAGCAAACCATATGAAAATAAGCCAAAGAAAAACCTACTCCGTTTTGGAGAATATCTACACATGTAGTCCAGCCCTCTCTAACTGGGTGATAAGCTAAGCTATTTACCAGCCCCAAATATATAAACATATATACAGATATATAACAGTCCATAAGAAAGTCTTATCTGTTTCTTGTAGCTGTAGGGGAAGCCTCTTTGCTCTTCAGGGTGAGCACCTTTGTGTGCTAAGGCAATGTCTGTCCAGGTATAGTCTGCTCCCCTTTGTCTTGCTGTCAGCCTGTAGTCCATTTGCAGCTCAAGACATCTGTCCTCTTGTCAGTCCAGTGTCCACTAATGAAATCCTCTGGTCTGTCTTTCCTTGGTCAGCTCCAATTGTGAGCTCAGGAATCATTCCTTCTTCCTTTCTCAGAACAGGCTATTTCTGAGAGAGCTCTAATCAGCCAGGTGGAGTTGGTTAATTGCACCCCAGCAATTAACTAGCACACTGCTGGATTACTGGCAAGATTCTTAACAGGGATAAGTCCATGTTACACCAGCTCACAACATAAATTGGATGCCTATAGATATATGATTCTTCCAATCAAAAAGCACATGTAAGTGCCAGTCAAACTTGTTTATATTCCATTAATATATTTTTATAGTGTTACACCACTGTTCTCTTTTTCGTTTTCAATTTCCTCATTTGGTCCACATGCCAAAGGACATCTACTTTATCCACAATTCATCTGAAAGTTATGCATCGTTTTTCTCTCCCCAGCTCATAGCCGATAAAGCAAAGGATTAACATTGTGGGGTCCAATTCAAAATCTGTAAACCCGCAGCATAATCCCTTCAGGGTAGCAAGACTCACAGCTCGTGGCCACGATAATGCCACATTCGGCTGCATTTTCCTCACAGAGTGTAAGTCTTGCTATTGTACATCTATACTACTTGAACATATTATTATAATCAAATGTATTCAGAAATTTCAATCACAAAGTTCCACGCATCTCCATTTCAGTGTTTATGTGAATCCTCTCATTGTAAGCATGGAGGGGGCCATGCACAGCAAGATACGATGCAATCAAATTAATGCAAAAAACTAATTTAATGACTGTACACAGTTATAAACATCCAACATTTTGGTGTAAACCACCTTCTTCAGGGATACATATAAAATGACAAGTGAACCCTTAAATAGTGTCCAAGCCCCCACACACCCACAAAACAACCACTCACCTCCCTCCAGCTGCTCCAATCCGCCGCGACTGCTGCAGGAAAAGCCCGCCATAAGTATCGGGCATTGTGACGAAAACAAAAAATATTTGCACTGCACTGCTGTATTTGCCCTGTCCCAGCCTTCTTAACCCCATTTGCAGGCTATCCCCTGCCTGCTGCAATGGGAGTTAATGTAATGCCTGCTATTCTATTGCGAAACAAGATGGAGTATTGAGCACCACAGCCAGCCCTGTGCATGGGAGGTCTGCTGTACTACTGTAGATGGGTATCCATTTCAAGTGCTTGACTCTGTAACCACAAAGCAATTGAATAATTGGCTTGCAGTTAGATTTCAAGTAGTTTTACCGATACAATGTGTCCATATCTCGTTAGCCTGCAGAACTTGAAAGGCAGTAAGTCAATGGCCGTGAGAAGTAGGTCAATTGACGTGGGAACCGGGTGAACTTGGGTTCCCACAAGCAAGCCGGTTCAATAAAGCAGGCTAACTTGTGAATGAAGGCACCCAGCACTCTGGTTAGTAAAACACAAACATACATATATAAATTACAGTCGTGGTATACCAAGAACATGAAGTTTTAATAAAGTGTATAAAACTGTAAATTTAAAATGTACAGGCAGGAACAGTTTTTTCTGTAAGCCCGGGAAAAATCCTCTGACATGTAAATGTGCTGGGGGTGAATGAGCTGAGGGTATTTTCTTTCCTGTACTTCAAAGAGGTCCCGCTGAGTCAGCGACCCTCAGTCTAAAGAAGTGACAGGGATGAAAAGCCTCAGAGCACCATAATTTATACATGGCCGGAATCCTGATGAGTGGCAGATCCCGGACCATTGACACCTTTAGGCCAAACCCAGACTAAGGGGCAGCAACAAAAGGGTGTATCCCAGGTATGCTAAGTTGCATGGGTGTCAAGCTGACACATGCCCTTTGCAAACCGGACAGCCTTTTTGCCCGGTTTTGCAAACTGCGGGCAAAGCGGCCATTGGTGGGTGAAATATTCCCATGGAGGGGATTGAGTGCACATGTTAAGGGGACCCTTGAACAGCCTATAACTGTGCCCACCGGACTATCCCCAGGGTGATAAAGGACTGTCTAAGTCCGAAACGCGTTGGGGTGTTTTGTACTATATATTTTTGATTCATTAAATAGCTTTATTTTTATGGGAACGTACTCCTGTTGGTTTTATTGCTGCTTCATCAGCATTGGATATAGTGCTTCGTTTTTTCCCTTCCCCCCATTTCTTCATGAAGATCACTCACAAACGGAGGCATATTCAACCCTGGGACACTGGATACATTGGACTTGCTGCTTATGGTGGATAAAGAGTCCCAAGTGAGTTTATTCCAGTTTGACCCTATTTTTCTTGTCTATAAGCAAAGGATGTTTCATCTACTGGTCAACGGCAGGTGTTTCTGAATTTATCCTTACCGCCTTGCCATGTGGGATTATATTCAACCAGGCTGCATCCTTTGGGACATTTAAGTACTTAAGTATTATAGGGCTGTTTTTCCTTACATATCTACAATTTCTTGCTACTACGGATTTGTCTTTAGAGCACCACACATTTTTTTCTATTATCCCCAGGGTGTTCAAGATCCGATACATGATGTAACTACGCTCACGCAGCCCTTTGTTCAAAAGCACAGCGGTAACGGTTCCAGTACGCACAGGGTTAATACCATCGCAACCACGAATTTACCCCAAACTGCGGAATTCGTTAGCCCTTGGGACTCCCGAACGAATGTCTACGAAATACTTTGATTTGGCCAAGATAATAGATCGGCAAGTTGCGATGTAGCCACGGGACCTTTAAACAAAGACTGCATTTCTTGCGCTTTCTTGAAAAGGACAATTTATTTTGTTTCCCCATCCCAGTAAGTGTTGTTTTAAGTATATTCTGAAGTTGTCGTGTTTTTGTCTATCAAGGTAATAAATCACAATTTATTTTGCTCTTTGTTGTGTTCAATCGAGTACTCAGAAATATAAAAAGTGTTGGCAAAGTTGTGTCCACCGTGACAGGCATTACTTCCTGGAAGCGTCATGACGTCACACGTAGCTGTCATGATGCAATTACGCTAGGTCCAGAGATACAAGGGATGTCTCTCCTATGCTCCAGAGGCCTCATCCGAGCGTCCGTGGGGCAGGGCATTATCATGGTGACTGTCCTCCAATCAAGACGCCACAACAGTTTCTCCTCTGGTTGCATAATCATACGGAGTGTGAGGCAGAATCCCTGCTACAGCAAACTGCGGACCGGCAACATGGGGGGAGTGGCTACACCCAGTGACAAGTCTTGTAGCTACCCAATGGGAGCGATGCTCAGCACTCCCTATCCAGTCATTACTCAACACTGTTGAGAGAAAAAGTAGTGATTAAAAGCAAACAGACTTAACTGCAACAACCCATCTTTAAAGGGACAAATCAACACACGTGCTGACATACATAAACAGGGGAAAGCAAATCAAAGTAAATGTGGTATACACAAGTCTAGAGAAAACCAGTACAGTTCAATTGATACTATGGCGAGAAATACTACTCATAGGGAAAGTACTGGTGAAGAAACGGGATTATATTACATATGATGCAATACACAACATGATTAAAAAATATACCAAATAAAATTAAAAAAATAGGAGAGAAAAAATGTGAAGACAACATGTGTGCAAAAATAGATTAAAAAAATATATGGATATATAGATATGGAAATGACAAAACAGAAAAAGCACAAACTGAAAAAAAAAAAAAAAAAGCCAAAATTAGAGTAATAGGGGTCCTGAACCTAATTGGAATTTATATTAAAAAACAAATAAATAAATAAAAATCAAGATAATTCAAAATCATCATTTCATCTGGTTAGTTTGAGGCTTTTCAGAGAGAAGATCCCAAATGCCTCCCTTTGTAATGTCCCCCACTCTGCCCATCGGTGACATGTTCAATATCCATTAATCTCTTTGCTGAAACATTGTGTTGATGGTCTTTAGAATGCTTCAGCAATTAAAATCCTTACTTTAATATTCATTTTTTAATTTCATTATAGAGATATTTTTCAAGTAATTAAAGAAATAGTCAAATAGCTACAGTATACATTATATGTAAAATATATGTCAAATAGAAATATCACTTGTGAGCACATTCACATGTCTCAGACAGGTCTGTGACCCTGATTTTCACCGTTATCTCATAGCATACACGCTTCAAATACAGCCAGGGATTCTGTAAAATGACATGTAAATGAGCACACAGTGTCACCTTTGGCTTCAGATACATCTTAACATGGCTCCTTATAATCGTATGCCTGCCACATCACACAGCTTTTCAGCATTGCCTGGGTTAAAGAAGTGAAAAGAAATAAAGAGCGCTAATATGAAAAATCTACAATTGTGATATAAAGGTGTAATTTCTTTTAACTTCAAAGGGAATAAATGTTGAAAATCCAAAATTGAAAAAATATTGATGTGGTAATGTTCTGTAGGATACTATTGTCCAATCTATTGTATATTATTCCTGGGCTACAATAAATCAGCAGATGATATTTGTTTTGGTATTTAGTGATTACAAATGATGGACAATATTATCCTCTTAGATTAGTTTCCTTTTGGAATTGTCACTTTTTTTAGATACTGATTCAAAAACTGTTTGTCAGTTAAAAAAGAGGAAATATAACCTCTTTTAAAATGTTGAATTTATATAGCAGTGTGATCCTTTCTGAATAGAATTACTATCAGTCTTGATATTGGTATAGGGCTCCTTTTAGGTCTTTAGGATATATATGGGAAGATGTTTGAGACCTTGATGTGGGTTCTTCTATGGATGATACAGTATTTGATCACTGGGAGATATAGGTATTTAACCTTAAATACGGTTCGGTCGCTCCTAAAGTGGCTTTGTTTTAAAAATGCAGTGCTACCGGGATATTTATGCTGTTGCTGTTGTCAGCAGCGTGTTGTGCGGTAGTGTGGGTACCTTTCACAGAGTGTAGCTTCGCCACGGGGACCCGCTGTATACACAGCAGCTTCCTATGATCCCCTCTTTACCTGGTACTCCAGGAGTGTCTCTCAATATCCCCCACTCTGATGTTAGAAGCCGCAGTATTGCCACATGGTTTGACTGGTGCACCACGGCAGCTCCTCAGGTTACCTACTCCTAATGCTTCTGTAGCATTCTACCGATCAGGCACTGTAGGTAGCTCTGCCGCAGGATCCCGCTGACACACCACAATGTCTCCCTCTTCAAACAAATCAAGACCACTGCCTCATGCAGCAGTCAGATGCTGCTGTTCCGGCTCACTCTCAACAGATGCAGCCGACTGGTGATTTCCTCACAATCTCAAACCGGTGCCAAATACAGGGATGACACAAGTGAATGCAGATAGTTTCTACAGATATTCACAGGGCTCGGGTTCCTCACCCAGTACTCCAACCCTGATTTTCACCGTTATCTCCTAGCATACACGCTTCCACTGCAGCTAGGGATTCTGTAAAATGACATGCAAATGAGCACGCAGTGTCGCCTTTAGCTTCAAATACATATTAACAGGAATCCCTATAATCGTATGCCTACCGCATCACACAGCTTTTCAGCATAGCCTGGGTTAAAGAAGTGCATAGCCAGTAAACCTACTCACAGACAACTATTTCAACCTTTTGGATCTAATGAATGTGAGGATGGTATACTGGCCTTACAATTTGAAGCTGGGATAGGTTTCAACCTGACTTTTAATAAATTATGGTAGTTAAAAAAGTGATAAAAACCCTCAACCGTACAGCATATAGCAAATAAAATTATCACTTGTGAGCATTTTAAAATATATGTAGAATATTGTACTTCTACAGTACATGCACTAAGTGATATTCTAAACAAACACTGTAACAAATAGAGGTGATTAGCAAGGTCATAAAACCTGCTGCTTGAGTAAATATGTTTGTAAAATTAGAACTGACACTCTCATGGTATGTTTGGACCCAAGAGATTTAAATAAAGCCATTAAGTGGCTTTCTTCACTATCCATCACTTAAAAAAATATAAGAATAATATGGCAAAAAAGATCCCTCGAAATTAACTCCTTCAGTATTATTTCTCATATGTGCCTATTTATAATTATAGATTGCCGTTTAAATAAAGTTTTACCCCTCAATTTCACCACTTACTGAAATCCTCAGGAATGTCTTCAAAGTTTTATCTAAATCCTATTTGTCGGAGTCGGCATGAATTTTCTATTGAAACAAAAGCAAACATTGTCTGCAATAGTACTGCATTTATTTTGCTTATGTTTTGCTCGTTCTTCCATTGTTAAATTGCAGCACTTGAGTTTTTGACATGAGTAATAAAACTGTTTCCTGTTCTTCACATTTTTTTTTCTTTAAGACTTTTCAAGGCCAAATTCTACTGTCGCGGCCGAGTTTATTCTTACCTTTGCCCGGTCTCGGCCGCGACAGAAACCGGGCGCGCGCTGAGATGTCACAGGCGCGCGCCGGAGCCTCGGAGGATTGGTCCTCCGATCAGGGCTTCCCCCTCCCCTCTCCGGGTCCGCCGGGTCCCCCGGAGCCCCCCACCGCAATCCCCCACATCGCGGGACACCAGGGCTCCCTCAGGGAGCCCTGGGCACACGCGCCATGCGCGCACGCTCCCGATGAAGCGTGACCGGGCATCGATGACGCGCGGCACGCCAAGGGAAATAAACAAGCAAGCCTGGACACCTCCCGGCTTGCGGCTCTAGCCAGGTAAGGATAAAGTGTGCCGCCAGTGTATTTGTTTTTTATTTGCAGATAAAATAATATCCATTCATTACATTATAATAAGATGGGAGATAA